>QJSC01000490.1:30006-119945 GCA_003697955.1 Calidris pygmaea
TACCTCAGCCTTCTCCTCATCCTTTGTCACTATGTTACCTTCCATATCGAGGAGAGAGTGGAGGTTCTCCCGAGTCTTCCTCTTGCTATTAATATATTTATAGAAATTCTTTTTATTGTTTTTAACGTCCAGGGCCAGGTTTAGTTCTAGCTGAGCTTTGGCCTTTCTAATCTTTTCCCTGCATAACTTTGCCACATCTGTCTTTAATGAACTCTTTGTTTTATGTTCTTTTCACTTGAGTGTTTCTGTGTCTGAACTTCATGGAAGTCATCTATATTTTCCAAGCTGCTACGGGTTGTACTCACTAACACCTAAGTTAGTGATTAGAATTTAAACCTGCTAAAATTTTTTCTGTCGTCTGTTGAACCAATTAACACAGCGTTAATAGAAATCCTATGTTATGGGGAATGTTAGAAGTTCATACATCTCAAGGACATATGCCCTGTATTTTTAAGCTAAGTGACTGATCTAATTAATATCATCTTTATACACCTCAAGTCCTTCTCATAAATACCTTCCATGTTTGTTATTCACAAGGATTATCTTACACAAAAATCTGCTGCCACTTACCAAGCAGCCCACAATAATTCACTTTCTTAGTCACCAGACTGTGTATTTGTTTCTCTGTGACCCATGTGCTGTCGCACATAACCTTTTATCGCCCTCTTTACAAGGAAATTTTTCCATAATTTCAAGGTGTGTACATCCGTAGGAGCAGAAATCAGCTTGCCTTGATGTTTTTGTTGGGACTCCTCAATGTGGAGGAATTCAGGTCTTGCGATATTGTCATATTAGACTATGCAATGGGAATTTACAAATTAACCGCAGTAGACTCTGATTCATCTTTCTACTGCTGAATTTCACATTCCTCTCTCAAACACCTGAAAAGAACATTCTTAATCCTAAAGCAAACCAATTTTCACTCAGACGCCCCTTGTAAAAGTGGGAACTTAACTGTTTACTTTCCCTCACAATAACGGTATTGGCTTTGTTTCTCATCTCATACTCAGTTTGCACTTTGCTGAGTTTTCTTGCTTGCTCTTCATGGTCTCACAGGGTGTACATGGTGCTGTCTCTGCTCATCTCTCTGGACATTGCATGTGTCATGCAGCACTTAACTGCAGGCTCTTGCTCTGTCCAATGCATAAATGAACAGGTTGGAGGTGGACTTTTACTCCTTTGGGAAGGCTGAAGAAGAGCCTGGAGAAATAATGGATGTGGTGGAAGGGAGGGATATCTCCTGCTGTGGGAACTGGTCAGATACCTAGGAGGAAGCGTGGGAAATGCAGGAAAAGAAATCCATAGACTCATTAGTTCGGTATGTGTAGCGAAGAGAAAGAAGATTGAAGGTCATGAGGAGGACAGATGATCCAAATCCAAGTCAGAGATATTCATGGCCCAGGCTGTAGAAGGACTTTCTATATTTAACAGAGATCTGAGGAGGGCTTAAGAGGGATTCTGAGAGGACCTGAACAAAGACAGATTAAAGATCACTCTATGGATGAAGCTGAATGGCTGTAAGTAAGGGATCAGCAAAGTCTGGAAAAATCTTTCATTGAAGTTTTGCTTTGATTATTGGCAGGAACATTGGATGCTCTTCCAGTAGCAGGTAATGGTAAGAAATGCAGAAATTAAATGCGTCTTCCACATCCAGAGCTAGCAGTCATGAAGGCCAGAGCAAGTTGCCCTGAGAGAAAGAAAAGGAGCTTTACCATTGTTTGCTTCCTTGAATTTATGAAATAAAAGTAGCCTTCAGGAAAAACATGAGCTGCAATGTCTGCCTAGTTTAGGAAATATGGAGGGACGGGTATATCTAAGGAAGGGTCCCTGCTTAGATAGCTCTCTTCTTAACATCTATCACTTCTACTGCTCGTAACAGCTATATGAATTATTTTTTATTCGATATCCTATTGAGTTCAAAGTGCAGTGTCACATGAAAATCGGACAGATTAAAGAGAATAGAGGTCATAATAAAACAAATTTTTGCTACGGTAGCACTAAGCAGATTCCATCAGAAGTCTGAGCTACCAGCACAGATAATGAAGTGAATATATTTGTATATTTATATGTCTGTGTCCTGAAGAATTTCTGCTCTGGTTGATATTCTTTCAAAATTAGTGGGATTTTTTTATTCCTACATGGTGTTAATTTTTTAAAACGTACGAAATTAACTTTTTAACACCACTTCCCATCTGCAAAGCATGTTTTGAAAAGCACCTTTATCAGTGGGAGAAATCTCATTGTGAAGAAAATCCTCCAAAATAAATGGGACCTGGCATGTTATGGGATCACAAAATGGTGTACATAAAAGTGAGTCTATTATAACTACCATAAAAATGTACTGTCCTTCTAAACATCTATAAAGTCCTCTCAAGAAGCCCCACATCATCTGGCAATTGGTACCACTTTGCAACTGCCAACAATAAAGCCCTAAATGGTGGGTTGCAGCATCTTATCGCCCGGCAGAAGGCCTGTGTAATCGTGCTGTTCATTACAGGCACATTTTGTGCTTTATGTCATCTTGCTTGGAAAGAAGGAGAGAGCTTGGAGTCAGATCTCATTTCCCCAACTTCAGCAAGACACTTGATGTCTGTAACTTGCCTTGTAAGGTTTTCCACTAAGAGAAAATTTACATAACAGGAGGATGTCCTCCACAGATATTCTGAGTGAAGTAAGCCATAAAAATATCCCTCTGGTAGAGGTGGGAACAAAAAAGAAAGCCACCAACATCTGTCAGCTGTTTTGGAGGGATCAGATGGGAAGCAGTTCTCACCTTTGAGACTGTGGACATGGAAGCCAGTTTTGATAGAGCATCGTGACTTGATCCAGTATGTACTGAACCTGAATCAATCATGTCTGCTCACTCAAATCGGCACACAAACAGGTTTTCTAATTCTTCTGAGACATTCTGTTATTTAATTTCCTACAATGAAGCAAGAAAACATCAGTTACGCTTTTCTCCTGACTTCGCTCAATACTGGAAAGAGAATGGAGGAAAGTACTTTATGCAAAATAGGAAGGAACTGTGTGTTTTGTGATTCAGAATTAATTACATGGCAATAAAGTATGACAAGATCAACCACGGTCCTTTACACCCATGTCAAAGACCTTTGTTTTCTAGGGCTGTCGTTTTGTTTATAACTTCAAATTTCTCCAAAATGTGAAATAGATTGCAAACCACTTCATGTCAAATTCCTGACCATTGCATGTGACACAGGTGATTAGCAGTGGCATGATATTTACAAATAGTTTATAAGATTGCAGAAGTGAGCCTAATATTTTTAGAAGAATAATGAACAACCAAGCCAGCCCCTGCAAAAGTGGCTATACATTCTATGTGGGAAGTTAAGTGCCTAGTTACAGTTCCTAAGGTTACCAAAGAATACTTTAACACAGCACATGACCAGTTTTCTGTGTATGCCTCGGGACATTTATGGAGAGTCCCTATCAAACTTAAGGATGAATCAATATCCTGTAGAAATCTGCATAGTCCTCTGTAACGGCATCCCAATTACACAAGATGCTGGGTTAAACAGGGTTCAACTTCATCCTCCTGGGTAATGCTTTGTACAATTTTTTTCCCTTTTTCCAAATTAACTGTCTTTTAAGATTTTTTCCCTAAATTACTAGGTTTGGAATTAAAGTGAAACACTGCCCAAATGAAAATCAAAGGGTAGTCTGCCATTTTTACCTCAGCTGAGAAGAATTTCACCAACTGTACTTAACTTTGTTCTTGCTAGTATTTTATTGGTTGCAACTCTTCTTCATTGTAATTCTATTTAACCAAAGGCTTTGGATGTCACCCAGATGTTCATATAAATTATATTTTACTTAACTCGAGACTGACCTCATTTGTGTCCTACAGCCATAAAAAGACTTGGCAGTCTTTTAGAAGCCTTTCTTCTTTCCAGGATCAGTAGAATCTCTAATTATATTTTCTAGAAGTGGTGTCTGTTCTTATTGATAAAGTGATGGTCAAGATAAAGGCCACGTGGAGAATCAACTACTTCTAAGGCATAGTACACAGAGAAAAACAGTTGTTATTTCAGACTACAACACACTTCGCTGCACTGGGTAGGCTATCGTTTTTTTTCATACGCGAAGAGATTCCTACTTAAATAATAAAGCACACTGTAGCTTTGCCCTAAACTTAAATGCCATGGACTCGGTTATGTTGTGCCGAATACCTGCACAGGCATTGCTTTCAAGACACAACAGAACAGTGATGTGGTCCATACGACTGCAACACTGCACCAGTTGTCAGCTCCTTCACCAGGTTACTGGTAATGCTGGTGTGCTGGTGTGCTTGGGTAGAGGAGAAGAGGGTGCATGCACGTATTTGCTACTGAAATAGCAACTTGGTTGCTATCTATAAAGAATCCTTTTAAACACAGGAAAAATATCAGAAGAACATCACTTCAAGTTCAGCCTACAGACTCTGTAACTCACCCTTAAAATATTGCACAAGTCTTGGTGTTCCAGGCACTTCCTAGAATTTGGATTTTCTCTATATTTTTAGAAGGTCTGCTTCTGTTGAATGAAAGATCATTGAGAAGGTTACAAGACTGCTTAATTTTTCTAAATAAACTCACATACCACAATTCTCCAAGGTGTTGTTCAGCTTTACAAGCTTATTGCACTAGTCAGCATGGACTTATTTTATGCCTCTTTTTTCCTCTTCTTTTCTTTTTTTTTCCACTGCCAGGAAGAAGAGAGTTTTTTCAAAGGCCACTTCTGTTCACTCAGTGAGCAGCCCCTCGGGCAGATACACTCCAACCACGTCAGTGAGTGTTCTCCTAATGCTCTTTTGTGAAATAGTTTTGTAAAATGCTTGAGATCCCACACAGTGGCAGCTACACTCTGGATCTAACTGGAGGTTGAAAAACCTTAGTTTTCATTCTGCATCCCGTTTACCCATTTTGTTAATGTGTTCTATTACAACAATCCAACGCAATGACAGGACCCTGAATGCCCCCTGATTTCAGCAGGGTATAAAGACAAAGAAATCAATGACAATTGCTGACACCCATCTTGAGAAAGCGGCACAAGAAATCCACATGACTCTGGGGAATCACATTCGGTTTAGTCCACATAGGTGTCAGTGGGGCATTAACAGAAATTCAGTAACAATGGACATCTTCCCATCATGTCTTGTGGGATAAGATGCACCTTGACAGCTACCGAACAGTTCACACAGTGGCACAGGTCTGCACATCAGTTCAGCACATGGACAGTCATTCGTTCAGGATGATTCCCTGGTTTCAAGGAGCCTTATTTTCTAAATCTCATTTTCTCCAGCTGGTAAGGAGACCCCCCTTTCTAGCAACCAGTGGCACTTCTGGAAAATGATATATGCCTGCAAAGCAAAACCACAGAGGACCACGTACATGCACAAGACCTCCACACAAAACAGTAAACCTACAGGAGGAGAAAAAAAGCCATCAGCAGACATTTCCTATGAAATAATGAACTTCCTTATCAATTTATTTTCAAGCTGCTACTTTTTCATGGTGTCTGATAATCACAGAGAGCCCTTCTCCTCTCAGGATACACAAACCACAGGATTCCAATGACTCACACCAAAAGAGCTTTCAAACACACGGAGGACGGAAGGGCATGCTGTTTCTGCATTAAAGCTTCCTGCCAAAGCCCAAAATGAAGTATGCATAAATGTATTTGGATAAAGTTTTAGCAACAGTGGGAAATTCACCTCACTGTAACCCTTCTGGTGAGACAGTCTTGCCCATCTTATGAACTGCCTGATTGCATCCTGTTTGCCATACTCTTCCTTTTTGACAATCACAGCTGAAAGCAAAATACTTGTGAACCTGTTGTTTGCACACAAAGGTGCAATATTGCCTTTTTGATGCAAGGATGTAATACCTCTCTTGACTGATGGTCGGCAGAAAAGGTGACTGGGATGAAATGTTGAGTGTTCTTTGGACAGGACCTGTAATTTATTATATCTTTATATGACCCTTATGACAATATGCTCCTAACTGGTCAAGCTCTTTGGTCTAACATTAATAGTATATTAAAGTGAAGTTCTCCCTTCTAGGAACTGTAAAGATAAATCCTACAGCTGTAGCAGAATCTGCTCTCCGAAGTAGAAGTACTAAGCTCCATGCTCTGTACTGTATAGGAATCCTTATGGGGAAACCTTGCACTTGCAGCCCAGAAGGGCAATCGCATCCTGGGCTGCATCAATAGAAGTGTTGCCAGCAGGTCCAGAGAGGTGATTCTGCCACTTTACTCTGCTCTGGTGAGACCTCACCTGGAGTACTGAGTACAGGTCTGGAGCCCTCAATATAGGAAGGATATGGACCTGATGGAGTGGGTCCAGAGGAGGGCCACGAGGACAATCAGGGTGTTGGAGCACCTCTGCTACGAGGACAGGCTGAGGGAGCTGGGGTTGTTCAGCCTGGAGAAGAGGAGGATCCGGGGAGACCTAATAGCGGCCTTCCAGTACCTGAGGGGGGCCTACAGGAAGGCTGGGGAGAACCTGTTTAGAAAGGCCTGCAGTGACAGGATGAGGGGAAATGGCTTTAAGCTGGAGGGGAACAGATTTAGATTGGAGATTAGGAACAAGTTCTTTACTGTGAGGGTGATGGAGCACTGGAACAGGTTGCCCAGGGAGGTGGTTGAGGCCCCTTCCCTGGAGATATTCAAGGGGAGGCTTGACGAGGCCCTGGGCAACCTGGTCTAGTTGGGGGTGTCCCTGCTGACTGCGGGGGGGTCGGACTAGATGACCTTGAAGGTCTCTTCCGCCCCAGATGATTCTATAAGAAAAAAGATCTGGTGAGACAAAATATACACAGGGGTTAAAGTACAGTCTGATGCTGTTGCTGTCTTTTCCACGGTGCTTCTCTGGAGACTTGCCATTACACTCACCTCCTATTTAACACCTAGATAACACTGCAGGGGACATAATTAAGCCTGTCCAGCTACATCTTTCTCAAAGCAAAGGCTGAGTATCCCTGAAGTATCTGTTTCACTGAACTTAGGTAATTTCTCAGGCCATGGCTTGGACTTTGATGGAAATGAGTCAATGGAAGTTAAAGCAAAATAGAGCAGGTAAGCGTGAATGGTTTGCAAAACAGTAAATTTCAGATTCAAACTAACACCAGGGGCCAGCAAAAGATCTGCATTCTCAAATTCTTAAACTAGATTTAGTTGATGTACTGTACAAAAGTGAATGCCTGCCTTGTGAGGGAAAGGTGTGAATGAAAGTCACGCAAAGCTCTGAGCCGCTGAGCCAGTCCTCAATGGCAGAGGAGACACCAGTGAGCTTATAGAGGACCTCAGGCTTTGCAACCTGAATTGCATTCTCTGCAGCTGCAAGCGCATGGCTTTCAGTGATTTGAAGTTAATTCGTGTATGCTGCTGCCCCCAAATCCCAGGCGCCAATCCCTTATTGACTGCAGCTCCATTACTGAGGACGCAGGAAGGTGCTATAGCAACCAGACTGCACTCTTCATACAGGCAGAGTTCCCTAACAGGAACAGTGCAGTAAGGATCCCAAGCAAGGGGGACTGGTGATTTGTGGGGCAGGATGACACATATTTGTTGGGAACCTCTGGGTGGCTGACAGGAAAACTGCGTGGAGAGAGTACAAGCGTTGCAAGGGTGTTGTGAAGACAAGAGGCAGGAGGTCTTGCACTTTAGGCGGATGATAACCGTCTTCTTTATCCACCCAACTCACAACCCCGTTATTATCAGCGTGTGCAAAGCAGATGACAGCAGTTTTTCTGGGGTGATGAGTACATCCAGCAGTTTGTGCTTTTGTGACTCCCACAGAGAATTACTGTGCTCATTCTCCTCCTCTTATCAGTTGCATTTGCAGCTGATGGAACTGCAAATGATACAGCTTTCAATTATTCTTCTCCTAAGATATCAATGTAAAATTCAGGGAATATAGAATACCATACATGAAAGATTTACTGTGTTTTTCCTCTTGTCATTCTTGCCTTTCATTCTTGCCATTCGAAGGTACTATGGGATATTCTTTCTCCTTTTATCCATGTACATCCAGGCATATTTTTGGTGCAATTACTATACAAGAACTAAAAAGGGCCTTGAAGAAGATAATTTTATACATGTAGAGTATTATTACTGTAACACTGGATTTCTTTAACCTATTTGTGTAGAACTCCCACCCAAACTACTCCCTATATGAAAGTTTTCCTAAGAAACTAGAACTATAATCCGCTTTTCACGTAGATAATGAAAAGCAATGGTTGCAGCACCAGCTGTTAGTTCCTTGTTTTCCCGGACATTTCCAAAATGTCCCGTTTGGTAGTTCAAAATCTGCATCATTCTGGATATTTGAAGGAAGCATAAACTTAATATCAAAGCAAAAGGGGGTATGTGTATGACATAATAGGACAATAGGTCCTGGAAATAAAGGAAAAGCATGCTAGGTGTATGCTGGCATGAGAGGTGGGGATTTAAATAAGAATTTTGCAACACAGTTCTATATGAATTCTTTTAAGTGAACATGGTTGAGATTATACTGTTCTAAGATGGTTACTGAGCATTTGGAAAAGCACACTTCAAGCAGTGATGACACAAATGTCAAACAGGATGTATGTGTTGAGTGATTTCCTGGGGTGTATCCCAGTCAGGTATTCGATATTCTTTTTAACAACTTAGATGATACAATAGTAAATGTGTTTATTGCACCATCAGTGTGATATGAGCTGCAAGATTGGGTGTGATGGAGAGCAAGGTTAGAGTTCAGCATAATTTTTAAACATGACAGAAGAGGTCTGGAAACACTGAGTTCAATTTCAATGACAACTGCAAAATTCTAAATAACAATGGCAATCAACTGCTTCAAATGCAGGGTGGGAAATGATAGCAGAGTCTCGCCCTGCAGAAGGGCATCTGGGAGAAGGTGGTATCTAAATCAAACAAGCCAAAGTCTTATATTTTGGCAAGAAACGTAAAGAGCTCACACTGGGACATATGATCAGGTGTCTCATTTGAGAGACCCTGGGAGAAATTGCTTGTGCTCCACTGATACATCTTCAAACTATTTTTGTGCTCAACTTTAGGCATCCTCTATGAGAAAGGTGCAATACACCTACAATTACATACCTTGTAACTTGAGATCCAGAAGAGAAGAATGGGGATGAGCGGAGGTCTAGCTAAGGATAAGACAGCTGATAAGGAAAGACTGAAAGAAGTTAAGTCATGTATTTGAGGACTAAAAGGAGACTAGGAGAAGAGCAGAAGTGATGAGCTTAGGGAACCTGTATTAATGAAATGGAGATCGGACACTAATGGCATAGTCTGGATGACTCAAGTCACCTGGGGAGTCTGTAAAGGGTCCCCACCAAATGTTTGTGTAGACACAACCAACAAATAATCCTCACAAATAATTGTCAGAAAGAAGGAGATGAGCAAGATTTGTGTCTGAACCTGCTCCAGACCTTTCAATGTGTCACACAGGCACCACACTGCACAAAAGTGGTAGAAAAGTTTTTAGTACTTCTGGAAGGAGGCAGGGGAGGGGGGTGGAATTAAACAAACAAAGACAAGCTGCGAGGATATCTTAATTTGGCCAGTCTTGAAGGCCGTGTGTCTAGACTCTAGATCCAAAATTAGATCCTCAAAATGGGCCAAAAATCAATCAAACTGAGAGAAATCTTAGCTTAAATGGATCTCAAATTAGAACACTTCATTAATTGGGAAAACTCTAAGTAACTAGGTGAGACAGCCTAGAAATAGAAAGGTTCATAGGCATTTCTTCCCCTGCCAGCTGTGTCTCTGCAGGCAGATCCTCATGTCCATGGCTGGTTGCAGCCAGTTCATTGACTTTTTGAGCAGCAGTAGATTATTCCCAGCTCTCTCTAGAAGTTCCCTTTTCCAATCCTCTGATACTCAGATGTCTGGTCCTACCTAGGCAACAACAACCTACACTCCTCTTCCTTCCAGAGGGTTGAAAACAACCTCTTCACTTCTTAACGGAACACAATATATCACTGAAAAGAGCCAAGCAACACAGCACCATCCATCACATCTTTGTGTGGAAAAGCATACCAAATTAAGATTACAGTAAATAAGGACTAAGCATTTCTAGCGTGTAAGGCCAAAGGGAATCACTCCTGCCATCTGGGGATCTTAAATAACACAGATCACCAAATTTGTCTGCATTATTTTTAACTGACAAGAGCACCAAAATTCCAAATTAAAACTTGGAGTTGAAGAACTTGCCACATTTTCTAATACACTGTTCCAAAGATTACTTAGCCTTGCTGCTGAGACTTTATACTTGATTTCTATCCTTCCTTTGTCTTGCGTCAGTGTCATTCACTAGTTCATGTGATATTTTCATCTGCCAGGTTTAAGAGATAAAAGTCAAAGGCTTGCTCATTATGCGAGTGCTGACAGACTGTGATCAAATCATCTCCTAACTTCCTCTCTGGTAAACCAACTATTTTGAGTGTCCCAGTACGGGAGATGTTTTCCAAGCTGTTACTCATCCCCGTGGCTCCTCCATGAACCCTCTGTGCTTTATCAACATTTTTAACAGTATTGCAGAAATAGTTGCCGCAGTGGCACACATAGGAAAAAAAAAAAAAGAAAAGAAAAAACGTCAAAGCTTCATTTCAGTTGTTCAGCTGTTCACCCTGGAGAAGAGAAGGATGCAGGGAGACCTTGTAGCCCTTTCCAGTATCTGAAGTGGGGCCTACAGGAAAGCTGGAGTGAGTCCTGTTCCCTATGACCGAAGTTTGACCTTCTTCCGTCTATGTCTAATTTATATTTCTTCTTTAAGAAATGAGACCCCCACCACTCCGTGGCCGTGTCCAACGAGTCCCTTCGACACCTACGGGGTAGGGACCTACACAAGTTCCGGTCCGACCTACCCCGAAACTCACTGGACGAGATCACCCTCCACAGGGACGGGAGGGCAGGGGGGTTGGAACTCGATGATCTTTAAGGTCCCTTCCAACTCTAACCATTCTATGATTTCCATTCCGTACTTCCCAATAGGTTTCTTAAGCTATTTTGTCACTGATGTTACAGGGGGGAACTTACATTCCACCCACAAATATCTTGTCACTGACATTGTGACTAAATTGACATTTAGATACTGTCACCTATATTCTCGCCCTGAGCTAACATACGCTGTTGCACATATCTATCTATTTAAATCAGGCTGCTAAATCCATAAGGCAGTCTCTTCACAGTTGAGCAATTTTCCAGTATTACTTCTTGTGCAAACCTTAAATACTAGCATTTTATTTATTTTTTCTAAGAAATTGACAGAAGTGTACAAACTGTTAGACTTAAGCTTAATGAATGGAAATGGGGAAAGCATTTCAATACCTGCTCCAAATTTATACAACTGTGATATTCTTCACTTAGCATAATTATGTTTCTGAATTTTCACCTTTTATATCTGACAAGTTTTTGTATTTGCATACATGTGTATGCATCTGTATACAAAGAGCCCAAAAATCTTTTGATTAAGCCTTTTGACAGAAATAATGTTTCTTGTCAAAATCACATTCCAAAACAGGGCCAATACAGATAGGATTTTTTAAGTGTTGTGTTTTGGTAGTGTCAAAACTTGCTATTGACATTTTAATAAAGGAAATGGATTTTTCAGTTCAAGCAATTTTCAACGTTTATTTAGGAGATGTGTAGAAACCTTAAAACAGTTAATATCAGAAGAAAATATTTTAGTATCAAAAATGCTTCAAAATTTTAAACCAGTCAGTCAACCAAAGGTGCTTTCAAAGCGTTCATTCCTGCAGGGTATTTCAAAGGTTTCTTTTATTTCGTTCTCCTTTGAAACAGACTATAATTGTGAGAGTTCCTAGGAAACAGAAAATACTGTACTTGGCCAACTCTTAAATTTGCACCTCGGTCAGTTTTCAAAGTGCTGTGGGCAGGTCACAAGGATAACAAAACCCCCAGATGCTGCAAAACAGGAAGGAATTGTAAAACATGGTAGCACAACAATGACTCAGGCGGATGCCAAGCGTTTGGGATGGTATGATTCACACGCCTTATCGTGCCTGCTTGCAGAAAGAACGCCACCAACTCACGGGGGCAGAGAAACTCACTCAGCCAGCTGCCCACTTCCAGTCGCAAACAGGACATACCCGCTAATATCGACTGCAAATAGCACTTGCAGGAGAAAAGCACCACTGAACCTCCAGTGCACAGCCCTCTGCAACCTCTTCCTCCGCTCTCTCAAAGTCTCCCTCCAGGGCTTTTCCAGCGTGGTGCAGACACACCGCCCGGCAGCCTAGTGCTGCCAGGGTTCGCTGTGAAGACCCCACCAGATCCTCTTCAGCTTCCTTGCCGGTAAGAGAGAGAGTCCAATAACTGTCTCAGAGGAACCAAAGTAAAACTCAACAAGGTATTGTTTTCTGCACGCCCACAGGATCAGCAGCCTTGCCCCAGTCGCATCTGCAGCCAGTGTTTTGCGTGGGTGAGTGAGAAAGCCAAGGGGCATAGGCTAGACGGGGAAGTTTTGAACTGCTCCCAAAACTGTGTGTACTTTTCGGTTAACTCCAGTGTAGCTGATGGGGTTTTTTGTTTGTTTTTCACCTTTCTTACTCCAGAGCACCCTTTTCCAGCCCCCGAGCACACTCAGAGACACCACAGTCATCTCGAAGTTGTCCCATGGATTCCCCCCTCCAGCAGAACAGGAAACCTGGGCTTCCTCCTCCTCCGTCTCTTTACACATGGCTGCTCGAGTTTTCCAGAGCAACAGTCTCATGGTGAGAGGCAGCAAAGACCAAGGGTCTTAGGCTGAGGTCACCTGAATTCGTGCCTACAAGTCCTGCAAAATGCGAAGAGCAAGAGTTACAAAATCTTTCCTGCAGCTTGTGTGTCACCCTACAAGCAGAAAGACCAGGTGTCATACGCTGGGCAAAGCCAGCCTGCTGTGACATTTACAGGGTCTGTGTCTACCAAAGGTACAGATGGTGCTGGAAGTAGAAGACCCTACTTCTCACAATGATTTTCAGATGACCAACATGGTACCTCATGCCAGCACATGCTCAGCTCACTGCTCCCTCCAGTCTCAGGAGGCTCTTTTCCTTTCCCCACACCCCTGATGGCACAGAGGGACCTCAGCCACCAAAGGGATGGAATATTTGGAGTATTTTCCCAGTGAACATTCACCTAAACTGCTTTTTTTTAGGTGAGAGGATTTGTTCATACATCTATGTTCTGCATACAGAATAGACATCAGGTCTCCACAGCAAAGAAAACCATTGCCAAGGAGTGGTGAGGCAGAGCGATTTTGGTAAGACAACTCCGGGAGCAAAGCACATCTTCACAGGGTTTGAAGAGCTCAGTGGTGGGTACAGTGTACATGCTGTTATCAGCAAGGGGCCAGGGAAGACGGCGGTCTCTTACAGACCATGTTATCAAGTTCAGTGCTCATGAGGAAGTGGGTGGGTGGCAAGGGATAGCAAAAGTTCCTCTTTTCATGGTTGGCCAATCTCACCAACCTCATGACGACAGAACTGTCCCCAGTGATTTCATATTTACCACGGAAGTCCTACTTGTTGCAGTTCTGCTTAATGCCAACTCTTTTCCCTGAAGGCTGCTCTCACCAGCCCCGAAATATTTCCTCCACCCGAAAATTTTAACATTATGCCCACATCACACCTAAGTAGCCAAACCTGCTACTTATTTTTCCTGCCTCCTTTTTTTTTTTGTGAATGGCAATATGTTTTCTTGTGTTTCCCACTGTCTGTAGAACCATGCTTCCTTCTCCTTCTTTCAAGGTTCCTGTATCCACAGAGGTCTGTGAGAACGAGTCCCATTTGTCATGTGCTTGAAGCAATTTCAAAAAGTTATGCAACAGGCAGCTCTGTCAACTGTTACACCAGATACAAGCAACAAGCCTAGACACCCACTTCTAAGCCTCCCCTCCGTGGGCATCATTGCAAATTGTTTGGCTTCAGAGGCAGGTTTCTTCAGCTCAAAGGAAGAAGAGAAGTCTTGAAATTAGTAACTAAGGGTTATTGTCATCAGATCAACACATGCAACTGCTAAATACTAACAATTTTTGCTAAGTCACAAAAGCACCATCCTTCACATAATTACCTTATAAGAATCTTTTCAGCATCTATCTTCTTTTTTTCCTTAGATGCTTTTTGCTTTCATCCGAATACTTGGATGTTGGATATGAATGTAACTCCCCCAGATATGAAGTTTCCCTCTTGGCAGACAAAATTATTGATTCAGATAAATTTTGCATGACTCAGACAACACTTAATGACTGACTTTCCAAATCTGCTTCTGGTGGAAACAGAAAATAATGCAAGAAAAGGTGTTAAAATAAAATTACCCCAACATCTATTGGGTTTCAGTCACTTTAAGGTTTGGCTGAGTATCTGACTTCATGCATATATCTGAAGAGCTTCCTAATTAGTATGAAAACAGATGTTGTCTTGCAGTTACATTTTCCAGTAATAGATGGGGCCATGGGCAATTTTAAGAGGCACTTTCCATGGTCTCAAGAATTAGCCCATGCAGTTCAGAAGACCGGTGGTTTCAGAAGCATTACAAATTAATTAGGAGGTCTACCTCTTGTCTCTCATAGTAAGACTCAAAGAATGACCTCAGTAATTCAGGCATAAAGGAAACTGAGGACAATGCCAAAAAAAGTCCAGATAGTTAACATACTCCATACTTAGAGGTGGGTGTAGCTTCTCATGGGCTTTTTTTTTTGATTTTACAAAAACACACCTGTCAGAGCAATAGGCCTAGGAATATGTTGGATGTTTTGACAAGTCAGAAAAAGATCTTAAAAAGCTTTATCCCCAAGATTACCAGAAAAAAAAATAATCTGCCTTTCTTGACAATTTGTGCTGAGACTTCTTCTCATAGCATAAGTCTTTTTTATCGGTAATTACCTTTTAGTAATTGCACTGAAGCACATGTGACCTGTAGGAAATACATGCCTAAAAATACTTAAGGCTCAGTATTTGTTTAGAGTGACATAAAACCAGTACAACAGGATCAGGGTCTCAGCTGATCTGGATCAGATTAAATTCTGGACTACTCAGTATTTTACACCATCTCACTCACCCCTGCGATCAGACAAGGTGAGTGCCTTCAAGAAATGACATTAATCATGACCACATCTAGGACACAGCATGGCTGGCCTGTGGCTCAGCTTAAACTGTGCCTTTTCCTTACAAAATCAAGACTTACATGTTGCTGGCGATGAATGGGCTCACCAAGAAAGGACCTAATTTTTTTATAAAAACAAACTTATTGACAGAAAAAGTTTCATGCACTCTGATCTTTGGCTCACTATAGGCTGCACCAGGCTTTCCAGAGTCACTAGCCTTCCGTCTAGCTTTAATTTCTCCTTCTTCTCCCTTAATATTTGCACCCTGTGTTAAAAGATGCCTCACTGTCTTCTAACCGAGTCCCTCTTCCATCTCCAGCCCTGCTTTGAAACTGGAGTGTCTCCTCCCAGCACGGAGAGGGACAGGAGATGCGGTGGGGGCTGTTCCTCCAGGCGTCGTTTCCCATGCCCTGGGCACCCGTCACGGGTGCAAGGATGGGCTGCTGCCACATGGCCGAGAGCCACAGGCACTCCCTTCCCCTCGGCACCCACTTTCCACTGCACCTAAGCTCTACTTAATTGAGCTTTGTTGGATTTGCAAGGTTTATCATGCCTCTAATCAAGCCCCAGAAATCAAGTTTCTGCCTAAGAGGCTGGAGTAAATGACAGCCATTAAACTATTAACCACGATAACCACTTCCCTGACTAACCACACACAGGAAAGCTGCCTGTTTCTAAGCTGCTGAAACACAGGCACTGCTCTTCCCAGAAGGGTTGTTCATTGATAGTAGTTATGTGAAGGATGTGTCAACTTGAACATCTGCATTTGGGGCAAAAAAGACACCTGTTGAGCTGAATTGAGCTGTTCGCTGCCAGCTGGCTTTCCTGGGGTGAAATTCAGAGTTGAATATAGACCCAGACAGACACAAAGGCAGTCAAGAGCAGGTACAAACAGGACAGGAATATACAGAATTGCTGTGAATGGCACACTTGTGTGACCAGACAGCAAATACAGCAGGGAGGAAGGTCAAGTAAACGCTAGGTAGCTAGCTCTCAGACTGAATAGAAAGTGTAATATGCGCTATCCAAATTTAATTCATTCAAACAAATGCCTTG
Organism: Calidris pygmaea; assembly: GCA_003697955.1. Classification (NCBI taxonomy): domain Eukaryota; kingdom Metazoa; phylum Chordata; class Aves; order Charadriiformes; family Scolopacidae; genus Calidris; species Calidris pygmaea. The sequence goes on from QJSC01000490.1 coordinate 46,175, forward strand.
TTGCACTCAATGTATCTCATGGGTCTAGTTTTTACTGCTTTAGGAAACAATATTGTACATGCTTTCTTCCTCTTCCTATGTTTTGGATTTACAATCTATTTTAGATTTAAAGAGAGTCCTGGGATTTTTCTTCCTGTTACTCACAATAATTAAATACTGTTTATGTACTTCAGAGTGGAAAGCTGGAAAGCTTTCAAAATTATTTTTTCCTTTGATTATCAATCATTACCTGTTGGAGAGTTTTGTCTCTTTTTTTTTTTTCCTTTTTTTTTTTTTTTTTTTTTTTTTTTTTTTTTTTTTTTTTTTTTTTTTTTTTTTTTTTTTTTTTTTTTTTTTGGCTTTCATGACTCAGTTCTTTCTTTGGCACTCATTCTTTGGAGCTTGTTTTTTCTCCCTGTTCTTTTGCTTTCTCCTTAGGCAATAAAATTGGTTCTTTCATCCTGTTGATTCTATCCATAAGCACCTCTGACTTAGCCTCTGTTCCAGACAGATTAGGTGTTGTTTCCTTTTTCATCGTGTTCCTGACATTCTTCTCAACCACTGTTAGTATCTTTACTGCCTCCCATATCATAGATGATATCCTTGGTTTATTCTGCTCTGAATATACAAGCCATTTCTTCCTTCATGCTGTTTTCATTTAGTCCATTGCCCACCATCCTCTCCCTTGTTGGGGACTTCAGACTTAACTTGTGGAAGCCAGTGATGAGTGGCGTTCCTCAGGAGTCAGTTCTGGGACCGGTGCTGTTCAACATCTTTGTCCGCGACATGGATGAGTGGGTGGGGTGGGACTGAGTGCACCCTCAGCGAGTTTCCCAATGACACCAAGCTGTGTGGTGCAGTTGACACACTGGAGGGAAGAGATGCCATCCAGAGAGACTTGGACAGACTTGAGAGGTGGGCCTGTGCAAACCTCATGAAGTCCAACCAGGCCAAGTGCAAGGTCCTGCACGTGAGTCATGGCAATTCCAGACACAGGTACAGGTTGGGCAGAGAATGGCTTGAGAGCAACTCTGAGGAGAAGGACTTGGGGGTGTTGGTGGGTGAGGAGCTCAACATGAGCTGGCAATGTGCCACTTGCAGCCCAGAAAACCAACGGCATCCTGGGCTGCATCAAAAGAAGTCTGGCCAGCAGGGCAAGGGGGTGACTCTACTGCTCTACTCTGCTCTGCTGGAGACCCCACCTGGAGTAGTGCATGCAGCTTCGGAGTCCTCAGCATATGAAAGACATGGACCTGTTGGAATGAGTCCAGTGGAGGGCCACGAAAATGATCAGAGAGTTGGATCACTTATGCTGTGAGGACAGGCTGAGAGAGCTGGGGTTGTTCAACCTGGAGAAGAGAAGGCTCTGGGGAAACCTTATAATGGCCTTCCAGTACCTGAAGGGGGCTACAGGAGAGCTGGAGAGGGACTCTTTGTCAGGGAGTGGAGCGATAGGATGAGGGGTAATGGTTTTAAACTGAAAGAGGGGAGATTTAGATTAGATACTAGAAAGAAATTCTTTACTGTGAGGGTGGTGAGGCACTGGAACAGGTTGCCCAGAGAAGTTGTGGATGCCCCATCCCTGGAGGTGTTCAAGGTCAGGCTGGATGGGGCTTTGAGCAACCTGGTCTAGTGGGAGGTGTCCCTGGCCATGGCAGGGGGGTTGGAACTCGGTGATCATTAAGGTCCCTTCCAACCCAAACCCTTCTATGATTCTATGAATTTGAAAACTGAAGATCCCTCCTCTATGATTTTCTCGGAATCTGGGAGGCCATTCACAATGCTAAGTCAATACTCCAGGCTTACAATTTCCTTCAAGTCTGTTCTGCTAGCTCTAACCCCAGAATAAAATTTTCCCAGCTTTCTATTCTGAGAATTTTCCCAATGCTGTTATTTGTCTGCTTTTCCCTCTTATTCTGCCATTTGTCAGCCATTATACCCTCTCTGTGATGTAAAACTGCCTTGTTTATTTATTCACAAGCATCTTTCACAGTTTTGTTCCTTGTAATTTCCTCATTAAGATGAGATCTGAGAAAGTTAAAACATTGCATACACAACTCATGATCACTAACCTTAGATACCATTACAATCTTGTATTGTTTTTGGATGAACCCTTTGCCTTGATTTTCCATTTGTTCTCTGGCTGTTTGGGCTACAGCCTATGGATTTCATCAGGTCCAGGAGTGCCACTTCTCAGGAGGCTGCCGGGGTGTAAATCACCTGTATAGCCAGAAGGCGTGGGCAGCATCCATTTTCACACCGAAAGGTTTTGGGCCTGGGGTTATCTCTCTGTTGCCATTCACTTCTGCAGTACCAGGTGCACAGGTTCCACATCTGTGTGGAGCTATTTTAATCCAGATAAATAGAAGAAACATAAACAATTCAGATTACTTAAGTCTCCAACTCAAACCTGTGCGCATTTTGCTGACGTGTCATTATACCCTATTAATTTTGGAAAAAGACTCATGTGATTCACATTGTAGGCGACTCCAGGATTAAAGAGTTTTTTGTTCAGATCATACGTCACTAAACGTTTAAGTTTCCAGAATTGTATAATCTTTTTCATTCTCATGTGTTAAAAGAGAATGTAAGACTGGGGATCATGACCCATGGATTCTCCTTGCTGATGTTCAACGGCCAGCTGGAAAACATTATTTGTTTATTTACTGGGTATGGGAAAACATTTTAACTGAACTGCTGAACACGGGTGCTTTGGCTCCAAGTCTTAGTTACACATGTGGGGAACGGGTTTCCTTGAGATTCAAGAAGGAATCCACCACACTAGGACCCTGTGGTGTAAAGTATGATTGCTCGTAACTTCACTTAAATCTCCTGTCCTTCCTAAAGGAAGGAGGAAGAATCAAGGAAATCCAGATCTGGCAAAACAGAATTTCTGAAACCAGGGTACCCCAAACCTCTTTAGAGATCATAAATAAAAATATGTAGTGAAATAATTACCTAAAAATAAATGTTTTATCAGCTAAATGAAATGACAGGATACCACTAAAAATCCCCAGATGATTCTCATTTCCCCTTTTATTACCTGTTTGGTGGATCATTCCTTTACAATTTTTGAGGATTTAGCAGATCTTTTAGATACATTAAACTTCCTCTCTCCTCCTGACTGTTTTGTTTTTTTTTTTCCCACTAAAGCCTCCGGATATTTGTCTCTCAATAATGATACAAACGGATGCAGCCACCCACAGCCTTGTGGTCAGTCATTCAGAGTCATTCTTGTCTTCTGTCAATGCCTACATGTTAGTACCCCTTTCTAATTCCATTTCCTGATTAAGTACAATGTCTGATTAGAGGGTCAGTGCTAAGATCAGCCACGGAGAAATTATGAAACGTGCAAGTAGGAGAAAAACTGTGGTTGATACTAAAAGTCAAAGTTGCAACGTTGATAGCTGAAGAATCAGCATTAACAGGAGAAAAAAAAAGGTTGCTCAGAAGTTTGTTTAGGCTGTGTGACCTAACAGTGGAAGGCTTCATTAGTTCATCTAGTGGTAATGAATATCAGATTTCTATTTAATGGTGGCCAAAAACGTACTCAGTCCCACCAATACACACGGGAGCAGCAAGCTTTTAGTGTCTTTGAAAGAGAGGGCCATCCACTTGAAACTAGTATATCCATAAAGCTTGATAAATGAGTTACAGCCACTAATTATGTGCTGATTACTTTTGTACTTATTTCAGAGATTAAACAGCATAAATACCTAGAAATGGCTGGAGAAAATGCACAGATGTTGTCTTCCCAAGCGCAATAGTCTTTGGCCATGACCAAGCCTGGGCAGACTTCAGTGTAGTACATGTTGGTGTGACACTGGCACCTGCACAAACGCTGCTGCTGACTCTGGGATGAGATCTCAAAAAGCAAAGGCGAGCCTGCCACATGCTGTTTGCTGCCTCTCCATCAGCCACCAGCCACTCTTCACCTCAACATGACCTTGACCACCAGCAAGACTGCGTATGTTCTCCCCTCCAGATGTTTTTCTGGAAAATTCCTGAATCTCTACAGGAGAGAGATCCCATGTGCAGAGAGTACGGCTGAAAACCTTGTGCTCATAGATCAAACCAGAACATTGCATCAGAAAGTTTCTTATTATGCAAGGCCCACCTCAAATACTTCAAAATACAAGTTTCTCTATCCCTCATCATAGCTCCTGCTTTTGAACAAACAGGCTCCACTTCAGCCCCTCTACCCTCTGCCCATGAAATGCAGCAGAGGTGAGAAGATTGTGGACTGTCCTGCACTTCTCAGTTCACCACGGTCTGAACAGACCAGGTTCTTTGGGAGACGTTCACAGCCAGCAGCCACTGAGAGCATGTTGGAGAGAGCGTGAGAGCACGTACAAAGGCAGCTGCTGTGGAAATCCCCCTGGGACCTGCCCGGTGGCATCATCATGCTCACACACACCATAGGCATTGCAAAGCCAGAGAACGAAATGTGGGCTGCAGTCGTTTGGAAAATCCTTACCCTCCTACCCCCAGGCAGGCTGATAACTACCTGGCAGAGGGAAGGGCTGGGCGGTGGTGGTGGTGGGGTGTCTTCTGCAGAAGTAGCCGCTTGTTGGAAAGGCTATCTGTTCTAGAGCAGTAGGCATCGCTGGAGCGAGGACAGTGTTTTGAATGTTGAGAAGAGCTGAGAAACAGCCTGTGTCTGGTTTAGGGAAGGTCTTATTTTTTTGAGCAGGCACTTGCTTATAAAGGTAGAGATGAATCAGAGCTGGCAGGAATTCAGGGTGCGCGTGGTTGGAGGCATAATCACTGTCTGCGTGGTAATCTTATTATTTGTGTTACAAAAGCAGGTAGCACTCCTGGTTAACATTAGCTTACATTTGCTCTGGGTGTTATTACATATTCCCTGTTTACTGTTACATATTCTTGGTAAGAAGCTCTCCCTGCCTTGGAGACATTACAGTTCTGTTAACATCTCCTCACTGGGCAAGAACCGATTGACCGAAAGCATGTAAAAACCCAAATGAACACAAGTGTTTATTCAAATTTATTGTATAGTTTCACTCCTGTGATATTCCTAACATCCTTAAGAAGATATTGGCAAATGTCTGGGGGAGGAAACTCCTTTTCAGTGTGAGAGCACCACAGCCAAAATAAAGGACTGTGGATTCAGTATAAATTTGGATTTAAATGGCTTGCAATCTACATTTTATGCATAATTTATTCCATAGAATGTGTTCAGGTGCCTTGGACATTTTGAAGTTTGTAAATAGTTGATTGTAATGCTAATTATTCTATGCATATAAATGATTCATAAAGTTTTAATTTGATACCAATTCAGACACAGTAAGTTTTCTGTATATTTTATGGCATATGATGAACTGCTGCTATGTAGTATACCAGAACTGAAATCAGACAAGACAGCAGAAATTAAACAGATGCGCAGTATTCTATTTATACTTTTTTTTTTTTTTTCCCACATGCCCTGTGCCAAAGTTAATGCCATGCTTTGGTTATGTTTCCTGAAGTATCCTACATCTTCAGTTCCTTTCTCAATGTTGACCTGCAAGTAGAATTCTGTCTGTCCCCTTAACTTCCGTTATTTTGCTTCGGTTTTATAGAAAGAAAGAGAATACCCACTTTTATGGATGTGATCTATCTGGACTTCTGTAAGGCCTTTGACATGGTCCCCCACAACATCCTGCTTGCCAAACTGGAGGCGTACGGATTTGATGGGTGGACTGTTCAGTGGATAAGGAACTGGCTGGATGGTCGCATCCAGAGGGTTGTACTCAAGGCTCGAAGTCCAGATGGAGAGCAGTAACAAGCAGTGTCCCTTGAGGGTCTGTGCTGGGACCGATACTGTTTAACATTTTTACCAATGATATAGACAGGGGGGATTAAAGGCACTGTCAGCAAGTTTGCAGATGACACCAAGCTGTGTGGTGTTGTTGATACACCAGAGGGATGGGATGTCATCCAGAAGGACCTGGACAGGCTGGAGAGGTGGGCCCAGGTGAACCTCATGAGGTTCAACAAGAACAAGTTCAAGGTTCTGCACCTGGGCCGGAACAATCCTCACCATCAGTACAGACTGAGGGGTGAGGTATTAGAAAGCAGCCCTGAGGAAAGGGACTTGGGGGTGCTGGTGGATGAGAAGCTGGACATGAGCAGGCAGTGTGCACTTGCATCCCGGAAGGCCAATCGCATCCTGGGCTGCATCAAAAGAAGTGTTGCCAGCAGGTCCAGAGAGGTGATTCTGCCACTTTACTCTGCTCTGGTGAGACCTCACCTGGAGTACTGTGTGCAGGTCTGGAGCCCTCAGTATAGGAAAGATATGGACCTGATGGAGTGGGTCCAGAGGAGGGCCACGAGGACAATCAGGGGGTTGGAGCACCTCTGCTACGAGGACAGGCTGAGGGAGTTGGGGTTGTTCAGCCTGGAGAAGAGGAGGATCTGGGGAGACCTAATAGCGGCCTTCCAGTGCCTGAGGGGGGGCCTACAGGAAGGCTGGGGAGAGCCTGTTTACAAAGGCCTGTAGTGACAGGACGAGGGGCAATGGCTTTAAATTGGAGAAAAGCAGATTTATATTGGAGATTAGGAGAAAGTTCTTTACTGTGAGGGTGGTGGAGCACTGGAACAGGTTGCCCAGGGAGGTGGTTGAGGCCCCATCCCTGGAGATACTCAAGGTGAGGCTCGACGAGGCCCTGGGCAACCTGGTCTAGTTGGGGGTGTCCCTGCTGACTGCAGGGGGGTCGGACTAGATGACCTTTGGAGGTCCCTTCCAGCCCGGCCCATTCTATGATTAAAGACAGGCCCACAGACCATCTATGCTTAAATGTAATCAGGTGTGTACCATTACTCAGAACTGAAACACCTGAGGTGATAAAGACTCAGCATTCCTTAAAAAGCAAAGAGGGGGTGTTTTGTCATGCGAGTATCAGTATTATTTTATGTTGCAACTTTATAATTTGCTATTAATACCTTTAAAAAGTGCCCTCTCCCTTTGGCACTCTGAAACTCAGTGAGTCTGTTTCTAGTCAGACAATTTCAAATCCCAGGTTATTTCCACATTAGAGCATAGCTTTTTGATAATTTCAAATTGTTTGAACAATTTATTTCTCTGAGTACTCCAGGTGGACTCCAACTTTCTGAAAAAGAGCTCGTTCCTTTACTTCTAAAAGGCTTTTTGGGATTCTATTTTTTTTTTTTTTTTAAGTTAAAAGATACATCTATAGAGAAATGATGCTCCGCTTGCGATGCTGTTAACCTCTACTTCCCCTCTGGCTTAATGTGGGCTTAACCACTGTTACTCATGCTCTTACCCTCCTGCGCCTCTCCGCACTTTGGCCTGGAAACAACGGCTGTAAACATGCTCTGATGGTGCCTTTCACCAGACCACATCAGTAACCTGGGCCAGTGTGGGAATATCACATCTTTTAGAGGTACAACCTCCCCTTCCCATCCACTCGGCAGGCAATCCAAGTCCTACTCTTGCCCAACAAAGCTCTTAGCTTTGGAGAGACCACTGCACTCCACTGTCCCACCATGCTCCAAGAGGTGACGGCTGGGATTTCTGCCAATGAAAGGCTGCTGCCACTACTCCTGGAGAAGACAGGATGAGATGAAATGTGCAGCTTACTTCAATGGGCAGTCACAGACAGCTTAAAATTCCCTGCACGTTTAACAAGAGTCAGCCTTCCCAAGAATGAATTGGCTTGGTTCTCCTGATCAGCCATGAATTTAGGTAAAAAAGGGCAACTCCCCAGAAGAAAGGAATTGAGGTATTGGAAGAAACTCAGGATTTGCAAGATGTTTGGAGTCACTCTTCTGATTGCTTACTGCTGCTGCATGTGTATGTCTTTCTGTGCACTGACCAAGTAAATACCTCCTTTTAAACTTGAAATTTCAAGAGGGAAATAGTTTCTGCCTTCAAAGCAAGTTTTCAACATAGGATACAAAGTCCCAAACCTAGTCAGGACAAAANCAGGACAAGGGATACTGGCTTCAAACTGGAAGAAGGCAGATACAGATTAAATATAAAGAAGAAATTCTTTACTCTGGGGGTGGTGAGGCACCGGCACAGGTTGCTCAGGGAAGCTGTGGATGCCCCATCCCTGGATGTGTTCAAGGCCAGGCTGGATGGGGCTTTGAGTGACCTGCTCTAGTGGGAGGTGTCCCTGCCCGGGGCAGGGGGGTTGGAACTCGATGATCTTTAAGGTCCCTTCCAACTCTAACCATTCTATGATTTCCATTCCGTACTTCCCAATAGGTTTCTTAAGCTATTTTGTCACTGATGTTACAGGGGGGAACTTACATTCCACCTACAAATATCTTGTCACTGACATTGTGACTAAATTGACATTTAGATACTGTCACCTATATTCTCGCCCTGAGCTAACATACGCTGTTGCACATATCTATCTATTTAAATCAGGCTGCTAAATCCATAAGGAAGTCTCTTCACAGTTCAGCAATTTTCCAGTATTACTTCTTGTGCAAACCTTAAATACTAGCATTTTATTTATTTTTTCTAAGAAATTGACAGAAGTGTACAAACTGTTAGACTTAAGCTTAATGAATGGAAATGGGGAAAGCATTTCAATACCTGCTCCAAATTTATACAACTGTGATATTCTTCACTTAGCATAATTATGTTTCTGAATTTTCACCTTTTATATCTGACAAGTTTTTGTATTTGCATACATGTGTATGCATCTGTATACAAAGAGCCCAAAAATCTTTTAATTAAGCCTTTTGACAGAAATAATGTTTCTTGTCAAAATCACATTCCAAAACAGGGCCAATACAGGTAGGATTTTTTAAGTGTTGTGTTTTGGTAGTGTCAAAACTTGCTATTGACATTTTAATAAAGGAAATGGATTTTTCAGTTCCAGCAATTTTCATCGTTTATTTAGGAGATGCGTAGAAACCTTAAAACAGTTAATATCAGAAGAAAATATTTTAGTATCAAAAATGCTTCAAAATTTTAAACCAGTCAGTCAACCAAAGGTGCTTTCAAAGCGTTCATTCCTGCAGGGTATTTCAAAGGTTTCTTTTATTTCATTCTCCTTTGAAACAGACTATAATTGTGAGAGTTCCTAGGAAACAGAAAATACTGTACTTGGCCAACTCTTAAATTTGCACCTCGGTCAGTTTTCAAAGTGCTGTGGGCAGGTCACAAGGATAACAAAACCCCCAGATGCTGCAAAACAGGAAGGAATTGTAAAACATGGTAGCACAACAATGACTCAGGCAGATGCCAAGCATTTGGGATGGTATGATTCACACGCCTTATCGTGCCTGCTTGCAGAAAGAACGCCACCAACTCACGGGGGCAGAGAAACTCACTCAGCCAGCTTCCAAACAATGGAAGGCTTCATTAGTTCATCTAGTGGTAATCAATATCAGATTTCTCTTTAATGGTGGCCAAAAACGTACTTACTCTCAATAATCTTTAACATCTAAATGATCAACCATAGACTTAATTGCAAATTATCTTTAAATGAAAATTCTTTCAGGAATAAAGATTAGATTTTTTTAAATTGTCAACTAAAAAGAAAACTAAAGCATTTTGACTTGACAAATTAACTTTTCTTATTAAAAGCTTCAGTTAGAACGTATGGCATCTTTTTGACAAAGGCTTATTCTTCTTAGAGACCATCAACCAGATCAATTTACCATTCAACTTAGACCTGAGAGCAGGCACAGTGTAGACTTTCACACTCCATAGTTAGTTGGAGACACCTTCTGACACAAATCTTTACTCTTGATGGAAGAACTAGGGGTTTTATCTGTAGTGACTCAAAATAACGTCTCCTGCTGTGGTCAAATAGGAAGAATGGTATCAACCAATTTGTTCTCACTATTGGTGTTACTTACTCAAGAGTATTATAGAAAACCCTTACCGAGAGAGCAGGGAGGAGATAGAGATAAAAATGTTAACTGTAGAAGCTCTCAGGATGACAGTTTGAAGAATTTCTGCAGGGTTTGCTTGTTGAGTGAAACCTCATCTAAGCAGCAGACTGTCAGTGCAATGTACTTACAGACCTGCATCCCGGGACGTGCTGTTATATATAAAACCAGAGACATACGCTGTAAAGCTCTTATCTCGCTGTTTCTTGGTTATAGTTATACATTCCTTGTGTCATTGAGGACATATCATCCAACTCATGATGAATCAGATGGAGAAAGGTTAAGTAAACATTTCTATTTATTACAATAACCTTGAATTGGATTGAACTTTCTGAGAGATTAAATAATAAAATATACTCACCTTTGTCCTTTAACTCATCGAATTACAGACTACTTTTAAACCTCCAGCCAGTGCTTCCAGGAGAAATTGCTTTTACACGCCTGCACACGAGCACGACTGCAAAGCAGGGGCCAGTGGAGCTCTTTGCTCTGCTGCCAGCAGAGCAGCACGGTGCCTTGCACGGACGCAGGATCTGGAGGGGGAGATCAGCCTGGGGCTGACTTTCTCCATCCCACTGCTGAGGCCAAGCTAGAGCATTTGGGGATAAACTTGCTGGACGCACAAGAGAGTTACCAGTGAGAGAAGGGAAATCCCCNGCAGTATTCCAGTTGTGGCCTCACCAGTGCAGAGTAGAGGGGGAGAATGACTTCCCTTGACCTGCTGGCCACACTCTTCGCTATGCAACCCAAGATACCATTGGCCTTCCTGGCCACAAGAGCACACTGTTTGCTCATTGTCATTTTACTGTCCACCAGGACCCCTAGATCTTTCTCTTCAGTAGTTGCCTCCAGCAGGTCCACCCCTAACCTGTATTGGTACCTGACATTTTTCTTCCCCAGGTGCAGGACCCTACACTTTTCCCTGTTGAACCTCATGAGGTTCTTCCCTGCCCAGCTCTCCAGCCTGTCCAAGTCTCGCTGGATGGCAGCACAGCCCTCCGGGGTGTCAACCACCCCTCCCAGTTTGGTATCATCAGCAAACTTGCTGAGGATACACTCTGTCCCCTCCTCCAGGTCGCTGATGAATATATTAAACAGCACAGGTCCAAGTATTGACCCCTGGGGGACACCACTGGTTACAGGCTTCCAACTTGAACCTGCTCCATTAATCATTACCCTTTGAGTCCTGTCATACAGCCAGTTCTCAATCCACCTCACTGTCCCCTCATCCAGCCCATACTGCCTCAGTTTCCCAATGAGGATGTTATGGGAGACAGTGTCAAAAGCCTTGCTGAAGTCAANCAATAACCCCCCGCTCTTCAACTTGTTTGGAGATGACATCTAGAATGAGTCTCTCCATTACCTTCCCAGGGACAGAAGTGAGACTAACTGGTCTGTAGTTCCCAGGGTCCTCCTTCTTGCCCTTTTTGAAGACTGGAGTGATGTTGGCCTTCCTCCAGTCCTCAGGCACCTCTCCTGTTCTCCATGACTTTTCAAAGATCATACAGAGTGGCCCAGCAATAACATCTGCCAGCTCCCTCAGCACTCGTGGGTGCATCCCATCAGGGCCCATGGACTTATGAATGTCCAGTTTGGCCAAGTAGTCCCGAACCGGGTCCTCCTCTACTAGAGGAAAAATTTCCTCTCTCCATACCATCCCCCTTGCCTCTAAGGCCACAGATTCATGAGGGGCAGTCCTAACAGTGAAGACTGAAGAAAAGAAGGCATTCAGCAACTCTGCTTTCTCCGTGTCTTCCACTACTAGGGTGCCCGCCTCATCCATCAGTGGGCCCACATTATCCCTAATCTTTCTCTTCCTGTTAACATACCGAAAAAAACCCTTTTTTGTTATTGTTAACTTTGGTGGCCAAGATGAGCTCCACTTGAGCCTTGGCCCTTCTAATTTTCCCCCTGCATATCCTCACCGCTTCCTGGTATAAGATGGAGAAAGGTTAAGTAAACATTTCTATTTATTACAATAACCTTGAATTGGATTGAACTTTCTGAGAGATTAAATAATAAAATATACTCACCTTTGTCCTTTAACTCATCGAATTACAGACTACTTTTAAACCTCCAGCCAGTGCTTCCAGGAGAAATTGCTTTTACACGCCTGCACACGAGCACGGCTGCAAAGCAGGGGCCAGTGGAGCTCTTTGCTCTGCTGCCAGCAGAGCAGCACGGTGCCTTGCACGGACGCAGGATCTGGAGGGGGAGATCAGCCTGGGGCTGACTTTCTCCATCCCACTGCTGAGGCCAAGCTAGAGCATTTGGGGATAAACTTGCTGGACGCACAAGAGAGTTACCAGTGAGAGAAGGGAAATCCCCTGTGTAAGGGGCACTTCGTGCTGTTGCCCATCGCTGGTCTCCTCCCAAGGCATTGCCACCCGTCTCGGTCCCTTTGCGGGCTGCCTGGGAGCGAGCTGCTCGCAGTGTGCACGCTGTGGGTGGAGAGGGTGCTGCCAAGTGCCACACAGGGGCTCGGAGGGATTCTGGAGTCAGCTGGCCACTGAATCTACCATGCTGATTTACCTTTTTTCCCCAGGAGCCAGAGAGCTGCTTTCCTTTTGTCCTGTGCTACAGAGCGGTAGAGGGCAAGGACACTGAGGAATTTAGCTGTTTGTTTTGAAGGTGTGTATTAGGTTTCCCACAGGTGAGAGACACACAACTTTATTTCTGTTGCATCTTCCTTCTGTTCTCCGGTCTTTGTGTTTGTCTAAGTGGGAGAGGAGATGGGAAATCTAGAAATAATTCTCCCCTCAGCTGTTTGATTTATAAAACTGCAGCTTCTGCTCTTCAAAAGAGAGAATTAGTCAGGTCAAGCAGAGGCACACTGCCATCCACCCACACAGACTTCTCTTGCCTTTTTTTTTTTGTGTATGCAGACACTGTGCTTTTAACTAGAGGAGAGAAAATAGCAAAGCAAAGAGGCTGAGTAAAAGGTCGTAAGAAAGTGTCAGAATTCTTTCAAAATTTTGAATTAAAAATTCCACTCTCTTATCTTTGAGGTGAAACAACTCATATGAGTTACACTCACCCTCTTTTACCATTAAAATGATATAATACAATCAACCCCCCATAAAACAGGTTGAGAGGCCTCTGCCCGATAACTGTAGAGGCCCTGAAACTCCTGATAAACAAGGATCTGTTTTCATTGAGTCTCGGAGTTCAGGCTCACTAGGAAGTAAAATTTCCCCTTACACAGGATGAAATAAGGAAATCATCAGTTACCTTAGCAACCCTTCAAAAAAAAGCATCTGCACCTATCCAAAGGGCAACTAATCTAATTATAAATTATTGTAAAGGTTATGTGAACGACAGTAGCAAGGGGAAGCCACGATTCATTATTTTAGTCTATGGGAAACAGTATTGCCATTGTATTCCTGCCTGGGCTGTTCTGCTGCTGCCTTCTGTGGACCATCTGCCAAGGGCTCCTATTTATCTCCCAGAACTGACCAAAATGGATCTACTGAAAAACCTGACCTGCGCTCTTTGGGAGCCCAACCCTTTACCTCTGCTGGTTTGCAAGTTTCACACGCTGGAGAGGCTGGACCCCAAAGCAGGCATGTGCTTCTTCAGTCCTATATGTTGCTGCTGGCACGAAACCTTTCAAAAACATTTAAAATCCCCCCACCCAAGCACTGGTCAGAGCTGCCTACCCTTAAAATCACCATCTGCATTTTAATAGCTGCAGAGGTGGTGGGCAGCGATGTGCATTTATACTATAGCTACCACTTAATTACACGTAACTTACAGTGTGGCTTTAGCTAGCGTCTTGTGACAAGTTGGGAGTGTGGGACCAAGGAAAGGCTCCTTCCCCCCAGCACTCTCCCAAAAACACCATGTGCCCCTCATGAGCAATTCTACCCTCACTTTACCCCACAGTCAGTGTGAGCGCTCGGGAGGTTGTGTCTCCTGGAGCAGAAGAGGTCTCACCACAGACTTCAGCTTTCAGCTTTGCTACGTGTTTTACCACAAAGACGAAGGCTCCACAGGTGCCGCTGCCTGAGCGGTGGAGAGCAGATATGGTGAAGCACTGGGATGGATGGCAAAGGGGGAGTGTGGAAGGTTTCACGGATGAGTTCTCTGGCACGAGAAGCGATCTGTTCCCTTCAGCAGGAACACAGTTTAAAATAGGTGAAGCAGAACTTCAGCTTCATTGTTTTCTAAACATGCTCCTTAACAGGAAGAAACACAGGAACCTACCAGTTGCATCTTCCTTAAACTGTTTCCTGTACTCCTAAATTAATGCAAAAAATTCTTTCCTTGCCAGGTTGCTTAAAACAGCTAAAACTCTCTGTGATATGCGCTGAACATCTTCACCCAGTTTTTCAGCCTATCCTTCCTGAAAAGTCATGAACGTAAACTGTGACCCTAATAGAGCCATAGCCGTGGTGGGCATGAATTAGGCTGGGGCTGGCTTAGGTTTTATTTATAATGCCATGGCCCTTTGCTCTTCTGGGATGACACTGGTTGGGCAAACGAGTTTCCAAGGTGCCAAGGAGAGCCCACCATTCCCTAAAGCAGGCAGCAGTTGTGCCCGTCCTTCCACCTCAGGACCTCCACAGCATACCCCATGCTGCTAAGCACAGGGAGAGCCCCAGCCATGTCCCTATGGCATGCAGGATGTACTCACCAATCTGCACACAACCTGATGTCCTCTAGAAGGACATCTGTCTGAGAAACACTGACTTTCCTACGTCTAGATGCCTCCAGATGTGTGCCGGCCATGTGTATTCTCTGTTGAGTGTCACTTGAAGTCTTCCACTGTATTGTCTTTGGCGTATTTGCCCCAGGTTTCCAAACTTGCTGCAAGGGACACTTTGTGGGCTCAGACTGAGAAAAACTTTGCTAGGAAATCCCTGGAATCTCACCAGGCCTGCTGAACTGCACCAGTACAGCCACTAACCACCCTTGGTTAGAAGCTGGGAGAACGTCTGGTGAGATGGAGAAGTTGAGACAATGGCTTTCCGTTATCTCCATGTAGAATCAAGCTCTTTTATATGAGCAAAATGGAGGCCAAACCCCACGTTGTACTGGTATGGCAGGATTTTACATTGGTTCTCACAGGGGCATATGGACAGGAAGGTATCATCCCTTAAAATGCAGTTCAGAGGAAGAAAATTAAACAAGACATGAAGGCAGAATGCTTATCTATCACCAGGGAAAGGCAAGAGGAACAAAGGCCTAACAAAGAAACCTGTGCTAGGAAGGACCCAGTCATTTTCAGTTTCAGTAGCTTGGGGTTTGCTTCCTTCATTCACTTCCCACTCCTGGAAGGCAGTTTTGACACCTTCTCCCACCTCTGGGTTTCTTTAACACCGCAGACAGCCAGAAAGACCACACTCCACCCAAAGCAGCCTCCCAAACGTCAGTGAAAAAGAGTGAGACACTCCTCGCACAGCACAAGTGAGGATCCCCCTGCCCTTTCCCTTCAGCTCCAGAGCCGTCCAAGTCATTAAAGAAAACTTCATATTTTTCTGGCACCGCCTAAACAAGGAGCTGCAAACAGTTTATGCAAGCAGAGATCGGTCTTGCTTCACCAAGGTATTTATTATCCAACATTACAAACGGGAAACGGAGGTACGGGGGAGTTGCAAGGTCACACAGGAAACGTGCGGCTCAGCTGGAAATAAAAACACGGGTCTCCTGACTACTCCGACCAACAAGCTCTTTCCTTTCTGCAGTAACAAAGGCTACTCCACAAATTGTCTTTTCGTTTGTCTGATGGGACAGGAGTGTTTGGTCTGCAGAAATTTAAGTAATGTTTTATCATTATTAGTGTTATTGTATCTTTTAAAGAAAGCTGTTCAGAAAGTGTTCAAGAAGGAAAATCTCAGCTCTGGGTCATTTTCTCTCCGCCTTAATCTTCTGTGCAAATACAAAGTTGTTAAATCTGCATCGGAAGCGTATTTTAGTATTTCTCAGTTGCACTTTGAACGAGCAGATCTCTATGCCTTTCACGCTGTTTTAACCCTGTGCTGTGGTGTCTCAAGATTAGCAGTAATTTAACTGATAGCCAGCAGGAGGAGAAACAGACCAATGTGTGATTTTCCAAGTATGAAATATATTTAAAATGGTTTTTATGGAAAGACGAGGTAAACGGGAGCTTCAGGTGGAGCAGGATTGTGGACCTGCCCTTGCCAGCAGTTTGGCAGCAGAGCATTTTTGGAGCTTCACGGCTCTGCTGGTGTCTCCAATGCTCTTCTAAAGCACAGCATGACCTGGCCAGCCATCCACGGCTTTCAGACTTGCCAGGCTGCCCCTGCATCCTCCAGTTGCCCACTCTGGGTTTGCAAAGTGCCATGCTAAGGAGCAAATACGTACAAGTACTGTCACATCTCACAAAGGCACAAGTCTTATTTTGCTTTTCTTAGACCTGCTCTGCAGTGCTGCAATGCCTCTGGCACCGTGCCGTGATTCCTGATCCCCTCAGCCCAAGTGGCATCAGGCAAAAGGACCTGCAAGGAGGAAAGCTGCAGGAAACCTCATATGTTTTCAAATCTATGGGAGTCACTTAGAAGCTTGGGAGTTTCACCGATATTGGCACACCTGTTTTTGCGTAGACCGCTGTGATTCAACCGTCAAAGCCAGCGGTTGTACAATCGGCTGCTATACAGGAGCACACAGCAAATTCCTGTAAAAGGGTGCGGCCAGGCAACAAGGATGGAGGTTCCTTGCTTGTCTTGTCAGGACTGCAGCAGCCAGGGTCAGGTGAAACCTTGTGGAGGCACGGAGAGCCCTCTTTCCCAGCAGCTGCTGAGCATGGTGGGGACGGGACAACCTGCCAGCCCGCGTGGTGGGTGCGAGACACCCCATCCGCAGGGAGCTGGCAGTGAGTCGACAGCACCACTTGTTCCCATTCAGCCTCAAACAAACTGTGCATGAAGCAGCTCACCACGTTTTTTCATCTGTGATGACCATCTCCCCTTGGCATAAGTTGGTCTTAAAAAACAGGTGTTTCATTTCGGGTTACCAGTTTCCTTCACTGTAGGGTTGGGGTGTTTTTCTCAATTGCTTCACATTGGCATATCTTTCTGTGGCAAGAAAACAAAAATAAGTAGGACAAGGGCATGTTGTATCATTGTAAAATCAGTTTGGAGACTTCAGCAAAAGCCATGGATAAACACCCTGAAACTGCTGTATAAGATCGAAGTGAGAATATGCACTAGGAGGAAAAATCAGATCTCTACTTGTAAACCTAGCAATGGAACATCTCTTCCAACTTGTAATAAAGAACATGGGTTGCTAGGATGTGGGAGGAATTACGGATTTGTGCTCCCAATGCCTGGTCTGAATCACTGACATCCACTTCAAACAAGAGTATTTGCTGCAGAAGAGATTTATACTAAAACAATTTTAAGACTGGTGTGCCTTTGGCACCATGCAGTAATATGCAGCACCATGCCAATAAATGATTTTTAAAGACAACACTAATGGAGCAATGTCATGTGAAAGGAAATGAGAAAGAGCATACGCCCTGATCCACATCTAAAGGCCTTGCTGCAAGAAAGACTTGGAGTAGAAAGAAAGACAGTAGACTTCTTCTCACATCTGTGGTTCTGCTTTTGTGCAAAGCAGTGCCACTGAGCCAGTGCTGAGCATCTCGGCAACCAGATCGCGCAGTACCAGTCCCTTTCCTATATTGCCTTTGATATGAGCACCCTGAGCAGCTCAACCCTTTTGCTTTATCACACATATCCTCAGGGCACAGACACAGCAGGAAATACAGCCTGCAGCCATTACCACTTAAAAACAGGGAGGAAAGGATAAACACACTAGTATAACTTTTAATATATACCAGTGGTCACAGCAGTCACACAGGAAGACCAAGTTTCAGGTTTGACTCCAGGAGAGGCCCCGGCATCCTTTCCCATTGCCACTGAAAGGCTGGGGAAGGGATCAAGCCCAGCTGATCCCTGCTTCATTGCCACTGAAACCTTGGTTGAGGGAGCCACAGAAGAGATCCCTTCTCTGTGGACTGTTGCAATGACAACTCTTCACTTATTTTTCCTCCAGGCTACTCTCAGCATCGTAACCACTTGAAAATCTTCCCTTCCCCTTGCAAGGAAAGAGGGATAATGCTAACATTTCCTAGCTGTGGGCATTTTTCCAACGCCTCTTCTCTTAGCTAGCCCTTCCCATTCCCCCCTGAGTCTAAACAAAGCAGAGTGAAAGCACACAAGCTTTATGAAGCTGTCCTGTCACCCTCAGTTACATTACCTTGGTACTCTAGAGACCTCACCTTAGGTCTCTAAAAGGGAGTGGTACATTCCTCTCATGTAGGTGAATTTCAGACAATCTCTAAATTTTGATAAGGAAATTGTTAATTGTTCCTTCTTATGCAGCTGGTGTATATTCAGTGTGTGGCTTGAGACAGTTATCAGAGAAATGTGGATGGAATTCAGCACAAATTATTCTTCACCTTTTATGAAGTCAGTTTGGCATTTTCTGTTCAGTGAGGCAGGTGAACTGAAGTGAACAGTAACATGAGGATTTTTCTTTTCTTAACAACTACAATTTACACTAAAAACAAACATATAGCAACATTAAGAGTGGATGAAATGTGTGCCTTCTGCCCATCCGGCTGCATTCTCAAAGGGTATCCTGATTCTCTAGGCATCTCACGCAGATCCCAGAGACCTCCTGCAGGGCAACATTGCTGCTAGCTGAAGAGAAAACCACCCTTCTAGCAAAAAGCATCATCCCAACAGCAGAGAAAGCTTCTGTACCTATCAGTGTCATCAAATGTATTTGGTCTGTTTTGTTTAAAACAGTGCTTCGAAAACATTTGTCAAATTTATTCTTACCAGTTAGAACTTGCTCTAAAGAATTAATTTTCCTCGAATTTTTATCCTTTAGTCTCCAAAGGAGCTGAGTTGCTTTAGCTGAAGTAATTCACCATTAAAAAGTAATCACAGGATAATTTAGATTGGAGGAGACTTTATAGGTTGTCTGCTCCAACTCCCTGCTTGAAGCAGATCCAGTTATATCAGGTTCTCCAGGACTTTGTCCATTTAAGATTTGAATATTTCCAAGGTCTGCTCTGGGCCTTGTTCCAATATTGTTACCATCCTCGTGTTGCAAAAGCTTTTCCTGGTGCCTAATGGGGATTTCCCACATTCCAGCATACGCCGGTTACCTCTCACTCTGTTGCTGTGCATCTCTGAGCAATGCCTGGCTTCGTCTTCTCTGTACTGTCCCACCAGGCAGTTGTAACAGCAGTGAGGTCTCCCTTCTCCTCCCCTTCCCAAGTTTGAACCAGCCCATTGCCCTCCCCCCAGAGGCCCTGTGCCCCAGCATGGGGAGTCTCCACTGGATTCATTCCTGTATGTCAGCATTTGTCCTCTGCTGGGAACCCAGACCTAGGGAGAACACACCAGGAGTGATCTTGCCAGTGCTGAGCATTTGGGAGGGATCACTTCCCTTTGCTGATGCAGCCCTGGATGTTGGGGGCTGCTTTGCTGCAGGGGTGCACACCTGTCTCCTGGCCACGTTGTGTCCCCCCAGGACTCCAGGGCCTTTTCTGTAAAGTTGCTCCCAGCTGTTTGGCCCCAGTTGGTTAAGTACAGTATACATATATACATATGCAATAGGCAGTAATTCTTTATCTCTGACATTTTCCTTGAAGGCTGAAGTTCTTCTTCATATCTAAATTTACTGTTTAGAAAAGGGTCTATTATGGAACCCAGTATTTACTGTTATGGCAATTGCTTTACAAAATAAGTTGGTTGGGCAGGATTTGTCCTTGATATGTCCATCTGACTGGGATACTCCCGGTCACTTTTTCATCCTTGTCCTTGTCATCTTGTCCTTTCTCATCAAGGACAACAAGAAAAACTCCTGTAAGTATGTCAGAGATAGAAGGAAGACTTGGGAAGATGTGGGCCCTCTCTGGACGGTAACAGAACACCTGGCCACCCAGGATATGGAGAACGCTGAGGTACTGAATGGCTTTTTCACCTTGGTCTTCACCCTCAAGGGCTCTAACTGAGCCTCCCAGGTGGTAGAAGGCAAAAATAGGGGATGTGAGAGTGAAGAGCAGACTGCTATAAGAGAAGATCAAGTAGGAGACCATCTAAGAAACCTGAAGGTAAACAAGTCCATGGGACCTGATGAGATCCTTCCATGGGTCCTGAGGCAACTGGCGGATGAAGTTGCTAGGCTGCTTTCCATTATATTTGAAAAGTCGTGGCAGTCCCGTGAAGTTCCCACTGACTGGAAAAGGGGAAACGTAACTCCACTTTCAAAAAGGGAAAAAGGGAAGACCCAAGAAACTCCAGGCTGGTCAGTCTCATCTCTGTGTCTGGGATCATGGAGTAGATCCTCTTGGAAACTCTGCTAAGGCATATGGAGAATAAGGAGGTGACTGGTGGCAGCCAACATAGCTTCACAAAGGGCAAGTCATGCCTGAAAAATGTCATGGCCTTCTACAACAGGGTTACAGCATTGGTAGATAAGGGGAGAGCA
This sequence comes from Calidris pygmaea, assembly GCA_003697955.1. NCBI lineage: Eukaryota > Metazoa > Chordata > Aves > Charadriiformes > Scolopacidae > Calidris > Calidris pygmaea. Next base: position 66,497 of record QJSC01000490.1, read on the forward strand.
ACAGATGTCATTTACCTGGACTTATGCAAAGCGTTTGACACTTTCCCACACGACATCCTGATCTCTAAATTGAAAAGACATGGATTTGATGGATGGACCTCTCGGTGGATAAGAAACTGGCTGGCTGGCCGCAGGCAAAGGGTTGAGGTCAGTGGCTTGATGCTGAAGTGGAAACCAGTGACAGGTGGCATTCCCTGGGGGAATGGGCACCGGTACTGGGACCGGTGCTGTTCAACATCATTGTCGGTGACACAGACAGTGGGATCGAGTGCCCCCTCAGCAAGTTCGCCGATGACACCAAGCTGTGTGGTACAGTTGACACACTGGAGGGAAGGGATGCCGTCCAGAGAGACTTGGACAGGCTTGAGAGGTGGGCCCATGCGAACCTCATGAAGTCCAGCCAGGCAAATGCAACATTTGGCATCTGGCAAACCCAAGCACAAATACAGGCTGGGCAGAGCCCTGAGAAGACCATGGGGTTGTGGGTGGCCGAGAAGCTCAACATGAGCCAGCAATGTGTGCTCACAGCCTAGTAAGTCAACCAAATCCTGGGCTGCATCAAAAGAAGTCTGGCCAGCAGATCGAGGGAAGTGATTCTGCCCCTCTACTTTGGAGAGACGCCACCTGGAGTACTGTGTCCAGCTTTTGAGTCCTCAGCATATGAAGGACATGGACCTGTTGGAATGAGTCCAGCAGAGAGCCACAAAGATGATCAGAGGGCTGGAGCACCTATGCTGTGAGGACAGGCTGAGAGAGTTGGGGTTGTTCAGTCTGGAGAAGAGAAGGCTCTGGGGAAACCTTATAATGGCCTTCCAGTACCTGAAGGGGGCTACAGGAGAGATGGAGAGGACTCTTTATCAGGGAGTGGAGCAATAGGACAAGAGATAATGGTTTAAAACTGAAAGAGGGGAGATTCAGATTAAACACTAGAAAGAAATTCTTTACTGTGGGGGTGATGAGACACTGGAACAGGTTTCCCAGAGAAGTTGTGGATGCCCCATCCCTGGAAGTGTTCAAGCCAGGCTGGATGGGGCTTTGAGCAACCTGGTCTAGTGGGAGGTGTCCCTGGCCATGGCAGGGGGGTTGGAACTCGGTGATCTTTAAGGTCCCTTCCAACCCAAACCCTTCTATGATTCACTCCCACAGGCTGTGTGACTATGCTCAGGAGGCTGAATGGCTTGACAACAAACCTTTCCAGTGAAAAGTCAGCCGAATCCTAGGAATAACCTAGGTTGTAATGTTTAATCCGAAACGGTTACAGTTTGGCCAAGTAACTGGTAAAGAAGGTCCTCTTATGGTAAAGAAGGTCCTCTCATGGGAGCTGAATCATCGAATAAGGTTAAAGACTCAGTGTGCAAGAGAGAGAATTTTTTCTTTTGGAGATTACTCAAACTAGTGATTTTGCAGGAATGTGACTGAGGTAAGCCGTCTTGGAATCACTTCATGTGGTAGTAACAATATGACCTGTGTATGCCCTGCTGGATTTACCACTTTACCTAGCAAGTTCCTGTGAAAGAAATTATAAGCTTGACTTGTGAAGTCATTTTTTTAAAGTATGTGAGAAGGCATCTTATTTAGTCTCGAAAGGATAAATGCATTATGCATCATGTAATGTGGTCCCTATCTGTTGAGACGTCTTCTATTTCAAAGCACTGAAGTCTGAAAGAATAGCAGAGGCAAAATCTTAATGTCTTGGCACACTGTTGATCCTAAATATTTGTGCTGGAAGTAAACGAGTGCCAGAAGCACACACGCCTACATCTATTTTAGCAGTAGGACAGATCAATAAACCAGACATATGAGTCACACCTAAATAATTGTCTATCCTTTAAATCAGCTAAAGGCCATCTCAAGTTGGACACTGAAAATTCTTGTGGTTTTCTGATTTCTTTTGTGTTATCAAGTTGAGATTTTAAAAAACTTTATTGTATTTTTAGAAGAAGATGTACAATGGACAGGACTGATGGCTTGCTATTCCAGTCAACAAAACAACAAAAAAAAAGATTTTGTTTCTCCATGCAAATGCTTCATACATTCCTGGAATTTTCCCCTTCTAACCACAGTGTTTTATTTGGCAATTGGGAAGTATGAAAAGAATGCTTATAAAGCCATTGCTTATCAATCAGGAAGTCAATGGATCTAATACAATTTATTTTAAAGGTACCCTAAATGCTAAATATAGACAGCTATCAAATAAATATTGCCACTAGTTTACAAGTTGAACAAATCTCATCAAATACTGCCAGAAAACATCATAGGAATTTTAGCAACTAAAGAGGAATAATTTCAATGGATCAAATGTTAATAATAGTATTTTAGAAATATTAAATACAGCTTTCTTTTGGAAAACAGGGGGTTTTGCCATAAAATTGCTGTGACACGCAGCTGAGTTCTACTCGGTTATGAGTACATTTCATATCACAGAAGACCAGTGCAACTTGGTTTGTTTATCCTCAGATTATCCATCAAAACGAGGATGTAGTATGATCTCCACCTTTTGCACGTGAGAAACAAGGAGAAGTGCTGAACCTTACAAGAATAGCTGAAGCAAAATGCAGAACGGAGCCCAACTCTTGTAATTCCCAGAAGAGTGCTTTAAATGAACCTTCCCAGAAAAAAAAGCCAGAGGAGACACACTCCGGGAAGGATGCTGACTTTAAAATTAATGTGAACAATGCTTGCCCAGGGCAAAGTGAGACTTATCTGTGTTTCAAAACACCATCCTGTACATAAACCTATCTGATTATAGTTTTTTCCCACAGCTCTGTGGCACTGGTAAACTCAATGCAGATTGAGTAGCCGAAATCTCCTGAATTACTGATTTGCTCTGCCCTAACTCTCTACTTGGCCTTTATCAAACAGTTTTACAATTCTACCCAGAACTCATTTAAATTGAGCTTAAATCACACTTAACTGTTGCACCATATGCTTAGATATAAAGCTTGTTTCCTTAGCTCAGCTAACATCTCTAGGCAACACAGTTGTCTCCCCCAAGGTAACCCACAGATCATACCTACAGATGGCTTTCTGTACCTAATGTGAGAGCAGGCAAAACCCAGTACCACGGGCCAAGGGTGTTTAACAGCCACACTCATTATGTGACTCGTGAAATCAATGATAAAACTGCCTTTGATAAGAGTGGGCTAGAACTGTACTGTAAGGGAAACTTCCTAAATCATGAGGGCATACATCTACCCATTCACATAAGCTGGACTGCCTTCATTCTTGTACTCAGCTGTTTACTGTCTTTAAATGTGTGCATTTATTGCAAAACAAACTTGCAGACAGTCCGATTCACAGCTGTAATCAATGCTGGAGTTTAACATGTTTCTGCCTATAGAAGAAAGAATCTATCTTGGCTCACCTGTCTCCTGGTTCAGTTTTACAGGAATAATCCTTAAAACCACTTTGCTTCTCACGAGTCAAGCTTATTTTGTAAAGCAATTGCCATAACAGTAAACACTGGGTTCCATAATAGACCCTTTTCTAAACAGTAAGTTTAGATATGAAGAAGAACTTCAGCCTTCAAGGAAAATGTCAGAGATAAAGAATTACTGCCTATTGCATATGTATATATGTATACTGTACTTAACATAGAATTATTCAACCCTATTGTCCCCTCTATGATAACAAAGTGTAATAATGAAACATTTACATAATCTTAATAATGGAGAAGAAATATGCGTAAGCAAGGCTGTGTAAGATTTCAGAAGACCTGAGACACTCATGATTTTTTTTATGGGAGGTGTACAAAAAGTTGCTGGTTACATTCTGAAGCGGGATGAAAACAAAGTTTAATTTTAGGTCTTCTGGTTGGCCTTAAACCAGAAGATGTTTTCATGAACCAACACTGGAGGGGGAGGAGGAGCACGAGAGCTGTGAGACCCTTCAAAACAAAGCTGCTGAATGCTGTATTACAAAGAGATAGATAAATGAGTTATTTCATGCTACACTCTTATTTCCTTTGCCTTATCAGACCTAGGGATAACTTAAATCCTGGTTAGATTCTAAAGCGGTGGGATGCACACCCAGCTGCTGCTATAAAACTGCATTAAGAATATCAATGCCGCTAAAAGTACTTTTTTACTAGACTTGGAGTTATTGCTGTGATGGAAAAAATGGTTTGTTCTTTTAAAACTTTGACTTTAACTAGTGACTGTGCAGCTTTGAAAGTATTGCATACAGGAAATGAAAGAGAAGAAACTTATGTAAATGAAACATGTATTGTATACTACCAAAGATGATTAATTAATCATGACAGAATTCTTTCATATCTCTGCGATCATGTTCAGTATTGAAATGAGATTTTAATTCTCTATTCTGAGTCACTTCACAATTTTCTTTAAGTACAGGATAATTGTGTTGTTATTTATTAATCTGGATACTTTAAAATGATATTACCGTCTCAAGAATTTTTGTAGCAGGCTTGGCTATTGAAAACTCCTGTTATCCAGGTGTTCCTGTTTCACTCCTTTACAGCACATCTTGACCAGAATATCATCAAGTGTTATGAGAATAACACAATTAAGTTCAGTACATGCTGTCTTTCTGCAGGTAATCATCACATTGCAGGACAGCGTCTGGGACTGAGAACCAACCGATTCTTGGCCACGCAACAGTCACTGAGTGGTCAGCACAGATCATGAACTGGACCATTACCTTCTCTCTCATATGCCACCAGATCTCTCGCAGTCAGAACAGCCGTGTCCTCCCTCCCCATGTCTGCACATATATCTGTTGTGAACTTAACCACCTCAGTTTCCAGCTGTGTCCCCCTTCGTCGCTCTCCTTAATCCTCAGCATCTTAATGTATGTACACAGTTCCTCCTTGACCTTGGGAAAGGTCTCTTCTTTTATCTGTCCCTGTGCAGAAAAGTTGTTTTAGCATTTTATTCCATTTGAGATCTGGAGAAAGGCGGTGAAAAACCCATTGGCCACTCAAATGATAATATCTCTGGCAAGCACCTTGAGTTCTCCATTGAGCATCAAACCACAGGGCATTTTAGACAACAGAAGTACACCTACCCATCTCCAGAGGATCAGCAGGAGAAATTCTGTCCTTGTTACTGACAATACATAGACATCTCCTGTCTGAGATGGAGAGCATGTAACTGAGGAACAAGTGCAGTCCCCAGACATGCATTGCTGCCCCACACTCTTACCAGCTGCAGCCAGCTGTATAGACATTCTTCTGCCCTTAAAGGCTTCAGAAGAGCGATGGTCCTGCCTCTGCTCTTCCCCCTTCCGGTCTTGTATGAGACTCCCACGGAGCCCACAGCTCTCATCCTGGGAGGTCGTGGGACATGTATGGCTTTGATGCAAGCAGACAGGCAAGGGGCTTTGTACAGCTGAGCTGCACTGCTCTTCCTGACGGCGGTGACGTATTCATCACCTGCTATTCCATAGATTACAGTGCAGCAAATAATTAAATATTTACTGTCACTTACTACCATTGTGCTCCAGACTGTCCAAGACAGTAAACGGACACTTCAGTGTCTGTGGGCTGGATAGAAGTTACCAATTTATACCAGGGCTCTCATCTGGCCAATATTAGCCGAGCTCATGTCTGCTCTTTGGCCTGTCTAATGGCCGACCTTTTGATTGTCTATTGGAAATAATTTTCTAAGTTGTTGTTGGCTTCCTCCCTCCTTGCAAGAAGATGTCACCCTCATACAGCATTCTCAGCTCTTCATAAGACACAACTCAAATCAGAACAACTCAAAGCTGTTTGACTTCAAAAGCTTAACCACTGCCTTCAGCTGACCATCATTGCTCCTTGGAAGCAGCTGCTTTGTGTCAAGCTATTTCTCATTGAAACTTTACCATTAAATATTGAAGTTTTGGCTCCTGTCCTGAAGTCTTTCTCTTCCCCAAGGCACTGGTGAGCTCCTGGAGAATCCTGTGTTAACAGCCACCAGGAGCTCCATATAGGACAAGCTCATCTTTCTTCTTGAAATAAAACACAGTCATAAGCCCCTGTCTCAGAAAAGAATAGGCCAATGACATTTGCTAGGATTGAAGGATCTCAGCCTTTCCCTTATCCCTGTGGAAAACAGGTGTGAAGACCCTTCAAATTGCCTGCAAGTTTGGTGCTCACTCCCAAAATCCCACTCAAGATCCCTTAAGTAGCCCTGGCTGGAGCAAAATTATAATGGCAGGCAGATATTAGATGTGTTCTGAAAATGGAGAACAGGGAAAAAAAGGGGTCTTGCAGTCCATATCAAAATTCTGTGGTAAACATGCCTGTGCCTGTTGAAGTCTAGTACATGCAAACTGTTTTTCTTTAGTGATGACAGTCTTCAAATCTTTACAGCTTAGAATGGATTGTTCCAGGGTTGTAGAAATTAGTCAGTCTGTCTTACAGCTTTGCTGCAGACAGTGAGGCAGCTGTTTACCCTGTTAAGACACAAAAGGGAAGGTTCCCCAATACCTTTGGGGTAGGGAATGCCCAGGAGTATTTTAGGAAATTCTGAAAGGAGGGATGCAGTCCCTGCGTGGGTGAGAGTCTGACAGCTCTCATTAAATCATGGGATACAACAAAGAACACGGGAGGCCTGAATAATTATGGAGAGATTAGATTACTCATAAAAAAGGAAAATATGACAGGTTGCAACAAGTTGTCTCCCATTCATATCTTTTTGTTTTGCTTTGTTTTAATTATTGGAACGTACAGATGTATGTAGTCCCATTACATACTTTGTAAGCAAACTGCCAGACGTAATGTTCCAAACGTGATTTAGAGACAAAACATTTCACTTTCCCTATATTCTGCTCTTTTTTCATTTTGTGATGGTAGGGGAAAACAGCATCTGTTGTATGTGTTTGTAAATAAGGGTATATATTTTTTCTGATTTTACTGTATGATTAAGTCCAGGAGCATATAAGGAGAACTCAGGACACTAGAATCAGTTAACACTCACTGCAGCTTTCTTTTTGCATTATGTGAATTAAAAAAAAAAAAAAAAAAGACGTGGGCATTTTCTTCCTCTTTCAAATAGACACTGACTCATGGGGGAAACAGAGGATTTGAGGCTGGAACTTTGTGCAGGAGCAAGGTGTCTTTTAAGGTCAGTGCAGCCCATTCAGGTGCTCTGCTTTCCATAAGGGAGGTCTGAACAAGCCGCTCCCATCAGCTTTTCCATTTCAGGTCCAGTCTCTGCTGTCACTCACCACTGTGAATAAAATGGAAAATAACCCCAGCAGTGCTCCTAACAGAGTGTGTGCAGGCAGGGCAGCGACGAGGAAGGGCAGCAGCAGGGCTGGAGCTGAAACTGTGCCAATTTAGCAGGCGCTAAATGCTTCAGAGGCATCTATGACGTGCTCACTATCATAATCTTTTTAGACCTTGTACTAGTGACCAGAACATTGCCATGGTCCCAAGGCCAAGTAGAACACATTTTATCACAAGGTTATTTCATAGTGTGATAAAAGATTTGCCTTGGAAGATTTTTGTTTCAAAGATGAATCTACCTCCTGTTAGGTCTGCAGTGTGTGTGCGGCGTAGAAGGTCAAGACTGAGCTTGACTAGAAAGGCTGGTGGGTGTGATTCAGACCAAAGTGCACAAAGACCTTACAAACCAAGGTAGCATTCATGCAGCTTCACAGCTTTGCTCAGAGATAGATTTACTTTCAACTTTCCACTGACATATATGCATGCAGTTACTCCACTTGCATAGGTATGCAGCCGATTTCCATCTTTTTGTCTGTCCAGTTGTAGGCTTCCACTTTTAAGCACATTTCTAAGCACACAGCTGGCAACATTGACTGGACAGTCATAGAAAACACATAAAATTCTTTTAATTACACTTCAGATGAACAACAGACCTGTATAAGGCAAAAAGAAAAAACCAACGTTGTGCAGAATATAGCTATAGCTATTTGTATTTTTCACTTGTGCTAATAGGAGTAATGCTAAACACATGTAAGTCTTGTCTCTGGTCCCACCTCACACTTGTAAAGGCTTTCACCACTTGTTATCTAGTTAAGAGTAGAATGGGAGTTCTCAGGCAATTGGAGAAAGCCAGATCACAGAAACTTCCTGCCGAAATTCATATACCATCTCTAAGAGGAGCCACTCCTTCAGGCCTGAGTCTGACTTCTGCTTACACGCAAAAAGCTCTGCAGTATTTGGGGGGGAGCTATTTCAGTGCAGAAAGGGGCAGGGGAAAATCAAATTGCAAAATTTTGAGGCAGGATGGGAAACTTTCCTCAAGAGGTTTCATCAGAGTGTGCCTGCCTTGTAACTTAACTTTTGTCTGTATTGAAGTTATCTAGGCCTCCCTGACCTGGAAAACTTAAAAGAAAATGCATATCTAAATAACAGACAATAAATTCTGTTGTGACTAAACACAACAAAGAAAAATCTGGTTTGCAGCATTAATTGCAGTTCCATAAGAACCAATTCATGTGATGAATCTGATTACAGCTTGATATTTAAGATTCAGGGAAGCCCTAACGTAGCTTTTCATGCATCTTTACTCTCACACAGGAGTGTGACACCTCACCCCCCCCACCCCCCCGGGTCACTCTAGTGCTCACTCACACCATAAAGTCAAATCCTTAATACATATTCTCCATTGCTTCACACCCACATGAATTGTCTCTCGTGCAAGACACTTGAACACCTCTGGATGAAGCCAGAATTCGAGCTTCACACCCAAAGCCCAGGTGAGCAACCTCTGAAGTTACTCCGTTGAGACATCCCCACTGGCCAGAAAGTGCTGCTGCTGCTGCCTGTTCCCATTGGCCAGTAGGACATTTGACTTTCCCTTGGAGCACAATGAATTCTCTCTTTAGAAAAGCCCACGGTCGGTGCTAGCACTTACATAGACTTTGCAAAGTCTATATTCACTGGGAGAAAGGCTAGAGGAGCAGACTCCGTCCAGAAAGCAGTAGCACACACAGTTAGCAGGAGAATACCCTACTCCTCCACGTACTGCTTAATGTCCATGTTGGAAATCATGCCCTTGGGCCTGTCATCCATGTTCAATTAATTCCTCTTTGTGGGATGGGAATCCTCTCAGAGCAACAGCTCTGGAGAATCACCTTACACAATAGAACAGAACCAAGCCGTATTCTAGACTCTTCCTACAAATTTCAATTTCATGGAATTTAGTAGATCACAGGGTACTGAGGGAGCTGGCAGAAGTGCTTGCGGAGCCGCTCTCCATCATTTACCAGCAGTCCTGGGAAACTGGGGAGGTCCCAGCCGACTGGCGTCTGGCAAATGTGACGCCCATCCACAAGAAGGGCCGGAAGGATGATCCAGAGAACTACAGGCCTATCAGTCTGACCTCGGTGCCTGGGAAGGCCATGGAACAGATCATCCTGAGTGCCAGCACATGAAGGACACCCATGCGATCAGGCCCAGCCAGCACGGGTTCACGAGGGGCAGGTCCTGCTTGACAAATGTGATCTCCTTCTACAACAAAGTGACCCGCTTGCTGGATGAAGGAAAGGCTGTGGATATTGTTTATCTGGACTTCAGCAAAGCCTTTGATACAGTCTCCCACAGTATCCTCCTGGAGAAACTGGCTGCCCATGGCTTGGATGGGAATACCCTCCGCTGGGTTAAAAACTGGCTGGAGGCCGGGCCCAGAGAGTGGTGGGGAATGGAGTCAAATCCAGTTGGCGTCCAGTCACGAGTGGTGTCCCACAGGGCTCGGTACTGGGACCAGTTCTCTTTAACATCTTTATCAATGATCTGGACGAGGGGATCGAGTGCACCCTCAGTAAGTTCGCAGACGACACCAAGCTGGGTGGCAGTGTCGACCTGCTGGAGGGTAGAGAGGCTCTGCAGAGGGATCTGGACAGGCTGGATCGATGGGCCGAGACCAATGGGATGAGGTTCAACAAGGCCAAGTGCCGGGTCCTGCACTTGGGTCACACCAACCCCAGGCAGCGCTACAGGCTTGGGGAAGAATGGCTGGAGAGCTGCCTGGCAGAAAAGGACCTGGGGGTGTTGGTCGACTGTCGGCTGAACATGAGCCAGCAGTGTGCCCAGGTGGCCAAGAAGGCCAACAGCATCCTGGCCTGTATCAGGAACAGTGTGGTGAGTAGGGCCCGAGAGGTGATCGTCCCCCTGTACTCGGCACTGGTGAGGCCCCACCTCGAGTACTGTGTCCAGTTTTGGGCCCCCTACCATAAAAAAGACATCGAGGTGCTGGAGCGGGTCCAGAGAAGGGCAACAAAGCTGGTGAGGGGTCTGGAGCACAAGTCTTATGAGGAGAGGCTGAGGGAGCTGGGATTTTTCAGCCTGGAGAAGAGGAGGCTGAGGGGAGACCTTATTGCTCTCTACAACCACCTGAAAGGAGGGTGTAGAGAGGTGGGGGTCGGTCTCCCAAGTCACAGGCGACAGGACGAGAGGAAATGGCCTCAAGTTACGCCAGGGGAGGTTCAGGCTGGATATTAGGAAGAATTTTTTCACCGAAAGGGTTATCAGACATTGGAATGGGCTGCCCAGGGAGGTGGTTGAGGCACCATCCCTGGAGGTGTTCAGAAGACGGGTTGATGTAGTGCTGGGAGACATGGTTTAGTGCTGGTGTTACTTTTTGTTTGTTGTGCAGGTGTCTATTTTTGTCAAAGGTTGACGGTTGGACAAGATGATCTTTAAGGTCCCTTCCAACCTAGAAGATTCTGTGATTCCGTGATTCTGTTTTTTAAAATGCCTTACCAACTTATAGGACTGTAACTCGTTATTGAATTTGGTGCAACAGGTACCCAAAATAAACGAAAGGCTCTTTCTGATCGTATCGAACAGGAATTTTCCATCAGCTACTGAGCAGCTGTATAAGAAAAGGAAGTATTATAGACAGCAGCAAGAACAGGCTTCTTTTTTTTCATGCCCCTTTCAGGAATGAGGAGGAAGTAAACACACCCTGTGTTCAGACTCTTCATTTATTAGAGATTAAAGAGAAAATAATCAGATCTTCCAGATACCTCTTAATACCAAGCATGCCTAAAAGTGATGCTTTCGAGCATCCCAGGGCCAGAACAGCAGGCTGCACTTTTACCATATAAGGGTCATTCATTCAGGAAGAGACTTCATATTTTAAGGAAAAAGATGAAATGGTGCCTCACTCAGTGCATTCTACTATAATCAGTGGAATGTTTTCCCTCCCAGCGATTCTGCCCTGAAAGGTAACGATCTGAGTCACGCTGTCTGGCCAGACAGGGACACAGTGCTATCAAGCAATGGGTGGAGTGCAGGCAATTAAGAACTATGTGTTTTAATGGATATTTCCCAGTGTTGGTATTATACCTGACTCAAGAAAAAACATCTAGTAACAAACTTATTAACAGCTCGTCTGGATCAAACGCAATTCCCAAACACCCTCCTCAGATGCAGGGGGACAGCAATGTAACTCTGGACTCCATTCAAACACGCAAAATACCTCCTTCCTGGTGGCTGAGCAAACGTCCCATTATGGTTATACACCCACTATCACAGAGGGCTGGAGGGGGTTGCTGCAGACAAGTGGCCTATGGTACATAAAATCCACGGCTGAATTTTGTAACCAAGACCCTTCCATTCTATAATGGGAAAAAAAAAATGATTCTAGCTCCATTAGAGGTCTTGCACTTTGTGCTGAAAACAGTTCTTTAGTTTGGCTAGCTTATCACTGAAAAGCTAGTCATAAAACTGTACCCAGCACAACTACAACTGAATTTACCAGAAAGCACAGGCGTACATTCAAGGGTATAAACAAACACCAGATAAACAGTTGTCCTTTACTCTACATTGTGGTTGTCCTTTTCTCCTTCAGCAGAAGAGAATTTGCAGAATTCTTATCTACTTTGCTGGAACAACTTCGTTGCTAAGATCATCTACTAAGATGAATAGTATTAAACATCTTTGGCTATAAAACTACCGAGCAAATGTTTAAAAACAAAAAAAATCAAACCCCATGTTTTCTTACATTGGGCCAGAATAAAAAAAAAAAAAAAAAGAGAGAGAAAAAAGGCTGGAAGTAAACCACAGAAAAAGTTTTCAAGGATCAGATGCATACACACAAATATCCACTGCACCACAATCAAACATGCCTTAGAGGTTCTCTAAGCATTAGCTCAGTTATATTCTGAGTCCAGTTACAGCATCTAAGACACGAGAAATATCTGCAGAGCATAAGTCCATAGACAAATACGAATGTACCTGCCACACGTGGGAACTGTTTACATGTAAGAATACAGAATGCATTGTGATGGCAGCTGTGTGTTGTTTATTTCTATTCCTCTAAGATGTGTGTATGACCCTGTCAAGGAATGTAGAAGTACATTTTTCTTCATGTATGCTTCCTAACTAGTAGATAAAGTTGCATTAAGTTGGCTTAAATCCTATAAACAATATGCAACTTTGTTTGTAAAAATTCTGGGAATTATCTGTCATGGCCACACACACAACCGCAATGTCAAATAGATTATAGCCCCCTAGCTATTATCTCCTTTTCCTTGAATTGTGACTACTATAGACAAGCAGGTTAACAGGATTAAAGCTGTTTAGTCACCAGTGGAAAATATTTTCTTGTCCACATACAGCAAACACATACCATTTCTTTGGGATAGTTAAATGATTCTACATATGCATTATTGCAACAGGAGCCACAAGTTTTGGAGAAAAACAAAACACTGCCTTTCAAAATACAAGCCTTGATTTTTGAAGAAAAAAACAAAAAAAAAACCCCAAAAAAAAACAAAAAAAAAGGGAAAATTTAAAATGTCTTTACGTAGCTACAAAACCAGCCAGCACAAGAGCTATATGTTATTTTCTGCTCACACATCTCCTTCCCCAAGCCTTTCAGATCTATCGCTTAACTAACCAGAGCAGCCCTGACAAAGCAGCGATGTACAAAAGTCCCTCGTGAAAGCCTAATTTGGGCTCGGCCAAATTCGGTGCCAGTGCACCAGCAGGGATAACGCGCATCTTCCGCAGCCGGGGACGGATGCAGCCGCAGCACCGGCACCCTGGCACCGCTCCCGCGGAGGGAGGGCATCCAGGCGTGCTGTTGCTGGGGAGCGAAGGAAGGATCTCGAGGAAGAGCAACTTGGTTTGTTAAGTATCTGGCTGTGTTTTCTGCATCTGTTTTTCGTTAGAGCCTTGCAACTGCAGCTGTAACAAAAAGATGAGTCAGACATCCACTCCCTTGGTGCTCTGTGACCAGGACAGTCCAGTTACAGAAAGAAGAAGAACCAGTTTTTGGAAACCTGAATCACTTCACCTGAGAGAGCGAGTGCAAACAATCACAGGCTGCACACAGAAGTGCAAAAAATAAATCTTGTAAATCACTGTGTGTGTCTTCTAGGTAAATGGAAATGAGAGCTGCTTTCAACTGTGTGACAGGCAGCTACGGTGAGACGTAGGAAGGGGTCTTTAAAGCATGGCTTCCCTCTCTTTAGAAAAAATATGGAAGAAAGTACATTGAGAAGAAGGCTTGACACCTGCTGAAGATACAGTCTATGAAATAGTCAAAGGCTCATCTAGCTAGATCATCTGCAGTTTCTCCTGCCAAAGTACACAGAAAAACAAAGAGACCTATAACTGTGAAAGCAGAAACGTCTGACACAAATGCCTCTTTCTCATTTTGATGAGAAATTTCCAGACTTTCCCACTAAAAACTTAAATTTCAAAAGACTTAACATTTCCTTTTCTGCCCTGCAACAAATAACCAAGACAAAGGTCTAATCTGAACATTTCCCACACATCCCTGTCCATGAGATTAACTGCTTCATGCAGCCATTTCCCCGTCTCTGGCTCTCTGGGGCTGTAAAGAGCTTAATTTCTTCTCCCCGAGCAAAGAGCAGCTGGCAGAGATGGCAACTTGAACCAGATCTATGACGAAAGAGACAAAGACCCTGGAGGCCTGGGACAACACTATTTACATATGCTGGGAGGATTGCCTGGGGAGGGGTAACTTGAAATGATCACTTGTTTATGCAGCGAACACCGTTCTTGGCTTTGTAGAAACTGATTCCTCCACAGGATGCAGGGTGTTCAAATGGCAATTCAAGGTGCGGTTGCTTGCGCTGAGTCGTTGGCTCAGCGACTGTCCCCTTCTCTACTTGGAGGAGTTGTATCACACGTTCTCCTCTTTGTTGTTTTTTTTCCCTCCTCTTTTTTTTTTCTCCTCTTTTTTTTTTTGTTTATATGCAATAATATTGCGAGGCAAGGATGGTAAATCATGTGGTTTCTGTGGGCTACGTTACAAAGTCCAAGGGTTAAAATTAACAGGCTTGAGGAAATTATTTGAAAATGCCGTATCAACAACCTGTTAGACTTTCACTCCCCACCCATAGCCACCTGCTTTTTCAAACAGGCTGACAGAGGTAACAGGTTAGTTCAAGTTTCATGCAGGTATGTCATTAGGAGCAACAAGAAAATCCTTCCTTGATCAGTTAACTGCAATTCCCAGGGTTAAGTCTATTCCCTGCCAAAACGGGTATGATGATTCATCTCCTATGTTAAGTAAGAGCCAACAACTTACTACAATATTGAATTTCTCCCAGGCCTGCCACAGGCAGAATTTGGGACAAATTAAGTTAATCTCCTTCAGAAACATGGCTCAAAACACATTTTTAAGATTTTTGCTTCTGTCCTTGTCATAAAAGGTGATGTTGTCACACTCCCAAGTTTGCAGGGGCAATGAAAAATAGAAACTTCCTGAACTGGACAGAGGAGAAGGAGAGGTAAAAATCCCTTCTGCTTACATCAAACTTACATACTAAGCTTCAGGTTGCCCTCCGTAAGCTTCATATTGAGACAATCTTCTTCTCAAAAACCAAATAACCTATGCATACATTTCTGAGTGACCATTTCTATGCTCATTTTCCCAGTAAGAATTCCCCTGTAAAAATTTGTCCAGTGGCAAGAAATGGAGCTTTCAATATGAAGCCAAAACCATCATCTATTTCCATTCAATAAACAACTTCCAACAGTGATGGAAGGGTGTGAGAGGATGAAATAAATTTAGTTAAGAGGTGTTCTGCTCTCTTTGGAGATCTGTATCCTCACCTAAAACGTAAATAAATACCTGTATGTTATGTGCTCAGCCAAGCAGTTCAGTGTTACACGAACAACATGAAAAAAGACATTTCTTTGTCTTTACATGAGTTTGAAAAATACTAAGGAAACAAGTTGAAGACACAGGAAAATGACATTAGGAAATATTCAAGTATTTCAAGAGAACTGCTGATGTTACTGAGGCAAATCTCTGCATTACTATAAAGAATTCCTTCTTTCACCTGAGACGCTGAAGCCTGACAATGCCTCTAAATTTTGGTAGTCTGAACTATGCTGCAGATTTGGTTGATCTTGTCTTCTGCCATCTTCCTCTGTATATCCTGCCTGATGGGAAAAGGGGAGGCAGGGGCTCTCAGGGCTTTCTCTGGAGAGTTAGCTGGAGTCCTTTGCTTTTCATCATTTACTTAGTATTGGTGAGAAACCCAGTGAAAAATCTGGTGAGCAAAAAGACATTGTTCTTCTTCTGTGGTTGCATGCACTCAGACTCCTGAACACGGGACTTCTAGACTCAGTAACTTCAGACAAGTTACTCAAGACTGGGTTGAACATAAGATTAAAGATAACCTCCAAGGAGTTACCTAAAGCTTCACTATCTGGTCCTTGNAGATGCACAATGAGCAGAATTTCTCAGAACTTTGAGTTGCTATAGAAACTTCACATATCTTTCTCTTTTAGCACTTTCACATCAGCTCTGCAAGCTCTTGCATGTTTGGGCTAAACTTCAGTGAGAAAAAAGAACACTTGCAAACCTTCCTAAGAATACAAAAACATTTTTTTTATTGAGCTCAAAACCTTCCTGTGATACTGACTGTCTTTTTGGGCCTGATTTGTGCAGCACCTCACACTGTCACATTCTGACACATGCTTAATGGTCCTAAATACCAGGGCAATAAAAATGTCACAGTATACTAGTGTTTGTTAACTTAAATGGAAATTTGTCACTGCATTTAACAACATATAATAATAACAATGTACAACAGTACAATAATACTAATGGCCTTTCAATTTCTTTTATGTACATGCATAATTTAGAAAACTTGAAAAAATGGGATAGTAACAATTGGATTTTTAAAAGCACATAAAAAACATTCAAATTTGTGTACAGAAGCCTAGGGAAGCTAATTATTTACTTTTAAAATGAAACTATTTTCTCTTCCAAATTATTTTCATGAAATCATAGAATAATTCAGATTGGAAGGGACCTCTGGAATTAATCTAACTCACTGGTTGAAGCAGGTCCAATTAGATCAGGCTGCTCAGCGATTTGTCAAGTCAAATTTTAATTTCTCCAAGGACAGAGATTCCACATCCTCTCTGGGCCCTGCTCCAGTGTCTGATCACTGTCATAGTTTTTCCTAATATCTAATGGGGATTTCCCATGTTCCAGGTCGTGTTCACTGCATCTCATCCTGTTTCTGTTCACCACTGGGAAGAGTTTGGCTCTGTTTTATCTTCTCCCTCCCACCAGGCAGCTGCAGGCAGCACAGAGATCTCTCCCTGCTCTCCTCTTCCCCAGGCTGAACCAGCCCAGTGTCCCCAACATCCCTTCCTATGTCCTGTGCTCCAGCCACAGCCATCACATAGCCCTTCTCTGGAAGGGCTGTCAAAAGCCCTCTACACAGCAGTCCTGCCCTGTAGCACATGGATTGCTCCCCCCAGTTCGGTATCCTTGCCAGCATTCCAAGGCTGCCACCCATCCCCTCATCCGGGTTGTCAATAGACACAATAAACAATACAATGACACTTTCTCCTTGCCTGTGTCCCAGACTTTTGTTTGGTTGTTGCAGTCCTGTGGATGAAAAGAGACCCTGCTTGCTGCTGACACAGGGCACAAGCTTCCAGCCTCTCACATCCCAAGGGTTTCCAAATGTTCCTTGTCCATGCATGGCCTCTAACTTTTGTTTCTCCTTGTGCTGTGTGGCTTGGGCTTTTGCCTCTGCAGGATGACTAAAAAAGACTCTGTGGAGATTCAGTTCCTCCTTCCTGATACTACACAGTCTGCTCAGCTCCTCCTGCCACTCTTGAAATTACTTCTTCAAACATGAAATCTATAACTGAGATTCAGAAGAGATATGTCTTCCTCATCACCTTTACCACCAGGAACTCGAGTCAATAAAAAAAACAAGTATCATTTGGCAGTTTGACATTATCATGAACTGATACCTTGTCCAGGTACGAGCATTTTAACACCTTCATATGGCCTCAGAAGCCATATGAGTTATGGCACCTGATCCCGTGGGTGCCTTCTGAAAAGAAAGACATCTCTCTGAATTCACAGCAAGTGCCGTTGTTTCACAATAGGCATTTAAAACAGATTAGTGTTCACACCACAAATATTTCTACAGCAGTTCTGCCCTGAAGCCCAAATGAAGACAACAATATTTTGCCCTCTACAAGATGTTTGATTGTTTTGTTGAATGCAAATATTAAGAAAAGCTTCTCATCTTAGACAAAATGCAATTAATGGCACGTGGAACAGCTCATTTTAGGTGTAACCCCGAGGACTTTTTTAATGCACTTCTGAAATGCAAACATCTCCTTGCTGCAGGGATAGTTGTAACTTACTGTTTGGATATTAATAATCAAGCCGTGTTTGCCTGATTCTAAAGAAGAGCTCAAACAGAAGGGCTGTTCCTACGCACCCTGGCAGAGGTACCAGTGGCATTACCCACTCTGGCTCTGCAGGTGGAGGCCCACTCTGAAGACCTTCAAGTGCAAGGAGTACTCCTACACATGGTGCTTGTGTGCAGGAATGATCACCCTACAGTTCGTAACTCGGGCAGGGAAAAGGTTCAAACTAGTCAACAAAAGCTTATTCAGTGCGATAAAGAAAAAGTTCACAGTTCAAGCTCCTTCCTGCTGCTCACTATCTCCTCAGCCTGCAATCAGCTGACAAACAAAGAGAAAGTAGCTGTAATTCAGTTTATTGAACCAAGAAATGTTTTATCAGATAATAACCCAGATAGGTATTTTAATTCCAGTGCTTATCTTTATGACAGGTATACTGACTAACTGCAATAAATTTGAAATATTTATCTGAGGAAAGGTCTTAAGGGTGATCGCTATAAGGAAGACTATGCTCTTTAGAATGTGTAAACCTGAAAGTCCAGCTATATTTCCCCCACATTCAAACAGGGTAACTTGAAAGAATACTTCCTCTCCATTCAGTTTCATCTAGAGTGAAGCAGAGAAGGAAAACTTGTTCTGCTGCTGTAACCGAGTACCAGTTTCCAGAGCCATCGCTCACTGAGGGTTTGTAGCTCTGGATCCATTCTCTAGCCATCCCAGTTCTGACCTGGGGACAAACCAAACTTCCCCATGCCTCAAGTGAAGGCTGTAACCACTGGGTGATCATCTGCAGTGTCTCCTGCCAAAGTACACAGAAAAACAAAGAGACCTATAACTGTGAAAGCAGAAACGTCTGACACAAATGCCTCTTTCTCATTTTGATGAGAAATTTCCAGACTTTCCCACTAAAAACTTAAATTTCAAAAGACTTAACATTTCCTTTTCTGCCCTGCAACAAATAACCAAGAAAAACATCTAATCTGAACATTTCCCACACATCCCTGTCCATGAGATTAACTGCTTCATGCAGCCATTTCCCCGTCTCTGGCTCTCTGGGGCTGTAAAGAGCTTAATTTCTTCTCCCCGAGCAAAGAGCAGCTGGCAGAGATGGCAACTTGAACCAGATCTATGACAAACGAGACAAAGACCCTGGAGGCCTGGGACAACACTATTTACATATGCTGGGAGGATTGCCTGGGGAGGGGTAACTTGAAATGATCACTTGTTTATGCAGCGAACACCGTTCTTGGCTTTGTAGAAACTGATTCCTCCACAGGATGGTGACAGGACACCGAGTCAGGGTGTTCAAATGGCAATTCAAGGTGCGGTTGCTTGCGCTGAGTCGTTGGCTCAACGACTGTCCCCTTCTCTACTTGGAGGAGTTGTATCCTCCTCTTTTTTTTTTCTCTTCTTTTTTTAAATTTTTTTCATATGCAATAGTATTAAGAGGCAAGGATGGTAAATCATGTGGTTTCTGTGGGCTACGTTACAAAGTCCAAGGGTTAAAATTAACAGGCTTGAGGAGGTGATTTGAAAATGCCGTATCAGCAACCTGTTAGACTTTCTTTTTCACTCCCCACCCATAGCCACCTGCTTTTTCAAACAGGCTGACAGAGGTAACAGGTTAGTTCAAGTTTCATGCAGGTATGTCATTAGGAGCAACAAGAAAATCCTTCCTTGATCAGTTAACTGCAATTCCCAGGGTTAAGTCTATTCCCTGCCAAAACGGGTATGATGATTCATCTCCTATGTTAAGTAAGAGCCAACAACTTACTACAATATTGAATTTCTCCCAGGCCTGCCACAGGCAGAATTTGGGACAAATTAAGTTAATCTCCTTCAGAAACATGGCTCAAAACACATTTTTAAGATTTTTGCTTCTGTCCTTGTCATAAAAGGTGACGTTGTCACACTCCCAAGTTTGCAGGGGCAATGAAAAATAGAAACTTCCTGAACTGGACAGAGGAGAAGGAGAGGTAAAAATCTCTTCTGCTTACATCAAACTTACATACTAAGCTTCAGGTTGCCCTCCGTAAGCTTCATATTGAGACAATCTTCTTCTCAAAAACCAAATAACCTATGCATACATTTCTGAGTGACCATTTCTATGCTCATTTTCCCAGTAAGAAGTCCCCTGTAAAAATTTGTCCAGTGGCAAGAAATGGAGCTTTCAATATGAAGCCAAAACCATCATCTATTTCCATTCAATAAACAACTTCCAACAGTGATGGAAGGGTGTGAGAGGATGAAATAAATTTAGTTAAGAGGTGTTCTGCTCTCTTTGGAGATCTGTATCCTCACCTAAAACGTAAATAAATACCTGTATGTTATGTGCTCAGCCAAGCAGTTCAGTGTTACACGAACAACATGAAAAAAGGCATTTCTTTGTCTTTACATGAGTTTGAAAAATACTAAGGAAACAAGTTGAAGACACAGGAAAATGACATTAGGAAATATTCAAGTATTTCAAGAGAACTGCTGATGTTACTGAGGCAAATCTCTGCATTACTATAAAGAATTCCTTCTTTCACCTGAGACGCTGAAGCCTGACAATGCCTCTAAATTTTGGTAGTCTGAACTATGCTGCAGATTTGGTTGATCTTGTCTTCTGCCATCTTCCTCTGTATATCCTGCCTGATGGGAAAAGGGGAGGCAGGGGATCTCAGGGCTTTCTCTGGAGAGTTAGCTGGAGTCCTTTGCTTTTCATCATTTATTTAGTATTGGTGAGAAACCCAGTGAAAAATCTGGTGAGCAAAAAGACATTGTTCTTCTTCTGTGGTTGCATGCACTCAGACTCCTGAACACGGGACTTCTAGACTCAGTAACTTCAGACAAGTTACTCAAGACTGGGTTGAACATAAGATTAAAGATAACCTCCAAGGAGTTACCTAAAGCTTCACTATCTGGTCCTTGGAGTGAAATCCAAAAGGACAGAAACAGCAAGAAAAGGTCCCAGCAGGTTGCACCAGAGGAGTGAATACCCAGGGAAGGGGGTGCAATAAAACCAGCTGCTGAGTGGGAAACCATCTGTACCTTGGCAAACACTATGCAGAAAGGTGTGCCTGAAACCTCACTCCTTTCTCAAAAGCTGCTGCTGGGTTCCCAGCAGCAACTGGGCAGTCACATCCTTGCGTACACAGAGCCCAGGGTCCTCCTCTGCAGATGACCACTGATCTTCAAGACATCTGACCCAAGCTGAAGTGTTCCCTGCAGAGAGCCTTGTAGCAAGGTGCTGCAGGGCCGATCCAATTTATCTCATGCCACACAGACTGTCTGTGGCATGAAGGACTCAGCTAAGGCTTAAACTGAGGCATTTGGCCCTCCTCTTCTCTCCAGGATGATGCCTCGGCTACCTGCAGAGATTAACTGAAATATCCCAAAGCTACACATAAACCAGCACCAATTGGCAGAAGGTCTCCTGCCTTTACTACCCGAAAACATTGGTTTTGTTGTAGAAATTAGGTTAAAGTTTGTTAACTGGCATTCCAGCAGCTCATACTAACATTGCAGCAAGACACACCTGAGTGTCTTGCACTTGAAGGAACACTGCTGTCCTTCCCCTCCTCAGCTGAGATGCACTATTTAAGGAGGCAGATCCTTTGTTCCATGACCAGAGGTGAACATTCATATTTAGGACCAAGAGGATTTCCCCCTACACCATCTCCAGGCCACAGAAGGAGGCATGTGATTTATGTGCAGAGAGAATGGTTAGACTGGATGGCAACTCCTTATGATCCTATATTAAGAAAATTACAGGATATGAACCCTTTTCTGTAGGCTTTTTTTTTTCAGTATATTTCTAGTTTAAATTTCCAATGACTCCTGGAAAGCACCAAGCGTATAGTTACCTTTTTTTGGCCAGTCTCAAATTTTTTAGACCTGATAAAGCTATAAAACTCTCAGGCAGGTTTTTGTTTGTGTTGTTTTGTTTTTCTAAACACGCAGATCCTTTCAAGATCAGCTTTAATGCACCCACATATTGTATTTATTACCATCTACTTTCATGTGCTATCTGCACTTAATAGGATGGAGCAGGATTTTGCCAATAGTAGGAAACTCTACGTACTTTTCCCAGCATCTTTGCCAAATGGCTGTAAAAGTCTGTCTGGTAGATGGCCAGTGAATGCTGGTGGTCTATAACCACAATTTCTCAAACAATATGGAAAGAAGTCTGCTGTGGAATATCTTTGATCTGCTAGCAAACAAAGCATTTATTCATTTGGGATGAAATAATAGCCATTCTTCAAATCATTAATAGAAACTTTCTGAAGAGAAAACAAGATCTCTGCTACTCCATGCAGTGGGACCACATGCACTTCCCAAAATCTGATAATACTTTTTAAAGTTTGCTGAGTGTTGGTACCTGTATTTTTGTCTCTGTGATGAAATGAATATGTTGTACGCAGGAGAAGAGCTCCTCTGGCTCACTCGGGAGGTGATCGTCCCCCTGTACTGGGCACTGGTGAGGCCCCACCTCGAGTACTATGTCCAGTTTTGGGCCCTTTACCACAAAGAAGACCTTGAGGTGTTGCAGCAGGTCCAGAGAAGGGCAATGAAGCTGGTGAGGGGTCTGAAGCACAAGTCTTATGAGGAGAGGCTGAGGGAGCTGGGGTTGTTCAGTATAGAGAAAAGGAGGCTGAGGGGAGACCTTCTCACTCTCTACAACCACCTGAAAGGAGTGTGTAGAGAGGTGGGGGTTGGTCTCTTTTCCCAAGTTACAGGCGATAGGACATGAGGAAATGGCTTCAAGTTACGCCAGGGGAGGTTCAGATTGGATAGTAGGAAATTTTTTTACACTGAAAGGGTTATTAAGCATTGGAATGGGCTGCCCAGGAAAGTGGTTGAGGCACCGTCCCTGGAGGTGTTGAAAAGATGGGTTGACATGGTGCTGGGGGACATGATTTAGTTATGTTTTTTTTGTCAGAGTTAGGTTGATGGTTGGACTAGATGATCTTGAAGGTCCCTTCCAACCTAGATGATTCTATGATTCTGTGACTCAAGAGTGTAGCTCCACAGCACAGTGCAGGGGGCTGGAGTCCAGAACATGCACGCACAAGCAGGGCCCGTCACCAGCGCTCAGGGTGGTGACTTGTGAACTTGGACACCCCATGCAATGCACGGCCCCACTGCCACCCACCACCGTCTACCAGCCCTCTTCACCTGGCCCTTCCCCAAATCCCGACCTTCACTTCCCAACTCCCATCTTGCCTGCTTCTCGCCCATNCTGCTACTCCATGCAGTGGGACCACATGCACTTCCCAAAATCTGATAATACTTTTTAAAGTTTGCTGAGTGTTGGTACCTGTATTTTTGTCTCTGTGATGAAATGAATATGTTGTACGCAGGAGAAGAGCTCCTCTGGCTCACTCGGGAGGTGATCGTCCCCCTGTACTGGGCACTGGTGAGGCCCCACCTCGAGTACTGTGTCCAGTTTTGGGCTCTTTACCACAAAGAAGACCTTGAGGTGTTGCAGCAGGTCCAGAGAAGGGCAATGAAGCTGGTGAGGGGTCTGAAGCACAAGTTTTATGAGGAGAGGCTGAGGGAGCTGGGATTGTTCAGTATAGAGAAAAGGAGGCTGAGGGGAGACCTTCTCACTCTCTACAACCACCTGAAAGGAGGGGGTAGAGAAGTGGGGGTTGGTCTCTTCTCTCAAGTTACAGGCAATAGGACAAGAGGAAACGGCCTCAAGTTGCGCCAGGGGAGGTTCAGATTGGATAGTAGGAAAATTTTTTACACGGAAAGGGTTTTTCAGCATTGGAATGGGCTGCCCAGGGAGGCAGTTGAGGCACCATCCCTGGGTGTATTTAAAACATGGGTAGACATAGTGCTTAGGAACATGGTTTAGTGATGTTTTTTTTGTCAGAGTTAGGTTGATGGTTGGACTAGATGATCTTAAACTCCCAGACAACTCCTAGATCTCCAACCTAGACAATTCTATGATTCTATACAGTCATCACTGTACACATCCCCAACTTGCCACTGCTGCAGGCAACACAGCCCGGCAGCACTGTTGCCTTTGCAGCTGAGCCACCAGGAGCATCACCCTACAGCAATAAAGAAGGGGTGGGCTGTGGCTCTGTCCCATACGCCCTGCCTACCCAGCAGGTGACCTTCCCTTCCCGGCCATTCTCTGGTAACAGTGAGTTAACCAGGAAGCTCCCAACAGCACAAATGCTTTCACTGAATTGAAAGATCCTTTCAAAAACAGCCTGTACATTTTTTCCCCCCTTGCTGCCTTCCTTGTGAAAAAAGGCTCTAATGCCACTGCTAAACGTGAAAAGAGAACACAGGCTTCTGTCACACATGATTTACTAATCACTGCATCATTCAAGTTTTCAGGTGGGATTTAGAGACCTTCTGTGCAAGAGTTTGCACATGCACTTCCCTGTTTCTTTAAAGCCCAACAGCTTTGCAAAGAAAGCTCCCAGAGACTTTCAAAGACAAATGAGATCTTCAGTGGGAGCTTCCAAACAAACCTGTCTCTGCCCTTCAATTTCTGGTTGGGTCTCTTTAATGCAGGACAGGTCCATAAGCTCCAGTGGGTGTGATATCAGTCCAGCTTTCTTTACAACTCATCTTGAGATCCATTAGGGAAAGAAACTTCTCAAACAGGCCACCTCTGGCACGCTGAAGAAAGCAGATTTCAGAGGCAGATTCCCAGAGATTTCAACACCCCTGCTTTCTTTCTGATAGTCATGTAGCTGGCAGTGGCACACCTTCATGTGTCCTTGCCCTGGAGCAATAACCGTCCTGAGGAGCTGTGGGGATGCACCTCTGCCAAGAGCCCGTTCAGACTTATCTGCAGAATGACTGAGCAGAGCCTCTCAGACCTTGTGGCATCGGAGAACCCAGGTCTGTGTGAAAGGGTGAGGGATCTGGGCAAACTAGAAGGCTATACGCAGACAGGAAGAGGAGATGATTGATTACAAAACAGCCATCGAGGAGTTAACAGCACAGCCCAGAAACGCTTTGGGATAATGCCATGCGCTCAACCTCCTTTCCTTCCTGTTCATTCAGCAGGAGTCGGCGCCCCTGCACACTATTAGGATGCAGCTGAAATAAAAATAGCCTGTTGCCTGCAATTCTCTGGACAGGCTTCAGCTGGGCAGGGTTTTTTGTGCAGGAAGGGGGATGGAGCAGAAAGGGAGGAGAAGGATTTATCTGATAAATCCCTTTGCAAGTCTTGCCACCTCAGGCAAAGGCAGCTGGTCAGGGTGCTCCTTGCTTACAGCCTGATAGCTTTGCCAACCCCCCCACAAGAGTCTCAGTTCCTCTTGCTTGCACGCCAGTCCAAAACACAGTGCTCCAGAATAGTGGGATGCTTTCTGCTAATCCTGTTATCACTGGTGACAGAGAAAGACCACCATTAAACATAAAGCTATGATTCTATTCAAACCCCAGAACAACACAGCACAGTATTGTTATTTGGGATTTTTCTCACCTTTAGCCATCCAAAGATCAGGAAATAAGGCTACTGCAGCTGTTTCAGGTTTGTCTGCATTCAGAGACATTCACTTTCAGGAGGCAACTGATCCCATTTTTCTTAAACATTCATTTTAGGGTGATTCTAATTTTTCCCTAAGACTAGATTAATACGCTCCCCAGTAACTGGTAGTTCCTACCTGTTAGTCCCACCCGACTCAAAATAGCTATTCCTAAGAACTAGATAATGCCACTCATAAAGCTATAGGCACAATAAGATGTTGGTGCTAACTCTTAGTAATAAAAGTATATCTGAAATGCCAGAGCCTAAGTCTCACCAGAGGTCAGTGAGATCTGTTAGCAAGCGTTAGGGCTCTGTGTTACTTTTGCAAAGAGTACAGCAGTTGCAGATTGACTCTAAAAATCTCTGTCCAGTCCTGATGTCTATGCATCAGAGTATGTTCTGGCAAAAAAGCCACAAGAACAATCCTTAGTCTTGAAAGCTTTCCTTGTAATAAGAGATACTGGAAAAACCTCACAGATTAATGCAACGAAAACTTAAACAGTTATTTGGTGACAACCTGTCACTACCTACATCTGGGGGGACATCTCCAATACTACATGCTTTTTTTCAATCAAGCAAGTAAAAGACAGGATGTTATAAAATCATAAATAGTTAGATTTGGAAGGGACCTTAAAGATCGTTGAGTTCCAATCCCCCTGCCATGACCAGGGACACCTCTCACTAGACCAGGTTGCTCAAAGCCCCATTCAGCCTGGTCATAAACGCTTCCAGGGATGGGGCATCCACAACTTCTCTGGGCAACCTGTTCCAGTGTCTCACCACCCTCACTTGCTTCTAGTATCTAATCTAAATTTCCCCTCTTCCAATTTAAAACCATTGCCCCTCATCCTATCGCTCCACTCCCTGATAAAGAGTCCCTCCCCATCTCTCCTGTAGCCCCTTTCAGGTACTGGAAGGCCATTATAAGGTCTCCCTGGAGCCTTCCCTTCTCAAGGCTGAACAGCCCCAGCTCTCTCAGCCTGTCTTCTTAGGAGAGGTGCTCCAGCCCTCTGATCATTTTTGTGGCCCTCCGCTGAACACAGTCCAACAGGTCCGTGTCCTTCCTGTGTTGAGGACTCCAGAGCTGGACACAGTACTCCAGGTGGGGTCTCCAGCAGAGCAGAGTAGAGCAGTAGAGTCACTCCCCTTGCCCTGCTGGCCACGCTTCTTTTGATGTGGCGGCTGGCTTTCTGGGCTGCCAGTGCACACTGCCAGCTCATGTCGAGCTTCTCATCCACAAACACTCCCAGGTCCTTCTCCTGAGGGTTGCTCTCCAGCCATTTTCTGCCCAACCTGTATTTGTGCCTGGGATTGCCATGTCCCAGGTGCAGGACCCTGCACTTGGCCTGGTTGAACTTCATGAGGTTTGCACAGGACCACCTCTCAAGCCTGTCCAGGTCCCTCTGGATGGCATCCCTTCCTTCCAACATGTCATTCAATAGCTGGAAGCTAAAACTGAACAGAATCAGGCCTACAAAAAAGATGTGTATTTTTTAAAAGGAGGATCATTGGCCATTAACGTGGTGATTGATTCTTTGTCAGTGAAAGATTTTTGATAAATAAGACTGATGTTTCCGCAAACATACTGAAGCTCAACTATGGGGTTGATACAGAAATTTCTAAGCAAGTTTGATAGACCATGCTGTTTGGACCTGGTTGTACTTACCCACTTTTCTCCCCAGATGTGCAACAGTTTCTTTGCCTCAATCTTTAGGGCTTTCTTCTGGAGTTCTTTGCACATTTCAAAAGAAGAAAAGGAAGAGAAAGGAACATGGGGGAGGTATTATAGATTATTTAAGACAGTGATAGGTAACAAATGAATGAGGAATTCTCAAATGTGTTTGCAGCAGAGAACAACAGGGTGCTTGATGTAAACCACAATAAAGAGATCCTCTGTCTGTTTGATGTGACTATGACCATAAGAGGTAGATGTTTGCAATCATTATGACACCGCAATATCTCATTGTTTCCTAGTACTAGTACTAGTAAAATCCATGGTGAATAAGAGATCATACCCTCAAAAAATAAATCTTGGTTGGCACCCCAACAATGATGGCAGTGGGCAGTAAAAGAGAAACAAGAAACCATTCTAGACTTCAAACCACAGAGGAGATATAAAACTTATTTTTTATTCTTTCTCTGAACTTCTGGGATTTCCTAACAGCAAAAGAATTGATAACTATACCCAGACTGTCATTCCTACCACCACGTTTTGTACTGGAGTGAGGCTTCAGTACTTAGGGCATCAACAAGACCACTTAATGTCCAGCCAAAAAAAGACATTCCTACCCCAATCCAGTAAAATCACAGCTGGTATAGGCTCATCAGGCAACACATACCTACGTAGCTTAGAAAACCTGCAAGTAGCAAATGAGGATACAATCGAGGAAAACAGGTGGAGACTTATCAATGGGCTCTTTGCAGTGTTCTCAAAATTCCCTGATAAAAGCAGAGGCTTAGCTATAACGAGTCTGCGGGCAGCAACAGCACATTTTCCTCCATCCAAGCGATTGGATGATCAGACTCGTATGATTGCCTTTTGTGTGGTGACTCACCAGAGGGCAGCAGCCTTCCAGATGTGATGTCAGCCCATAAAAACGTGAGACGGCCCTTTTGCTCTCCCGGTCGGACCGTCCCTCTTCATACTGTACCCCGATGTCAGCAATCCCATTTTGCATGCTTGGCTGGCAAGCTAAACATTGCTATGTTTTGGGATAATGGCAAGTTCAGTCAGGTATCAGATGCGTCGTTAACCCACGGTTCAGTGTCTCACTGAGGTGTCTGTAGTATCAAAAAAATCTCACACAATTAGTCTGCAGTGAGTAACTGGTCTAGGATGATCTGCTGCCTCGTACAGACAGACTTTTCTGTCACTCCATGGCATATTTAAAAGACTTTTTGAAATAATCTTTACAGTTACATATGATGGCAGAAGGATAGCCCTTCTTCTCCAAAGTTTTCTACTTTTAAATTAAGTACGAGGAAGATTACATTTATCTTCTATTAAGACAGGCAAAAACTCTGTCTTCCAGGAGTATTGCCTGGCAGGGAGACAGCCTGACATCTGTGTATCTCTGGTGATGAGTGTGGCTGTAGCTACCCTTTGTTATTAGCTCCACTCCCTTTCCTATCCCCTCATTTCCCATGCCAAAATCAGGGTAATACTTCCCTCCCTGTGGGGAGGTTAGGAGCGTTTCTGGGAGGCACTGTGTCACATGTGCTGTGCGGCAGCACAGAGCACAACAAGCAAGAAAGCTTCATCACAGCAGCATTTCTGCTCTTGCTGCCTGGTTTCTGGGTGGCCTGGTGTTAAAACTGTAAAACCAACGCCTCGAAACTTCCACCACAGACTTGGTGGTGTCATTCTTTACTAAACTGGAGATAAACTAACTGCAGAGACTGAAGGACTGAGTCCATTTCCATTTCAGCTGAATGGGAACGGTGCCACTGCTGACAGCAGGGCCTCCAATTTGCCACCGGCAGTGGGGAGAAAATGCCTTTAACATTCATCCCAAAGGGAGCCCACTGAGGAAGCACACGGGACATATGTCCCCTGAGCAGCCACCGAGATTCTGCACAAGTACAAAATGCAGTCATGGCAGAGCTAGAGACAGAAAAACAAAATCCACTGGTGGTTGTTTTAAATACCTCTTGCTAGTCAAGTGTTCCTGGGAAGGTGAGAGGAATGGGAACAAACATTATAGGAATGCAAAGTCTTATCAAAAAATCCCTATCAAGAGACTGTAAGAATTTGTTAAGTATGAGGGAAGTGTGCCATACATGTGCGGGACTGCAGGCTGGAGCACAGCAGATCCATAGCAATGTGTTCAAAGTATAAAGCCCTCTCCAAGCATCTTTTGCACTTGAGACCAAACTTCTCAAAGACTCTTAAGTGTTTGGTTTCATGTGGAAGCACTAACTCAGAATAGAAATTGTGATTGCTGCATAACAGAGGGGACTTCCACCTTCCATCAGCAGATACCACTTAAGAGATTAATTACTTGAAGCTGAGCTTAAACATGTATTGCTTAAACATGCTGCTTGAACTGGAGCAGCAGTTCCAGATTAAATCACAAGTCTATTACGTTAGTCACTGTACACATACAGACTGTCAAGAAAAGACAGGCCCTTCCCTGAGTTGTACACTGTCTAACTGGACTGGAAGAAAGATGGGAAGAGAGAGACATGGAGAAATGAAAGGGCTTAGCCAAGGTCCTACTGCAGCAGAGCAGGAGCAGGTCACAGCATCTCCTTGTCCAGCTCATCTCTCCACCATCATTTCTGCAGTTGGTGCTCACCAGCTTTCCCTTCCCCTCAGGCTCAGTTCTCTGCACTGCTGTTATAATTTCTGGAGCACCGTGAGAGATGACAATACAGAGCCAGAAACACTGTTGGGGAAGGGATGCAGGTCCTCCAGCATGTCCAGGTAAACACAGCATGCCAGAGGGAAACTGAACGAAATGGTTTCTTGAGAAGGAGAATACCTTTCCTAGTTACCTAGTGGAGACAAGGGAGTGCTTGCAGCTCATCCAGCCAGTGGTGAGACCACCCATGGCCACCCAGCCGTGGTGCCCACACCACAGAAGGGTTGCATAGATGTCCTCCCCAATGTTGTGTGCTCCTGCAGCCCACGCAAGACCCTCTGCACAGCCCAGCACACAGGCTCTGGCTAGCAAGTAGGGAAAAAACCCAACAAAACAGGGCTGAAGTTGTCTACATGGGTGAAACACCTTTTCTTCAGTGTACGAAAGGTACTATGGCTACACTTGGGCAGATAGCGACTTCTCTTCACTTTTGAGCCTCCCTCCGCCTGGTTTGTAGTTGGAAATTTAGCCTTCAGGAGCAAGAGCTAGAATCCTACTTTTCTTATAGGAGTACTGGCATCCAGTAAATCCTTCATGTGCCATGTACAATTCATCAGGGTGGATACACTGTTCTTCAATTACTATCCCAAACCACCTGTTTTTTTCCTCTTCAACTGAAATTTCATTTAGTTCAAGTCTTTCTAAAATATCTTAATTAAATTAGTAATTTTTTTTATCTGTCCCCATTTTTCTAAGTTGGTGTACAAGCAGCTATTTTCAAATATTGGGGGGTGGGGTGTAAATTAGGATAGCAAAGACTATTGCTTTGGATTTAGGAGAAGAGCATACATCTAGCATGTATCAGGTTGTATGGAAACAAAGTTTTGCCTGAAGTGTTATTTTTTTTTTCCAAGATCCTTGATAACAAACTAATAATGATGTGGCCAAGCAAACATTTAAGCACTGTAAACTGTGGAGGTTTTCTGACAGCTTTAACAAAGTTTGTTCTTCCAGCAGTCCCTGTCAAGCACTTTGATATTGCTCACCCTCAGGAAGGATGGCACAGAAGACTCACAATATTTAGATTTAACAAGAGTGAGGGGAAGCAGGCAGGAAGGAGCAGCATGAATTATTCATATGAGCTGCAGCCCTGAAAATTAATTCTTCGTGCAGGAGAAAGACACTCTTGCAGAACTTACAGCAATCAAAGGGCAGCCTGCAGCATCAGCAGGGCCACAGCCAGAAGAGGGATCAGGTAAAATGTAGGGCATGGGTACAATGAAGAGCTTTGGAAGCTGTTGCCGACCATTTGGAGGTCAGCGCATTAGGTTCCCCAACTCGTATTTTGGAAGGAGCTCCCCCTCTGTGGTGCAATAACCACCTGCAGGTGTTCATCTTGGAAAGCACAAACCAGCCCCACTCCTCCACGGGCTCACACCACGGATGTGGGC
Source organism: Calidris pygmaea (assembly GCA_003697955.1). Taxonomy (NCBI): domain Eukaryota; kingdom Metazoa; phylum Chordata; class Aves; order Charadriiformes; family Scolopacidae; genus Calidris; species Calidris pygmaea. Next base: position 97,319 of record QJSC01000490.1, read on the forward strand.
ATTGCTTAATGCGGTGGCTGCTGGGTGACCTCAGAGGAAGGCACTGCCTGCTGAGCATGTCTGGCTTTCTAAGAAATAGGAAAATTTTTTTCAATACCCACCCTCCCATAACCGCAGTTCCTTTAGTAGGTGATATTTTTATCACTGATGACTGAAATTGAGCACTTGCAAGCCTGCAGCTGTATTCTTGTTTTCAGGCTTAAAACCTCAATCCCCAGAGCCACCGAGAGTTGTCCTCCCGGCTTTCCTCTGCGACCATCCTCCTTCTCCCAGGATGCCTCCAGGAGCTCACCCTCCCCTTCCCATCACAGCAGCACCCCAACTCTCCACACGCTGGGGACAGCTCGTGCTCCCCAGCGAGTTTCTTGCCTCTTGCCCCCTCCTCATCTCAGGCCAACCATAGCACTGCTCCTTCTGCTTTTCAGTCTGCTGCAGTGTGAGGGATAAAGTGTGTAAGCAGCCATGGAAACCATCAGAGGGGACTGACTTTGCCATTTTTCTGCTGTTATTTGAATGGCAACTCTTCGTTAAAGCTTGTACAGCATTGTCCTTTGCAGCTCAGCCAAAAAAAAAAAACAACCTACACAGCCACATTAAGACAAAGAGAATTATTTAACTACAAAAACCTCTAAGCTTCATGAAGCCCTTTTGCAGAAGTAACTAATCATGTAGGGTTAGGCTTCTATCCATAATACTGATTTTCAGAGACTTGATAGCTTTCTAAGGGAAAAAATCTAATTTAGATCACACTGTATAAGAGTAGCTGGCAGCTACTGGTAGCGAACAAAATATAGCTGCAAATGTTTACTTTTTAATAGATAAGCAAGAGTCTTGTGTCTTCCTGGAGCCCGGCTGGAATTCAGATATTGTTTGACTTTTTTTCTCCCACAACACACATTTGATTTTATAATACTTTCGAAACCTTGAGCAAATAGAATGCTGCAAGTTAAACATTACATCAGTCAAATGTACCCATTACCATGACTTCAAAACAACTGCTCAGAAGAACTTAGATCTGCAAGCAAATACTTTAATGAGGAATTAAGAGTAACCAGTCTTTGCCACAGCTGACTTTCCTAATAATTCACCTGCCAGCTCCGTGAAGATTTCTGAATGTAACACCCCTCCTGTCCATTCCTACAGCTTCTTTTGTTGGTGGGTGGTTGTTTTTTTTCCCCATTGGAGAAGCCCAGAGCATTTGACATCTGTTGGTTATTTACCCAGTGCAATGCACTTGGCAAGCGCAGCCAGTTTCTGCTCATTTCATCACAAGAGTAAACCAGGGCACGGCCAGGCAGAGCCTCACAGACAGTGTTAATGGCTTACACGGCACTATAGCAATTTACACCAGGTAATGATATATCCAAGGATGTTAAATTGGTTGCCAGGGCTATGAAATAAGTCAGGGCAGAGCCAATAGCAGCTGGAGACATTGCAGTTCTGGTCACCTCTGCTGACCTGCTGACAGCACAGCACCTGCAGATTGGAAGGGAGTTTGTCATCAGGAGTGTCAAGAATACTTTTTTTTCCTTATTTGAAAATTTTAAAAAATAACCCACCGGTCCATATAAACACATATCTTGGAGACACATGTAATAAAAATATCTCAAAGATTGACATACAAAAACGCAATACTTATTTTCAAAATTACAGTCACTCATCCCCTCTAAACTGAATTTCCTCTAAGCAAACATAAAACAATGAAATTTAAATTCAAGGTTTTCAATGTTTTGTTTTGGTTTGTTTTTTTTTAAATTTCTAAATGTAGATGACTGATTGCTGACCCCATCAAAAACAATGCCAGAACTGGATGTTCCCCATCAAGGACAATGCCAGATGGAGCACCTCTCCTATGAAGACAGGCTGAGAGAGCTGGGGTTGTTCAGCCTGGAGAAGGGAAGGCTCCGGGGAGACCTTATAGCAGCCTTCCAGTGCCTGAAGGGAGCCTACAGGAGAGATGGGGAGGGACTCTTTGTCAGGAAGTGCAGTGACAGGACAAGGGGCAACGGTTTTCAACTGGAAGAAGGTAGATTTAGATTAGATATTAGGAAGAAATTCTTTACTGTGAGAGTGGTGAGACACTGGAACAGGTTGCCCAGAAAAGCTGTGGATGCCCCCTCCCTGGAAGTGTCCAAGGCCAGGCTGGATGGGGCTTTGAGCAACCTGGTCTGGTGGGAGGTGTTCCTGCCCATGGCAGGGGGGTTGGAACTTGATGATCTTCCAACTCTAGCCATTCTATGATTCTATGATTTTATGAAACTACCAGTACCTCAGCGGAGTCAGGACTTCACCCAAAATAATATGTGATCTCCTGCAGGTAACAGCTGAGAACAAGTATCCTGAAAATGGCAACTTTGCTTGCTTTTATAGCTTGGGGATGAGAGGCAGATGATCCTTTTTTAGGATGAACATAGCTTGTAACATGCTAACTTTGACCTGTGTAGCTTTCTTGGTATCACACTGAAGCAGCTCAACAAACACCCTTGTTAAAAAAAAAAATAAATGGCTTGCATAAGGTAAAAGTTGGACTAAGCATCCCTTTAGAAACAACAGCATGAAGTAATACCTACACTTTTTATTAAAATCAATCTCTGGATTATTAACCATATCTTCTCTAACCTTCTTCGTTTGGGAGTATATTTTTCTATTTTAAACATTATTCTTCCTCCTTTGTCCTCAGAGCTGTATTTTAAGATAGTGTGACATTAGTTCTCCAGCGACAAATCAGTTTATTGATCCAGAATTTTATTTTTATTTCCATATCAAATCCAGTGCAATTACATTTGCTTCAGTAATTTTCTCAGAGTTTAAATAAGGCAAACTTCATTTACTTAAAGCTTTTTTAAGTGTTTGTTACTGTTGTGTTTAAGTGCCAGAATGAAAATGAAGTGACAAATAGTAATTTCAAGATTTCACTTTTTAATTACAGAATTCTGCACCAGGGTAGTAAGAACCAAATTGAAGTATGCTAAGAGAACAGTACGTGTACTCCTGAAAACAATGGAAAGATGCTTTAATGTTCTTTAGTATTGCTAGCTCTAGAAATGATGGGGTTTTATTGCTGCCTTCTTGAGCAAACAGGTATTTTCAATAGCATTGATTCAGAGCCCCTGAGACTACTTGGTCCACTAAAACCATTAACAGATCATTTGTTTATTTTAACAGACAAACAAATGCAAGCTCCACCCTGGCCTTGAAGCCAAGAGAGAGTGGGTGTAAGTCAGTGCATTTGCTTTCCTTCTGAAAAGGACATTTCAGTAGTGTGAACTTCACATTTATCTCAGAATACCCAAACTACTTCTACTGCATTGAGAACACATAATCGTGTAATATGTAAAACTGTAAAGCTTCATCATGTTTTGTTTTGCCCCCCTCATTTAAACCTTGTCCAGAGAAAAACATTGAAAAGGTAAAGTTATTTTAATAAAAAGCTGGGTCCCCAGCACAGGCAGGTTCTGTGGCTGATGAGAGGGCAGATACTTACTTACTTACAAATCTTTTCCTGGGGAGGTTTGCCTGAAATACACACAAGTACAGGAAAGTTAACCAACTTCAACTCAGCAACCTGAACCAACATTAGAAAAAAATAGTGTGTATTTTGTAGCAACTTATAGTAGAACAGCTATGATTTTATGGTTATTTATTTTTAAAAATTAAGGATTCCAGTACTGTAAGAGTAATTTTGTTCCTGGCATTTGCAGAACCTAGACTTTTTTGCATACGTCTCGTCTTCTGGGTTTCACAGACCCCAGCTTTGGGACACTCACTGGGTACAGAGCTATACTTCTCTTCACAAAGGCCTTTCACCTTTTTGGCATTAAAAAGGGATATCTGTAATGTTTGCACTCTAATAGAAACCAGACGTGGCAAGAATGAAAGCAGAGCCTGAATCCCACAAAGCAAACTTTGGCCCCAAAAGGCTTCAGTTGAAGCTAGCTTTCCTCATCTGTCCCCTTCTGCCTGGATTTCTCCTTGGCTAGACAAAGGTCTCCATGGCCACCAACATTTCCATGCCATCTTTCCCTGTTAGTATATGATGTGCATGGCCTCTCTTTCCCAAAATCAAATGTTGGTGGGGTTCGGGCAGCTGAAAGGAAGGCCATGGGACCAGCAAGATGAGTTTTTTCCTTCCTACATGTGACAACTGTGTTTCTGGGGGCATGTACTTTCACAGCTGCAGTTCTTTGGTTTTTTTTCTCATAGGAGCATGACAGCTCCTCAGCTTTTGTCTTGCGCAGTGGTAGGCTCTGAAGTGATTTCCATCAATCTCTCTCAAGATACTGCAGTGACAAAAATAAAACCCACCACAGCCATAGCAATTACTTTGTGGTTACAGACCAAGGCATGAGGAGAAGCCCAAGAAGGGTTCTGATGTAATGGCCTTGAGCTCAGGAACCAGACACAAACTGTAGACCAAAATGTTTCCTCCTGAAATACAAAGTCCCATGAAACAAATGTACTTTGTTGAAAATTAAATAGTGGCCATATTTTGATGGGAAATTTAGTCTAAAAAATCTTTAATGTTCCATTACTAATTACAGGTGGGGTTTTTTCAATTAATCAAGCTTTGGTTTCCATTACAGAACTTTGAACCCAAAGCCCACTGATCTCTCTGCCCTTGAAAAATGTTGCTGGTTTGATATTCTCCCTTATTTCTTTAACAAAGCCAGAGAGGGCTAGCCACGGGCCCACCAAACCCACGGGCCCACCAAACCCTCATCTAATAAACCTGGCTCCACCCCTGTTGGCTCCATGCAGTAACAGCCTTGGATGTCTTTCAGCTTGTCCATCAGTACCTTCCCTTTGCCGCTCCAGCCCATTCTCCCAGCCCCAGAAGGTACCAGAAAGCAGCTTATGCCCCTCACTCTTCTTCCCCTCCCTCTTTCCCAAGGGATGTTTTCTCAACTGCTTCCCATTCCCCAGCACACTTTGTTTTGCTCCTCTGTGGAGGAGAGGCTTTTATAAGGGTTCTCCTTCATCAAAAGTCTTTTGAATGTTCACTTGCACTCGAAATAACATGGAAAGTCAGGGCCCCCAAGTGCAGTGCAGCAGTGCTCCTGTTCTGTTACTGCTCTTGTTGCAGCAAGCTACGAAATCTTGCCCCAGATTACAATTGACAAATTGGGTAAGTGTATCCTTGACTGTTTGACATCATAGAATTATATCAGAGACCAGACGCAAATGATACACATATTACCTGTTGTACAGATATACATTTGTCCAGAGAAAACCCAGTCCCCATCAGAACAAAAGCCGTGGTAGCAATACTGCCAAGATTTGAAATACTTATGTATTTTAGCCCCTTGTTCCCAACCGTTACCCTTCAGGGCATTACAGAGTGTCTTGGAAAACAGCTAGCATTTTGCACTCCTCCTCTGCATAAAACAGCTGAAACTGTGTTTGTTTTTAAAAATTGCCTAATAATTGAGAGCTTCCTTGCCAAGATTCAAGCCCGAAGCCAAGTGCAGAGACCATATTAACATCTTGGAGTGGGGGAAGGAGAATTTTTGAGGGAAAGAAAGAAAGAAATTCTTTATCACAGGAAGAAACTAGAGAAAGATAAAAAATCCAAGCACTGAGTGAGGGAGCAATGAGTAAAGGACCTGAAACATAATCATGAGAGGGGGGAGAAAATTATATTTTTCCCTATGGATATATCCTGGTATTATTGCTTCTAAGATTATCTTAAAGCAACCTTTTTTTTTTTTTAGAGAGAAGGAAAAATAAATAAATTTCAATTCCACAATTCTTTTAGAAGTGCAGTTTTCATGGTTCCTTGCATTGACAGTGTTTAAACACTGAGAATTCAGTGACATTTTTTAAATGCTTACAGCATCAGACTGCCAATTCAAAATCTTCTTCAAAATAGAGAACATTAGCTTTTTCACAGGACCACCAACTTAAAGCAAACAGCCAACATAAAACTGAACAGAGAGTTTCCTGAACCCTCTCCGTAAAAGATGGCAAGACTGTCTGTCTTCTGGCAGTTCCAGCATCACTCTGAGACTCAGGACGTTTGGGTACCATTCCCAGCTGTGTCCCACTACTCCTTTATGCACCTCGGGCAAATCATCTACCTCCATATGGCTCAATATTCCAAATGCAAAATGTAGAAAATAGCTTTATGCTACCTATGGTACTCATTTATACATCTACATGTGGCGTTATTACTCCAGTGAGAAGCATTTTTCCTATATTCTCTTGTAAAAGCTATTGAAATTCACTGAAGTCTCCTTTGCTTGCTTTAGTAGTGAAAACATAGCCTTCAATATTTAATTTGTAAATAAATAAATTTAGGATGCAGTACACCTTGAAACCATCAACCCAGAACAAATAATAATAAGGAAAAGAAAAGCACCTCTTTATAAGTAAAGGTCAATTCCTTGAATCTTGGAGTAGTTAATTTGAAATACTGCAAGTTAAATATCTCACCTTGCCTGGAATACCAGGTCTCCACTAAGCTCTTTGCAGTGGTCAGGGGAGCCAATCCCAATCAGAAAATTTAGGTTTGAATCAAAAAAATCAAGACTTCTCCAAAGCCTGAAACATCTCCCTGTGTGTGTGCATTTTTCACTGTACCCACTTTATGAATGGGTAAACTGAACCACAGACGTTAAATGATTCACCTACAAAGTCTTTGGACGCAAATAGAAACTCTTGGTGATTTGCACTTCCAACCACCAGATCTAAGAAAAAAGACTGGTACCTCACACCAAGGAGAGCCAGGTACCAGATAAGTCCATTTCAGAAGGAGGAGGAAGTTCTCCAACAAATGCAACACAAATGCATTCCTTTTAACTGAAGAAAAAGATCTGCCCTTAATCCATACCCTTCCTGGTTCATAGAAACCTCTCCAAGAACCAATTTTACACATTTGAATTTTGAGTCTCTTAGGTTAATGCACTATTTTCCTTCTCATTTCTTGGTATCTCCTAGTAAGCTGGGAGAGATGCTGTCACTGGTGCTGGTTACCAACTGAGGATGACCCAGGAGTTCCCACAATCCTGTATATGCTATGTGCATCTAGCTGTGGCCTCAGGCAGGCAAAGATCTTCCAGTCTTTCATGCTACCACCTAGAAATAACCTCTGCCATACGTGCACACTCCAAGGGTTCTCTCAGTCACTGAGCTCCATAACTTGCATGCAAGATTGCAGGCACTTCACATAGTGCTCCTCTGGAACCATGACATCAAAAAGGAGCAATGCAAGCTTTCCAAGTCAAGCTTTCCATTTCAGACCTCCATCTTCCTGCTCTGAAAGACCACTGCTAGTCTGTGAGTGTCTCGGTCTGTGATTATTTTGAAAACTATTTTGATTAGGCTGGATCATACATGGAGGCTTCCTGAGAAAACCCAACAGCTTTTGCATATAAAACTTCTCCTTCATGAGGCTCAGGCCCCTTCTATTCTATTTCCTTTGCCTGTGTTCAAATTTGCTTCTAGTAAATGGTTTTGTTTTTCAGATTTAACCAGTACGAAGAATTTAAGGCAGCCAGATGGAAATACCTTCACAAAATTACTGAGAAATGTCATGTAGTAATACTGTGAATGAGTTCCAGGAATTACTGAAAGTCACTTGCTATTTATTGTTTAGTAATATAGTGCTTGAGGTTTCCTGTCACTAGTTCAGTTGTGCCAAAGCTTAAAAAACTAAAATACAGTTTCACATGTTTTGCAAATGTGTGCTTCTACTGTATCACTTTACAAAAAGAACTGACCTGGTATTCAAGTGCACGTGGAGAAGATTGGAGGCCCTTTCTTTATTCACTTTGTGACCAAACTGCTTGCAGAAACTAACCATGAGAACAAGAGCAAAAAAGGATAACACAGAATTAACGTGCAGGACTCATCATTCTCCCATGATTCTGGAAAAATAATTCTGGTGCCTTTACCAGATAACTGAAGCACAACACTTCATGTTCATTTTAATTAGCAGTTACTTGGATAGGCAGCCCCTCACCACCACAAGGAGAAGGGCTACTCCGCATCCCCTCTGCTCCTAAGGACATCAGCTGAGACCACAACACGCCTTTCATGACTGTAGGGAACTGACCTCCTTAGCAGGAACATGCAAGTGCTCCTGTTTCCAACTGAAGCACTGCAGAGCATCTAAAGATGCCCTGCCTACATGTCTGAGGACCACAGACTCAGGCAGCCCACCAGGGACCCTGGGAGGACTGCCATCTAACCCACTGCCCAGAGCAGGCTCAGCTGTGCGACCAGACCAGGTCATTCAGGTCTTTCTATGCTGTTGGGGCTGGCAGTACTCTAAGAATGGAGACGGCACAACCTCTCTGGGCCCCTGCTGCACTGCTGGGCTGTCTTCATGGGGAAAAGCTTTTTGCTTATCCTCAAGCTGAGGATCTGCTATTTCAGTCTATGACCATTGCCTCTCACCCTCCTGCTGTTTGCTGCTCTGAGGAGCAGCTTTCTCTTCTCAGTAACCTCCTCACAGATATCAGTGGGGAAGAAGGCACAGCAAGAATGGGGCTGCTCCATGGTGGGTACAAACAGGGTACCCCTGTACAGGCAGTGCTCCCAACAGGGTCAGGTTGGTGGCAGCGCCCAGTCACATCTGCAGCCCCAAACAAGGTGAGGTAACAAGTCAGTTCTTGGGTCCACCAAAGGATTCCAGCCACAAACAGAAGAAGACAGGGCTTCACATAGGGTGTTCCCTATGGCATAGCTCAGGCCAGAATAGCTTCCCCTGATGGGCCATTGGGTTGGACTAGAGACCCCCAGGGCTCCTTCTGACCTCCACAGTTCTGTGATAGATCATTTCAGACCTCATGTTTGTGTTCTGGTAATGTAGTACTGAAAAGTAAAGTGTTTGACCCGTACACCACATGATTGCAGTCTGATGGGCAGAGAATGATCTCCAAACTCTGAATCCCATTTCATAAGAATAGACACACAGTGAACTGAAGAAGCAGACTGTGTTTGATTAATTCCCTTGTGAGGTTTCTAACACAGTCTGCTTGCAGACCCAGATTCTGTAACACAGAGTCTCTCAGCAGGTTCCTCAGCCTTTTTCAGAAACAGCTTTCAGTTTGTTCAGTGTAGACAAGAAAACCATTGTCGCCATCATGCACTGTGTCCATCTTTGCTTCTCTCTCCCCTGCTAAGCCTCTAGCTCGTGAATTTTCCAGGCTTGGGAGAAATGACAATACTTGCCAAATAAAGACAATCTTGTCAAGGAAGTAAACACCATTGGTATCCTTATCCAGGGGACTATCTGCAAAACCCCAGCCTAGTCAAAACTGAGAGACCAAGGCAACTATGAAGCCCCAAGATAAGAAGCTTTGTTGAGAGCCAAAGCAGGGTGCACTGACAAAAAGGAGGAAATGGGGACAACTTTTACATGTTTACAGCAAAACAGTGAGCAGAATATATATTGTTCTTGATCCATTTTAGTTGCCCCATGGGAACACAGCTTACACAGCCAAAGCCACCTCCCAGTTTCATGTGCTGCCACCCTCAGCAGTGAAAATACAGGCTTGTCTGGTGACAGAAATAGCCCTGTGTCTCAAGCCCAAACAGAGCTGGTGTGTCTGAGAAATTATTTCTGCTAGTCTCTGCACGTTTCCCTTTCAGGGAGACCGATTAGGTCATGCACTCTTCCTTGGAGAGCACCCAGATTTTAAAGGATTCATCTTTTTGCCCCATAAGTAGTCATGTCTGTACACTGGCACGCACTCTCATGTGGTTTTCCACCTACTTACGTGAGTAATGCTAACTGTGATATGAAGTCTTATGGCCACCAATTCCAAGGAAACACCCTACAGCCTTTCAAGGATGTGTTCCAGCTCGGGTCTGCCAGGAAGCAGGCAAGCCCACCGGCACCCCCTCAACCAGGACAGAGGAAATGAGATAAAACAGTGAGAACCAGAGCAAAGGAGGGACTAGAATCAGGAATACTCTAATTCTACCATTCCAGGATAAAACTGAGTGTGCTGGGGATTTCCAAAAAAGCTCCAACAATTTGGCTTTTGGGTACAGGAGGAGAGGACAGCCTTTTATTTTGCAACCCCAAGGAACAGACAGCAGGTTGGAGTTTTAAGGGCTTTGCTAAACTGGATGAGATCTGAGGCTGATTGGCATGCTTGCTTAGAGTGTGTGACCATCAGAGAGAGCAGCCTCCTTGCCTTCACCCTCTGCTCCCACCATGGTTCTCAGCCTCTGTTTCTGATGTCCTCCCCTCCTACCCATAACTCCTGTCTTTCTGCCCAAACAGTTACTCCAAATGACATCTGTGATTACGCAGCTCCTTGAATGCAGAGGTGCAACACCACAGCATCTCCCAGGATTGGCCTCCTGCCTGGGAGGCTGAGGACACGCGACTGGTGGCCTGATGGATAGAAGGAGAGTGGGTCAGGTCCCATGTCAGAAAGAGAACAGAATAGCTGGAGTGTAAAAGAGAGTGGTTATCTGCTGGCTGTGCAGTAACCGGGCGCAGTTTCACTGAGACCTGGGTGAGTAAAATAAGCTATTAATTCTCCAATTTAATGTTTAAAGAGCAAAGCACTATAAATCAACTCACCTCTGCAGCTTTTACACGCCTTGCTGTGCAAGAAGAGGGGTGGTAAATACATACACCTGCTATGCAGTTGTAAATAAATTTATTTAGCTGGCAGAAATTATAATTTTTCAAAGATCACTACAAACTATTCTTAAGTCTTGGAAATGAAAGAAAAATGCAAACTGATCCAGTGGCAGACATACCCAGAAAGCAAACAAATGAGAAATGTCTCAACTGTTGTTCTCGCAGAAGAAAAAAGAGAAACGAAAAGACTAACTCATGGTTTATTCTCAGACCAGCCCTCTCATCAGGCAACACAAGCCAACACTGAAGGTTTACAATATCCATGAGTTCTTCTTTCTGTTGCTATTAAACTCTAGAGCTTTACTCAAGTCATTTAGGGAAGCATGTTTTAGGGAGGGCGCTGACTTGGGAGTGCTTCCGGTTTTGGAAGTATGGGTGTTAGCCAGCACATAATATTTTCGTCTTTCTGATATTTTATTGTCAGCAAAGCTTTTGATCCTGATGTTTCCAAAACAGGGCACACAAAAATGAGGTTAGCTAAAATGAACCTTTAGATGCACTTGTGAAGTAGGTTGTGTACTTAATATTTTGGGAGTTCCCAGAGGTCTCAGAAGTAGCATGTACACTGAGAAGGAGAAAATTAATTCTTTTGTGGTAGGCACNGACAGCTATGGTGGCACTGCAGAAGGGAGGAAGTTATATCTTTAAATCCACGCCAGTGCTATCGGAGGCATGTAAACTGTGGGTGTTTGTACCAGAAAACAAAACCACAGCTTAAATAAAAATGTTAGTCAATATTAATTATTTAAATGTCAATTTCACAGCACTGCTAAGGGAGGAAAAAAGGAGAAGGATCAACAGATGTCTTCCAGTTCTTCACCCTTTTTCTGGAGAAGCAGAAATACGACGCAGTATCAGAAGCAGGGATAAGAGCACAGGTCCTATTTGAGACAGCCTCAAGATTCTCCACCTCTTGAACAGAGTAGACAACCTTCAGCAGGAGATGCTTAGGGAAGACAAATACCTGATACCCTCCTGAGAAGAAGCTGTTTCAAGATTCAGTCAAAAGCAGGTGAAAGCAGGAAAAGAGTTGAACCATGGTCTTTCACACTTCTGATGAGGATGTGGACAAAGGGGTAAGAGACAGAGCCAAGGAAATATTACTTAACCCTGTTTCTTTGTCTAATTCCAGGAAAAATCTGTGATCATGAACTCTGAGCAGCTGGTTGGCATCTTTTAGGGTGTTCTACCTCACGAAGCCTCCTCCTCTCCAGAGAGTTTTCTTGGGTGCCTTACGGGCTTGCAGGCTTTTGTTAATTGCCTCTGTCTGGCAGCTGGCGATTCATCGGAGGTTTGGGTGGCTCTGAGTTTCAAAACTCTCAGCGGAGATCTGGGTGGCTCTGAGACCCAAAGCTTTCAGCAGAGGTTTAGGTGGCTCTGAGTTTCAAAGCTTTCAGCGGAGGTTTAGGTGGCTCTGAGATCCGGTAATGACTGAGCGCTACTCTAACAGTACTGCTCTAGCAATGACTGGTCATGACTAGGCTTTCTTCTGTGAAACAAGTTTGATTTTTCTTTCACAAACACAGAAAGGTGAACTCCAGCGACAGCATGCCTGACTCAGTGGAGGAGATCTGAAACAATGCAGTCTACCAGCTTCAGATGACTTTTCTGTAATGGGACCTCAAGTTCACCAGAGCTTTGAGATGGATTTGCTGAGACAATTTTCTTATAATGAGCTCCCCAAAAGGAATCAAAAAAGCTTTCAAACTCACAAAGCCTGTTTTGGTTTAAAATTGGGAAAAGGTAAAAACTAAACCAGTGAGCTCTGAGTGAAAGGAAATGCAAGATTTGCTCTTCACACTGGTAGGTACTAATCGATGACAGCTTCTGCTGAGATGTATTATGTTCCTGAACCTATCCAGCAGAAATGTAAAGATGTTTATAACTAATTCTTTCCTGGTACTGGCATCCCTGTTTCTATGCCTGTCTTCAGCCACCTCGGGGGCTACCCAGACTGGTGCCTTTGGGGTTTCTCTGTCCATCATCATAAGACCACCCTTTTGGACTACTTGGAGATATATCCTGCCCTCTACAGCAGTCTCTGCTGCAAGGTCCCTGCTCTTTCCTCTGAGTCTAGGCAGGTATCAGGGCATCTCTCAGTGTCTGGGACCGTATCTCCTTGAGCACATTCAGTTGCTTTTGAAGGGGGGTACTCTTGTCTCCCTTCCAGAAGTGTCCACACAACACAATTCTTATAAATGAGCTTAACATAGGAGCTGAAGGTAAAAAGGAATAAATAGACACTGCTCACCAGCCTATCAGATTCTCAACAGGAAACAATTAACAGAAATTTCCCCTACATCACTCTGAAAGCAAGTCTATCAGTAATACTGGGTTTCGCAATCTGAATATATTTTCATTTAAATGGTTGACCTGTTTATGTATTGGTTTCTTTAAATTTCAGATGAGTCTTTTATCAGCTTCTTATTTTTTCAGGTGCAAATCTTAGTCATTTTGACCCTGAGGCAAATTATGACTACATCAGCATGTGCAAAACTCAGAACTGAAGTTAGGTAACATTGCAAATAAAACCCTGAGAGGGGAAAGACCTGCTATCATGAATGCACGTAAAATGCAACTATTATCACCATTTTGCCCCTTAAAATGTAAAATAAAACTTTTTGTGCTTCTTCCTATTCCTCTGTAATTCGTACCACTGTTTCAAGTCCTGCATCCATTAGTTCAACTCTCTGCTTCATGAACTTTTTAAACGAGCATAAGTGAGGGAACCAGACATGAAACCCTAATCCATCTCAGGTTTATATGGCTGTGTCTCAACTTTTGGCTCAACATTTTTGGATCTCAACTATATCTGCTAGCCAATATGAGTAGGGGAAGCTCAGCACATGATATGCTAATTATGTCACGTATGAAGAGAGATGAGAGTGAAGCTGGTATACCAAGTAACAATGAGAAAGCGAGGTGTGATAACGTAAAGTTCTCTGGAATTAAAAATGGTGACAGGTATATCCATATGGCAGTAGGAAAGGAAATGCAAGATTTGCTCTTCACACTGGTAGGTACTAATCAATGACAGCTTCTGCTGAGATGTATTATGTTCCTGAACCTACCCAGTAGCACCACCTACTATACCCTCTCCCTGATTTTTCGTATTTGCCACAGGACGTGTGTGAAGCACCAACAATGTCTTCTGACTTTCCAGGTTTATCTGTTAATCAACACTGCAGCATGGCTCATCTGCACAACCCCTTCTCTGACAGGAGAAAAACAGAATAAAAACTCTCCCTGTGCTGAACCCCCAGGTAGCAAGAGCTTGCAATACCCCGACTTTTAAGTCCTTTCATGACTACAGCTAACAAACTTTAGAAAAGCTCTAAGAAAAAGCTCAGGGGAAAAAAAAAAAAAGAATCACGTTTGTCTTGATTATAGCAATGGAGCCAGTCCTTCTGTAGTATTTTCTGTAGCAAGAAAACACACCCATCTCCACTTCTGAGAACCGCAGATATGTCTCAGGACCTTCTCATACCCTCTTTTACCAGAAAAACTGGTTTGGGAGACAAGAAGGAAAACACAGTTCTCTTTCTCTCTTATTTGGTGGCCTAAACAGGGGAAGAATCTGGAAGAGATGCCCCTGGCTTTGAGTCACCCCAGTCCCTGAAAGGGTGCTACAAAGGACTAAGCAGCCCTAAAATGTCTCCCACAGCATGCTGCCACTGCCAAGCCGTTTTACTGCAGCAAAACCACCCACTGCAGTCATTGAATGCTGCTGTTTGCAGGAAAGGTGTTTATGTGTCCATCCCTGAGCACCCCTCAGGTATTGGGCACCTGATCTCAGCAGCCAAGGTTGCCATAAACACCCCCAAATCTTCTGACAGAAACACCCGGAGTCCTGTAACCAAGCAGACTATTTCTTATTTTGTAGCAAGAAGTTTGTTAGAAATCGCATGAAGAGTGATGACCCAGCATGGTGACCCAGCTGTGGTATGAAACAAGCCAGAGTACTAATAAATCAATGAAGTGCAGGAGCCTGGTAAGAAAATGCTAATGTTTTGATTACTTCTCCAGTGCTATTTGGAGACTTTCCAATCGACCAGAAAACTAGGGAAGGTTGTGATTTCCGCCTGGCCAGTGGAAGTCTACAGAAACAATGCCTTGAGATAGGATTTCTTTGTCTCTGACTAGAATCACGTCTTTCAAGACAGAGAAAGAGAGAGCAAAGATAACTCATTAATTCCTTGTTAATCCTTTCCACAACTCCTCTGAAACAAGAATAAGCACATGCAACTAACAGAATAAATTCAACTTGAGCAATTTGTTCAATGCCACAGAACAAAACACAGTCAAGCTAGAACCCGATCCCATCCCTTAATTTTTTTTTTTTTTCCTCGAAGAAAGGAGGGAGGGATTCAAGTTCAGGTTAATGAACAGATGGTCTCCAACTCCATCACATCATACAGCTATTTTTGTATGAAATTCTGACTTTAGTAAAAATGCTGTGATAATTCCTACTGCATCCAAGTAGCACAGAAATGCCTAGCCTATTCCAGCAGGGATCAGGCATAGCTGACACTTTTGGCTCTCCAGTGTGTTTTGGCTATTGTTTTTGTCTTCTTACCTGATGTACAGTTAAACTAATAGTGTTAGTTTATTTCATAGGCACTGTTGATCGTGATATCTCTATTGCTTGAAGATAGTGAGCATGGAGTATCTGCCTAAAATAAAAACTGCTGCAAAATGAAACCAGGAAGCCCGCAGACTGTTCTTTTTTCACGGGTTCTCTAGCTTTTAATAAGCTGAAAAATTTCTAATTCTGTTTCAGTCCCTCTGTTTCTGCTGTACTAGGAACGCTTGCTACTGGTTCTCGTGATTTTAAGCATTTATTCTTCAGAATTCCTACTAATCCCCATTTCAGGTTTAGCTTTGTTGATTTTATGTTCCTTTCTATTGTCCTAACCTGCATGAAATACTATTTTCTGGAAGAAAATTCTTCAGGCTCCAGGGATTTCTGAAAACCTATTTCAACCCAAGCTGCTCCATGCTGAGCCTTATACTGTTCTTATCCTTCCCATAGGGCGTCAGTGTCTTCTTCTTGTCAAATGTCTTGTTGTTTCAGCTTAAAAAACCATAACCACAGCTCTAAACACATAAAGATCCCTAAAACATGTAAAAAAATGCTACATTTTTTTCCACAAATCAGAGCCAGAGTTAGAGGTGAAAGAGCCCAAGGCATTTCGATCTCTCCCATTGAAGCTACTCCACTCTGTGAAGACAGGGCAGGAACCTAAGCCCTGCCTCCTCTCCTGGTGGTACCTTTCCTTTCGATACCAAAGGTGTTGGCTCCACTGTCATTGAACCTAGGGGCTGAGAGAGAGCAACTGGAGAGTATGCCATTGTCCACTGGTCAGAGTACTCATCTGGAAAATGAGAGCTGTGGTCAAACCCCTCGAAGAAAGGAGGGAGGGATTCAAGTTCAGGTTAATGAACAGACGGTCTCCAACTCCATCACATCATACAGCTATTTTTGTATGAAATTTCTACTTTAGTAAAAACGCCGTGATAATTCCTACTGCATCCAAGTAGCACAGAAATGCCTAGCCTATTCCAGCAGGGATCAGGCATAGCTGACACATTTGGCTCTCCAGTGTGTTTTAAGATACAGATTGTTCTGGTAATGTACCTAAAGACCTTCAGAAATGCAAATCTGTGCATCAAGGTCCGCATATGCCTCTATGGCTAAACAATAACTAAGCAAGGAACTCCAGAACATAAATTTGGCAGTTAAATAACTGTGCCATCTTACTGTGGTCATTTCCAAATGACACCCAGCTGGTGGGAAACATAGAAACAGGAACACAGTGGGCTGTGTCAAGACGACCTACATCTCTCTCCAGCATGTGTGTTATTGTTTAAGGAAGTCTGATAACGTTTCCAAATTCACAGAACTGCAGTTTTCACCAGGTTGCAGAAGACAAATGACTAGCCTGCAAGAGTTGGACTTCACCCAACAACTGGTGGACTTTGTTTCATTATTATCTAATTACTATCTCCTTTTATGGCAAAATCAAGCAGAATGACCCACAAGTAATAATGACCTAAGCCCCCACGCTCTATATTGCATTTGAAGATTTCTTCTTGTTCTATTCAAGCTGCCTTTCCAGACACACAGAAACGTACAAGCAGCACTTTAAAAGTAGGCAAAATAAACACAGAAATTGAAATGGAGGGTCTGTAGCATCTTTATGCAGCCACTTTATCCATTAGCAGGCTATGGATAAAATTTTTAGGTGGGAAACAGTAGGCTAGATCCATAACTAGGGCCTCTTATCTTAGGTCTGTGTTAATGCCCACCACAGCTCACAGCAACTGGGGGTCTGTGTGGTGTTGTGCAGTGACACAGCAGCTTCTACCTTGTACACAGCCTTGACACGTTTTTCTCACCACCGTGACTAATTTTCCTTGGCATGCAGATACACCAAAATTTGTCATCCAGAACAAGATTGTCACAGTATTTACTCAGCTGTGATTGCAAGCCCAGCTGCCAACAGAGACAAGAAGAGGTACTAATTCCCGTCACTCTGATATGGGTACAGGAGCCAGTAAGGGAGATAAAGCTGCCAAAAAAAAAAAAAAAAGTAGCACTCTTCTCTTCAGAGCAACCCAAAGGGAGAAGAAGGTATTTCTGGCCCAAGCCATGTTGTCATCTGCCCACTGAGTGGTGCAGATTCTAAGGATACTGACTGTGCTATCAGTGCATCTAAAACGGGTGCAAAAACATAGGCTTTAAGTGGACTGGGAGATTTTCACTGCAGCTAATAAAGTTGTTTCTCTGGAGAGAAGAGAAAAAACTTGTTATTCCAGCCCATTTTGTAGGGCTAATTCGAGGTATAATCTGGTTTCTAGTTTTTTAATTTCCTCTCCTTCCCACTGTACTGCCAAACATCCCACAAAATTAAACAGTAACAGCAAAAGAAAGAAGGATAAGAAGTTATAAGTGAGAGAAAAACACACCATTTCAGAAAAAGACTGTATAAGAAGAAAGCTTTAAAAAAGGAAAAAGGCTTTAATATATTTTTCAGACATGCATTTTTTCTGAAGTGAACTGATCGCTTTCAAAGCAAGCATGCAAGAGGCATCTTCTTTCTTGACTTATTGTGACAAATTTTACAGTTCTTTGTTTTGGGGTGTTTACAGAGCACAAATGAGCAAAAGTGAGAGAGAGTTTCATGCTGGGGAATCAGGAGCAAAATCTGTACGTGCAAGCTTCCAAAAGCAGCTGGTGAATTTGGGGGCTCTTCTGAGTACTCACAAGGCCTGTTTTTGCAGTAGCCCTGAGAGTGTACAAGTCAGCAAAGAGTGAGGAAACACAGTAGGATAAAAGCAGTGATAGCAAGACAGAAGACAACACCCAAGTGTTGTGCGACCACTTGACAAAAAGAGAGCTCTTGAATCTAGAGGTGGAACCTGCCACGCAGTTTTGTGGTGTACAGTATCTGACCTCAACATCTTGCACACTAAAGACATTTTTATGAGAATATCAGCACATGTTGTGGTAGCTCTGGGCGCTTAGAAAAAAATAATCAAATTCAGCTCTCCCATACCAAATCACATCACTCTTATTCCCTGAATTAAAAAGGTGTTTGTTACGGATTCCAGCTCCCCCGCTGTCAAATCCTTTGCTCCTCCTGCATCTGAACCCCACCAAGGGCTAAATCCAAGAATGACTGCTGAATAAAGCCATTTTTGCAGACACACAATGAGCATTTTGTTCAAGCCATTTAAGACATATTTTACAATAAATCTTTTCATTATCAGAGGCATTTTAAAAATGTTTTGCCTTTAGTCACAGTTTACAGATTCACTGTGTACAGTATTAAGTTTGGTATTCGATGCATAGCACTTTTTTTTTTTTTTAATGCTCAATCACTTTTAAACCACCCCATGTTGCTAGAGAGGGCCAACTAGGGGTAAGTAAATGTTATTGTCCATAGCACCTGTTTTCATGTTCTTTCTCAGAATAGAAAGTTAGGTGACAATATCTATATGGATGCAACTGCTTTACAGCATTGGTTTCCTTAAGGCGTTTCCCTGTGAGTTTTTTTTAAAGATCAATCATTCGAGATCTGCAGAATTCCATGACACCCCCCAGGACCCTGCTTGGTACTAATGAAATGAACTGACTGGTATCAAAACTGTCTCCTCACCAGGAAGATCTAGCATCAAAGTGACTCAATCGAAAACTCTGCCTACTGATGTGAGACCCATGATGGGTTAGCAGAAGAACCACATTTCCCTGTGTGGGAAACCTTCTGTATGTTAAAAAGAGAAAAGGACTCCCCCCAGTATCTCACTTTTCATGTTAAACCTTACGCGACAACGATTTCCTCAACAAAGGAAGACATTGAGGGTCCAGAGAAGGGCAACGAAGCTGGTGAGGGGTCTGGAGAATAAGTCTTATGAGGAGAGGCTGAGGGAGCTGGGGTTGTTCAGTCTAAAGAAGAGGAGGCTGAGGGGAGACCTTATCACTCTCTACAACTACCTGAAAGGAGGGTGTATTGAGGCGGGGGTCGGTCTCTTCTCCCAAGTTACAGGTGACAGGACTAGAGGAAACAGCCTCAAGTTATGCCAGGGGAGGTTCAGGTTGGATGTCAGGAAAAATTTCTTCACTGAAAGGGATATCAAGCATTGGAATGGGCTGCCCAGGGAAGCGGTTGAGGCACCATCCCTGGAGATATTCAAAAGATGAGTTGACATGGTGCTCGGGGATATGGTTTAGTGTTGGTTGGTGGTGTGTGGGTATAGCAGTGGGGTTTTTGGGGGGTTTGGGTTTGTTTTTTTTTTTGTTTGGGGTTTTTTGTGGGTTTTGTTTTGTTTTCTACGGTTGGACTAGATGACGTTAAAGGTCCCTTCCAACCTAGGCGATTCTGTGATTCTGTAATTCTGTGAAAGGCATCTGACTCAAACGTGCTGGGAGGGAATGAAAGGTTACAGCCACCTCCTCATCTGCTTATGCCTCCTTTATTCATGACTTCAACCCTCATCTTCTAAGAAGCAAATTTATCCTCTGTTCTCATCTAAGACATGAATCTGTCGCCTCATGATACTGGGAAGTCTGTACATTGGTTCTCTGCAGTGCGTAGCTGAACATTACTTCTCCTCTTGCTGTGGTTTAGGCCCAACTGGGCAATTATGAGATGACAGATGCTCTCCCCCCCACCTCTAGCTCCAAGAAGAGGTGGAGCAGAGATAAAGAAATTTACGAGTTTAGAAGTAACTAAACAACTTTAATGAAATATCAATGATAAAAAGAAAGTAATTAAATAGATACGGTATGTACAAAATTGTATCAGGCTCCCAGGATGAACGTTACCTCTCCTCTGCACACAACACAAGAGGCTAATGAGTTTCATTACATACTCTATGCTGCGTACAGGGACGCAACAAGGAGGCACCACTGCTGTGTGTACATGCTCTCAGACTTGCTTTAGGTAATTTTTAGCTAATGTGGGTACAGGAAGGGACGAATTTGCAGCAGCGTAACACTGAGCACTTAGCAGTTGGAAGCACCTCCACCCGGACTTCAGTAACCGGCTGAGGCAGCTCTAAGGCAGTGCCGGTGTGGCTGTGTAGTTGTGTGGCTGTGATTGTGCACAGCGATTTCCCGAAGTGCCTGGTGCTGCCATGAGGTACCTGCTTTTGCAAGCACAAAGGCTCGGCATTTGCTCTTTGCTGTGCAACGTCCCAGACACAGATCCTTCTGCTGCTGCGCAGGGTGGCACCCATCAGCCACAGATCTGGCCAACCTCAGTGGACAACGACCTCAATAAATAGCACAGAGTAAACGAGGGGGTGAGGCTGCCTGTTCCTCTTCCACATACAGGGAAGCTTCATCACATTTACACATTTTAGAGGGTATCATGGAGGAGGAGACAAGCCACAAGTTGCCATCTGAGCCTGCCCCACTGTGTTTGCACCTTCGTCAGCTTCTGCTGGTGAGCAAGTGCCTACAGGGCAAAGCACTTCCTATTAATTGTTGTTCGTTGGTTTGTCATTTGCAGTAAACACTTGGAGATCCCATGCTGTCAGCCAGTTAATAGATGTCATAGACTCTCCTGTGAGTGAGGCCCTTGTGTGCAAGGCTGATGTCATCAGATGAGGTCATTGAAAAAAGCCATGTCAGATATACTGTGACCCTGGTTAGTCATCCCTTAATATTAGCCACTTGTTAGAGAAGTCATGAAAGGTTTCAAAATTTGAACAAAGTATATTTTTTATTAAGTGTTATTCCAATTTATTTTGTGAGCTTAGACAAAAATTTTTAGTTCTTTAAAGCCACTGAGTCACTATAGCTTCTATTTGGAAATCCTCAAATGAGGCTTCAGCACCTTTCAGTGCAACAAAATCAGGGGAAAGTTAGCAAATGTGACAAGTTGGTCTTACGTCACTGTCTGCACATTTTGCAGCAGCAACCACAAAGTATTTCGCTGTGCTTCAGCCTGTACATGTCTCTAAGAAGCAAGTGCTTATTAGAGCTCTAATTAACAAAACGTCACTTCCCCTCTGATCTGCAGCTTGAACCTATGGCCCAGCAATAGCGATGGGACTGTTTACTTTAACTAGGTCAGCTGACTAAAACAAATGCATGATCTGAAACCAGGGAGCAAACCTTGCCAAGCAATGGCTCCTGCACTGAAGCCCTGCTTTGTGGTTCCAGCAGTGCTCGAAGCTTCATGCCTGCAAATAGTTGAGGGTGTCTTACCCGCAAGAAACTGTGCAGATGACTCCACGGGGAATCATCTCCAAGCCAGCGTAGGTCCTACTTGAACAAGTATTAATGGCATGGGTTGTATAACCACACTTGGGCTCTATCTATTTCTGCAAAATAAAGTTTAGTCATCCCCCAGAATCTCAGTACTGGAACTACAGCGAATGGAAAGGAAAAGATCCAGATCTGGGGCACAGATTTTCTGCTACATTGCAAGATCTGGGCATCAGGGAACGAGGTTATGAGGCTCTGCCTCTTGCTTCTAAGCTTCTAATGCTCTCAAAAGCAACCATTAGTTTGAATTAGACAAAGGTGTCCCTGCTTTCCCAACTGCACAAGTGGACAGGCACAGTAAAAGAGAGCACTGCAAACAGAAATTAGAAAGAATAAATTAAATGTGCTCACTGAAATCAGTCCTGATCTGAGGTCAGTTCTTTGAGAGCAAGGTCCTATTATGGTAAACCAGCTTTTTTGTAAAAGACCATCTGGATGCCTGTGACCCTGATCCAGGAGTTGCTTTGTGTTTTAATAAAATAAGACATACTACAAGGAACTACATGACCAACATCCATCACAGCTGTCTTCTCTTGGGGAAGCTATTCTACAAAGCACTGATAATGCTGCAGGAATAAAAAGCAACCATATTTACCCTGTGATTTTCCTTGCTTTTGATGCTCTTTTCCTACTATTTGCTGTTCTGTATTTGTAATTTCCATTCTTCCCTTTTCGTCCTGTTTTCTCCTCTCTTCCATTATCTTACATTTCCCACTCCTCACAGCAACAACTCTCATTTCCACCTACTCCTCCCTGTGTGGCCTCATCCTGAATGGGAGATCTTCTGAACTTTCTGTCAGCTGATGTAAAGCTGGTACATGCCAGAAGCATCAGATCATGCAAGGTTCAAAAAACAGGGAGACACAAATTAAAACTGAAGGTTCTAGCAAGAGGGAAGGATGAAATCTGTTTTTGCCAGGTCAGAGCTGTTTCTTTCTGTGTCTTAGAAATTAGACAGCATTAACAAATGTCAGGACTGCTAAAATATGCAAACAAAGGCATTATCTCTTTTACTGGAATAGAAAAGAGTACCGTGTTCTCGGCCTCTTTTCCAGGGATATGCAAAAGCTTTGCAAACACAGAGGCACAGCACACCGTTTACTGAGATTTCCTAAGGGAATTCAATCATTGCTGGGTGTTAGGGTTTGGTATTGTTTGGTTTTTGGTGGGTTTTTTTTGTTGTTTTTTTGTGGTTGGGGTTTGGTTTTTTTTTTTGCAGATCCCCCCCTACAGGCATCAAACTGCAG
>QJSC01000490.1:120040-130232 GCA_003697955.1 Calidris pygmaea
AAAAAAAGCCGTTCACTTGGAAACCTGTGGGAGCTGGTGGAAGATGTGGGAACTGTTAAATTAAGTCGGACTTAAAAAAAAATAAAATTGGATATTCAAAGAGAGCAGCTGTGTGGGGAGTACAGAAGAGGCCAGTTCTGCCCCAGAGCAGCCTGCCGTAGCTATGGAGAGCTGTACCATCAGCCCCAAAAGCTGGCGTCATGCCTGCTGTGGCTGGAGTGTGCCCCACACACCTCTATTCGTGCTGCCCTGCCTGGTCTGGACCACTGCATCCCGCGTGGTCAGGGGTTACATCTGCCACAGGTATGACCCCCACCCACCTGCTACTCATGCCAAAAG
This sequence comes from Calidris pygmaea, assembly GCA_003697955.1. Classification (NCBI taxonomy): domain Eukaryota; kingdom Metazoa; phylum Chordata; class Aves; order Charadriiformes; family Scolopacidae; genus Calidris; species Calidris pygmaea. The sequence goes on from QJSC01000490.1 coordinate 120,380, forward strand.
TGGTACCTCAGTGCTTGCAGGCATTGCCCACACATGAAGGGCACCTTCACCCCACATCCCATTTCTCCACTACTGTGATCTTGCAGTAGTCTTGTTAACCACTTCCTCGCTGTGCTCTTACCTCTGTGTTTGGAGGTCCTGGGTCTTACTCCTGACGCTTGCACACAAGCTGTTAAAAAATGCTTTTAGGGGAATGGAAAAACAAATAAGCAAAGAAACGTATTGTATTTATTGTTAAAGGCCTAATTCACACAGTGCTCTATGCTAGTGGTGCTCTATCTCTAACCTGCTTTCATCTCTACCCAACACCACAGATTTCATTAATAACGTATAAATCGAGGATGACCCCAGGTCATGACACAACATGTGCCATACAGATATGAATACAGCCAGAAAATGAAGAAGGATAAATTAAAAATGATAAGGAGCATTCTCCAAGTCTTCCAAGATTCTCCAGTTTCTGGGCTGAGCATTAAGCAACCATTTTTTTATCTTTTAAAATTTGCTTTCAAAAACACATAAAACTTCGCTAGTCAGAAACCCTCCCCACTCGACTGAATAGACAGAGATGTGGAGGAAATCACATGCCTGGCATGCACTGTAGGCACCTGAAAATGCTACCAGCCCACACTAACCACTTGGGAGGCCAGCATTCCACCAGCTGCAGCAGCTGGAGCACCCCTGTACCCAGGATTTTCTGTCTCTCTTAGGTACAGTCACTGCTTTGGAGTCCAACCAGGAGAGCTGCTGCCAACATGATGAAAGAAAACATGACAAGCAGGCTTAGGATGTAATATTAATGGTCAGCTTTTGAATAGAGGCTGTGCTGCCAGCTGCAGAAACCCTGTCATTCCTCACTGAGGTGTCAGACAGAGATCTGCGCCTCAAATAACAAAATTTGGCTATAGGAGTAACAGAAGAAAGCCTTCTGATCTGTAAAATGTTAGACTTTAAAGGAGGCAGCCAGAGCGTGGGATGCGATCAAGCAGATGTGCTGCACCAGTACGTTAAGGATCATTGCAAGATTGTACATAGTCTGGAAGATGTATTGAACAGAGCAGCAATCAGATACTGAAAGAAAAAAGGAAAAGGAAAAGAAAAGAAATAAAGGAGGAAAAAATCAGCTTTCCGTTATTGTAAATAAAGACTTTTGGAGATTTTTTTCAATTGAAGCAACTATTTCCAATCACATTCCACTCCTAAATAAAACCTGGAAGTAAGTACATGCAGCTTTATAGAGGACTGCACAGTGGTTAGAGGTGCCTGGGACTCTAGGAATGGTAACTAATGTGCATGTGTGCTATGCCAGGTGGGCGCAGTGCCATTCTGGAGGCAACAGAAAGCGAAACACCTGTGTTTCCTGGGCAATTACTTCTTTCGTGAATATGTAACTGGAAAACAAACACATGCCCAAATGTGCTCGATAGCAGCCACCGTAGGCCGTTCCCCAAAAAAACCCCGGCAGGGCAGCGCGTGGTAACTCCTCGCAGCACACAGGGCAGCTCGTGCTGCGGCATCAGCAGGTGCCGCAACAGCAGCAGAGGATCCGTATGGTCCCTCCGTGCGCGCAGCGGCCGCTCCTGCTGACTGCTCGGCCTCTGCCGGGGAGCAATGAGGGAATCAGAAGCTATCCCTGCCCCTCAACAGGATGCCACCGACTGCTGGTTCAGCATCACTAATCATTCTGAGCTGCTTTTGTTCATGGAAAAAACCATGCACACCCACGCGGAGTGCCAAACCTATCGTCCTTTCCCCACTTTGAGCACCCTCTGTGACTTACAGCCAGGAAAAGCAGCTCTAGAGAGACTAATTTTACTAAAGGGAGTGGTGCTATAGAGGAATGACTATATCTAACCAGGCTAAATGGAATCTGAAGAAGCATTTTGTGATATAGCAGCATGAGAAACACAACTAGTCAGGTAATTCTATTTTTAGGAGGGTATCACAAAGTTGCAATCAGTGAAGGGTCTGTTATCACCCTGCAGATAGGATCTCCAGAGTCACAGTGCCTCTTCCACTGTAAGAAGACTATACTTTTTGATGAAGAAAGATGACTCAAACCCACATTTCTAAACACGATTGTTCTTTGATAAGTTGTCTTGTCAAAGGTTTTGTAGGAAACACTGCATACATAATAAGTTTAAAATGCAATGTGACACAAGTTTAACATGCTTTACCACTAAAATAAAATAAAAATTTAAATTAAAAAAAAAAAATCTGCCAAAGTGAAATTTTATTGATGGAAACATTCAGAGCTTATCTAGCCTAACAGTAAAAGGATAAATTTCAGATAGCAGAGATCTTCTCAGGTAGAAACAGTTTCATCCTAAATCATACCATCTCTTTATTGCTTAAAACCACCTAAGCAATACATGTATTATAAAATATCCCATTCTGCTTGATGAGATCATATATGCATTATTTAAATCCCCAAAATTCCAGCATTGCCAAATTATGAATTTGAAGTTATTTTAAAACATTTTGTGTCAATATGCTCTGATTTTGCTGAGCTTGTCTTTAAATAATTGGTAAAACACTTATTTTTCCATCTAGTCACATTTCACCGGCCCTTTGATAAATTGCAAGGCAAATCTCTTTCATTATTTTATTTAGAGAAAACATCTGTGTTCTCATGTTAAAAATAAACCCACTATATCTTAAGTACAAGGTCATGGGCTTTTAGAAACCATAATGTGTCAAGGCAGGTCTTTCCTGACCATGGTGTCTCCTTGCTTATCCATAATTATGACAGCTAAGAACAATAGAAGTGTTTTTATAACTGAATTTTGGATGTACAGATTCTTGTATAGAAACCTTTGCCACTGAGGATTAAAACATCTGTATATATGTGACAACAGATTTGATTGCCTGATTAGTCTTGTTTTACTGTGGGAGATGTTAACTTTCACTATCAACTGCGTCTACAGACCTAATCATAACACAAGTATCCCCTGAAATTATTTAAACAGAAAAGGCAATAAAACAAGGCATTTGACTGTGTCCAAAACTGTAGAAAGGTTATACAAGGCATGAGCCAGAAACACCAGTAAACCCAAAGTGGAGCACAAAGAGAGACTAAATCATGTCTGAGAAATGTATAGAAGGCTTAACAGTACCTGATTCGCCCAGCATTAGCATTTCAGCAGTAAGTATGAACTCTACAAAGCACATGTTGCATGGGCAGATACTGCACACATAATATGTGCTCAACATTTTACTGGGTCTTACAGGGTAGGCTACTGTGTAGTAAAGGAACCCAAACACCAAACAACATCCCGTCATCAGTCATACAGAAATATTGAATGCCTTCAGTCAGATCTGCTACATATCTCTGCCCCACGGTTTTGGCCTCAAGTCAGGCTCAGACTCAAAACTCATCCCTAAGCCCTTCACTCTGCCTCCTGAGCTGCCTGCTGTCAGTTTTGGCAGCATACCCTGCAGCTATAATACACACTTTATAACAAATTTATTCAGAAAGAAAAAGAAAAATATCCCATGTTCAGAAGTGGAAGGCACACTAGACAGAAACTAAAACTTCATCCTATGCTTTTTCTCCATCCCTTCTGCAGCACAGAAACCTAAGCTTCCGCCTACCTAACAGTAGGGTTTGACCAAAACCTCAGACATCAGCTCTCTCTCCATGTTTCTGCAATCTAGCCATTGCAAGAGGGCTTTGGATGACAAATAGCAAAAGACAGAGCAAGTGGCAGACTTATTTTTGATGTTTAAAAGACACTATGAGTGCACATCTCCTTTATTTTGGAATCATAGAGTGGTTTGGGTTGGAAGGGACCTTAAAGATCATCGAGTTCCAACCCCCCTGCCATGGGCAGGGAGACCTCCCACTAGACCAGGCTGCTCAAAGCCCCATCCAGCCTGGCCTTGAACACTTTCAGGGATGGGGCATCCACAACTTCTCTCGGCAACCTGTTCCAGTGCCTCACCATCCTCGTAGAGAAAAATTTCTTCTTGATATTTAATCTAAATTGACCCTCTTCCAGGTTGAAGCCATTACCCCTTGTCCTATCATTACATGCCCTTGTAAAAAGTCCCCATCCAGCTTTCTTGTACACACCCTTCAGATACTGGGAGGCTGCTATAAGATCTCCCCACAACCTTCTCTTCTCAAGGCTGAACAACCCCAACTCTTTCAGCCTGTTCTCATAGGAGAGGTGCTCCAGCCCTCTGAGCATCTTCGTGGCCTTCCACTGGACTGGTTCCAACAGGTCCATGTCCTTCTTGTGCTGAGGACTCCAGAGCTGCATGCAGTACTCCAGGTGGGGTCTCAGCAGATCAGAGTAGAGTGGCAGAATCACCTCCCTGGATCTGCTGGCCAGACTTCTTGTGATGCAGCCCAGGATGTGATCGGCTTTCTGGGCTGTGAGCACACATTGCTGGCTCACGCTGAGCTTCTTCTGAGAAGCCTAGATAATGGAGGAAATTATGACGTATCAAGAGGCAAGGATTTGAAAGTTGCATCACTTGGAAAGAAACTGCTTGAGGAATTGAAAATATTATTCAAATTTTCAGCTAAACACTTACTTCTAGCATTTAATGAATGCTCTATAGAAAGAATGTTGTGGTTAGAGTCAAACCACTGCTTCATCATTATGATGAATTTTTAAGAACTTTGGTGTTGCCAGTCTGGAGAGTGACATTATCTTGTTTCCTGCTCTTTTGATAGCCCCAGTTCCTGGGCTTATGGGATTAGGTGAAAGGAAGATCTTAGCTTTTTCCAACAGGTTTGAAAATATGACACCAGGAATTGACATAATTAGCAGGCAAGCTAAAAATCACCAAAATGTTTGGGGTTTATAGTATGATAATTTAAAGCATTTTATATGGTGACTCGTGGCTTGGGCTTTGCAATAGCTGGACTAACAGTATACAGACTTCTCATATCCTCAGTAGACTGACAGCCAGCTTGGAAAGATAAGGTTTGGTGTTCCTAACAACTAATTTTCATGAAGAAAATTAGTACAAAGCAGAGTGGGCTAGAGAGAAAGAGAACTCCTGATGCTTTTCTTTTTCTTAAAACTTCCTAGCCTTTACAAAAGCAAATCAAAACTAATTTAGTACAAATTCTTTGCAGGTCAGCTTTTAAAAAATGTTTTGGCCTCTGTGTAGGACAGGCACAGCTGCTGAGTGAAAAATTCAGAAACGTTCACTAAACACTCAGCTAGCCAAGCACAGTGCAATCTGTCAAAGCTGACAAGAGGTCTGAATAAAAATTGAAAAGAAGTAATAAGTCCTTGATGTCTATGGGCTCAGGTAAATCAAAATTTCATATTCCAATATTTCTGTATGTTGAAATAATGCACTACATTGCACCATCTCCATGCCCCCAACCCTGTTTGGAACAGTTCACATCCTTGAGAGTTGACTATAACTAGGAAATCTTTCTCCTTTTTTTCCTGTGAAGATATAAATACGTAGCTACAGAGAAAGAGCAATAGATAGAGATAATTTACTACAATATTAAGTTGAACATACAGATTCTCAGCATGTCTTTATATGCAGCTAAACTGTAGTGAGAAAGTCAGCAGCTTTTAACAGCTAAACTTGACCACTGCACTCTTGATCAAAATAGAACAAACTAGCACTATGTGACTGATTCTCCATTTCAGTCGGATAGATGCATCTCAGCTTAAGCAGAAGACTTGTCATTAACAGTATAAATCCATGTACATACACTTGAGGACTGGAGTAAATGTTTAACTAAGGACCTGCTCATTGTGAATTTTATGGAATTCAGGACACAGTTATTGGTGGTGGAAGATGCCTGACGTCTGCCTGACATGTTAAGCACTGCTTAGCTCTCAGACAGCATGTTGCATGACTCACTCTGAAGCACGTCATGACAGATGCTCCGAAGGTGACAGTTCCCTGCAACTGCAGAATGGCAAAGCCATTCAACAGGGTGCACAGTAGATTTTACCATTTAACTTTCTATACTGAAAACATATCTCAAATCCACTAGCCTTTCTCCTGCTGTCCCACAGGCCTGTGAGCACCATCCTTAAGTGTGTAAGAGAGCCAAAGAGACAAAGTGATTTCCTCAGCACTGTGCAGTTAAGTGGTGGGGACATAAGAATTATTATTTAGATTCCAAATTGTTTTGCTACACAGTTGCCACAAAAGCAAGCTGGGGCTGTGCTAGACTTTGTGAACTGGGGAATGTGCCCTAGATTCTGCATTCATGTTTTTCTCTGTAGTCAGCTAAGCCTTTGGATATGAAATCTGAATTGTCTAATAATCTAAAATATAAAATTAAAAAATAATAGCAAAACCCTAGATCTAGACAACACATGTTACGATCTTGTGGTTTATCAGCATTTCCATAGTACACACCACAGAATCAAATCATTGAACCATCTATGGATCAGGAAATCCTTTCTGGTGGAACAAAACTACATCTCAAATAACAAAATCAGGGATAGCTTACAGAGGAGATAGTCCACTAGCATCTGCTTGTATTTCAGTAGCTTACAGCTCTCTGACATAGGCAAGTCACTGGTTTGTTTTCTGGTTTGAGTGCTTCCTCGACCACTGATTCAGCTATTCTGGGTGAACATTTTGTCAAAAAGCCCCAAGGAAAAAGAAATGTCATACCCAAAGTGGTAACCAACCACGGAAGCAAGTTTCACAGTCTCTCTCACTGAAGCAGTAATGCTTACATCTTCAATAAGATAGAAAGTCCATTTCAAACACAGCTTGGCAAATAGCCATAAAATTGCCAGAAATGTGTCTAAGCAGTGTTTTGTAGTGCTTGTGCCCACATTGTTTGGAAGAGTACATGAAGAACCACTGGATAAAAAAGAGAAACTCCACTTCCAAAATAGTGTCAATATAGTTAAAAAGAGAGACAACTAAATTTGAGTTAGTGCTTACACTCCCACTTGAAAGAGACCCAAAACCAGCATGTTTTTCTGTTCTCATTTATTTGTATATTGGTTTTGATCCAGACAAGGAATGGTAGGTCACCAGTGCTGTCCATCTTCCCCTTCCCAAAGAAAGAGACCCAGCCAACTGAAGGAAGAACAGAACCTCCTATTCCAAACATAACTCCCTAAAGGGTGTTAGCTGGAAGAAAACAAATCTGTGACAAACCTGCCAATAACTTGTTTTTTTCCTGCCCAGGGATAACTAGCCTAATTTCTTGTCAGACCAACAGAATAAATTGAGGAAGAAACAGACTTTTTCATAAAGCCAGATTCTCACCTGCTAGGGTTAAGTCTCCCTGATATAGGCAATATCCATAACATATTTTATATCTATGATACTAATATAAGGCAATTAGGTTTTGAGGGGGGCTTACAGGTAAGCAGACTGCAGAGCTGGCACATAACTTCTGTGAGGTGCAGTCAGTAGGAGAGCTGACCTGCGAACAACTGATATTTTTGGAAACTGGAAGCCCAAAGTTCCAGTTGTGTTATTACCCAGCTTGGGTATTTTAAAACTTTTCTGCCAGTTTCATTTATTTGTATGATTTTGTTTTTTTTTCAAATCCATACCACTGTATGCCCAAATTTTCCGGATAATATCCTGTGATATTCCTTTATTCTTGACAGACATCCCTGGTGATTTCCTGCAGGAGTCAACAATGTCTATTCTCCACAGTGAAAGCAGTAATATAACTGATTATGGGGATTTTTGGTAACACCTGCACCTACTTTATCAGAAGATGATACATTAAGATTGTTCTACAAAAAAAAAAAAAAATTTATATTGACAGGTTTTTCAAACTCCAAAGCTCTTTAACCTGTACTAAATTACATTTCATTGTGGCACAGAGTTGTTTCGTCTAATTTCAAAACAAGATTTTGGAAGAACTTCAATTTCTCTGGAGTCAAATCAGTGAAAACTAAGAAAATCTGCTGTGAGTAACATTTTCCTTTGTGGTAAGCTGCTTTTGAGTAATATTGAGCTGATTACACATTATGCATACTAACAATTACCTTCCTGAATCTCTTGACATTTCTCTTTTTTCCTTTTGACTGTAGAAATCAGTATCATTGTGCAGGGCTTGTAGGGTCTACTGCCTGCTAAGTGTTTTGTATTTATTTGGCATTTTGTCAATGTCTATATGCATGTTTTATAGGCCTGCAGCACACATTTGTGATACAGTTATGAAAGGTGTGATGGTTTAAGGTCATGATTGCACAATTCACCCTTGCATGATTAACTTTGAAATGGGAAGAAGTCACTTCCAACTGTGTAACAGCTTCTTTCATGTTATCATCAACTGGACAGTGAAACTGTCCTTCAGCCAGAGCAAAAGGAAAACACTGTCTGAGATTTCAGCTCCAAAGCAAGCAGTTTTCATCTGAAATACCTTCTTTTCTCTCATGAGTGGGTTTTCAGTTCTTGGTTGGGAGAATACGCATTTATGAATTTGCAAAGGCAGCCTTTGTGAGGGCAGTCTTCTTTTCCTTAATAGTGGGGTGTGTCTTTTTCTGAAGTGCAGGAAAAATCAGGACGGACTCCTTACTTTTTCATTCATGTATGTTTGACAGTGTTATTTCTTGAGGTTTGCTAAGAAATACCAGCCTCTTCTGAAAGCAGTGTGAAGGAATATTTTGGCATTTGGTTGTCTCATTTACCACATAGCCTTGGAGTAGCAAATGAGATAAACAAATAGGTAGGAAGCCTGTCTTTCTTTAGACATGATTTTCTTGCTTTTTGTTTTTTAAAATAACATGCCCTGCTTAAAACTTTCGCAAACTTCCAGTAGACATGGACTGGTTTTGTGAACCTTATGGATATACCATTGGCACCAAAGCCCTATCAGAACCATTTTTCTGTCACTAGTGCATGGCTGTCCTGGAGCTGAGAATCAGGTTCAGTATGAATGCTGAACTCTGATGAATTGATTCTGCAATATTACTATTTACTCCAGCTGCTGTCAAAATTAGCAGTCTTTTTAATAAAGACTTATATATACCTTTCACTACTTTGGTGTTTCCACTATACAGTGGTCTACATCCCGGGATATAGAGATTTAATTCTTCCTCTTCTTTCCTTTCTTTTACTACAGAAGTCTGAAGTATCTTTATTTTCTCATTTTTATGGCACCCAGGGCTTGAATTGCAAATTCATTAGTAAAGAAAGAGGAAAGAAAAGGGGAAAAAAAAAAAAAAAAGACCAACCAACAAAACCAGAATGCTACGAAGTCAACAGCTTGTGTGTAAATACTCAATTATGTGACCAGGAGCAACTATTTATATCAAGAAGCTGTTTATCATGGGTGGAACTCCACTCATTTGTATGTATTTGAGCACAGAAATAGTAGCCAGTGCGAGTGAAGAAGCAGAATTTGGCACTAGGCTGATTTGATTACAGGAACACGGCAAGTGTCACAAATAAAACCACAAACTTAAGCTTCACATGGACAGTCTTCACTGGCCACAGCAGTTGCCATCCTTCTGTTTGCTGCTGTGGGAAATTGCCTGCACCAATTGGTACTGAAAACAGGGAGCTTTCTTGCTAGCACGGCTGTGCCTTTCTAAAGCATTAGGCCAAGGAAGTAATTTCGTTGTTTTGGTAACATGTGACAGTCGTTTCAGTCAAAGGTGGGGGTAAACAAGTGGGCAGCACGGTTGGCAAAGGATTAAAAAGCAGAGAACGGCGAGACGGCGCAGGAGTATGATTGCAGGCTTCCCCGGGAGAACCAGCGAAAGATCCTGCGTGTCCCCACGTACCCCACGGATCAGAGTCCACGTGCTACAGCGAGGAAACGGGTCGCTGCCACACGGGAGCCTCCAGAAGCGGTGTGGTGCAGCCTACCTGGATGGAAAAAAAAAAAAAAATAAAAAAAAAAAAATAAAACCAACCAAACAGAAAAAGAAGTGAG
>QJSC01000490.1:148796-191320 GCA_003697955.1 Calidris pygmaea
GAGGACGGGGGCTGAGGGTGGGAGGCGAGGGGGGCGGAAATCACTCTCCCCTCAAGCAAAAAAGATTATTTCCTCGCTCTTTGGGGGGCAAATCGCGAGCGAGCCTCCCGGAAGGCGTTCGGCGGGAGCCGGGTCAGCAAAATAGGTGCGGGGCGGGGGCAAGGGGGGGGTGGGGAGAATGCGTTTTTCTTTTTCTCCCCTCGGCAGCCCCAGCCCAGCCTCGGATAGCCGGGCCCGAGGGCAGGTGGGTGTCCCACCCGTCCCGGTCGCCGGCGGGGCGCGGATCGGCGCGGCGGGGCGCGGAGCATCCACCCCCCGCCTTCCGCGGCCCCCCGCCGCCCGCAGGCTGCTCATTCGAAGAAGCCCCCCACCTCCTCCTCCCCTTCCCCGCGGGAAGGAGGGCCAGGGGATTCCCTTCCGAAAAACGTCTGGCGGAGCGGCGTCCGCACCGGGATGCCCACGGGGATTCCACGCAGCCTCTCCTCTCCCCGCACCCCGGAAAGCCGTGACGAAAGGGCGTGACTTCCCCGGGGCCTTTGGACTCGGAGCTGACGCAGCCCCAAAACTTCCTCGGGAAAGTCGCCTGAAGAGAAAAGGTTGGCGAGTTTTTTGGGACGGAGGTGCGCAAGGTGATTTTCGGAGGCAGGGTGTCGGGAGCGGTGCGGCGAGGGAAAGGACAAGGCGTTCCCCTTGAAGGGCTGAAGAACTTTTTACTGCTGCCACCATGAAGAGGGAAGGAAAGGAAGAATTTGCACTGCTTCGGAAAATACAGAAAGGTTTTCCTTCCAAGTACCCAGCCCGACCTCCGTGAAAAAAGTATTCTCAACTCCTTTGTCTCTATAAAAAGTCTTTAAAATGACAGGTCCAGCACACTGAAGTAGCCGCTCTCTGCTGCTTTCCTTTCTGTTCTAAATGTTCACTCTTTGGACACGGATCCAGCAGCACTACGTGTTACAAAGCACCCTTCAATTGTATGTGAATGCCCCCACCTAAATAATTTGACTAGATACTTTCCATTGTGGTGTTTACTGTCAAGCTTTTATTTTTTAAAATAAAAATACCCTCAGGTGTAATGGCACTTAGAAAAACAAAACGTTTTCTGTTAACACGTTCTGGAAATTCAGTCTTTGCCAATGTGACTCCCAAGCCAACAGGCATCACCCCCTCTCAATTCACCTACATTTACCAAAGTTTATTTTCTCCAAGGGTCATAGGCTTTGAATATTTTGTTCACAATATTCTGAAGTCTTGAAAGCTTCACAGAAGTGAAAAAAAGCATTTTAGGACAGAAAGTCATCACCTGTCCTTGCCTGGGTGTGGCGGTGCAACACCACCACCGCCACCCCGCTTTGGTCACTCGGTGCTTGGTGCGATTCCCCATCCCTGGACCACATACCAATTTAGGAGGAGTCAGGAACAAATTTTGAAAGCGTTAAGGTACTCCCTTAAGGCGCCTTGCTCCTGCTTCCCCTGTGGCTTGGAAATGTTAATGACAATCAATCAACACTTGACAGCCTAGTACATCTATACCTGGATCATGGCCCAAAGAGGGGTGATACTAGAACTCTAGCAAGTTCTGGACTTGCCTAACTGATGGAAAGCACCAGAATACCCTGTTGTCCAAATTAGGCCAGACTGGAAAAATACTTGAACAAAGTCAATTATCAAAGTGATTCTAGTGGGCCCCTTTGAGCCCCCCTGGACCACAGTGGGCTGTGGCCAGCATCTCCCCTGAGTTGGGACGTGGTTCAGGCAAACATCTCAATGATTGAAAGGCCAGGGCAACTCAGCCCCACTCGAGCCTCAGTTGTCACCCACTGAGGAATGACGATGCATTGTGATTATTTACTCCAAATGCAAAGAAGGAAATTTTAACTACAGCCTAGACTCTCTCTTTCATCCACCTCTCTATATACACCTTAGCTCTTATGAGTGTGGGTGTTCTCACACTGTACAGGATCCAAATATTTGTCTGTGTGCGTGTAAAAGGGGCACCCATTGGCTCATTGGAGTTTGCACGTTGCAAAGGGACCTTTGATCCTAGCAGTTAAAAACCCAGGTGCGAGGGTGACCCCTCAACTGGTGTTTGTGTGTTTGTGCTCCACGGTGTACATTTGGGATACCGTATAGTAAGTCAGCATGAGCCTTGCCATTCTCAAATCTGCAGTTAAGTCACTGTTCAATTATTTTACTAAATCATCTTGTAAATCCTTAAATTAGCTAATGATTAAGTGCTGCTAAAATGTAACCTCTTGATCTACCTGCAGTCATTAATAAATTCTGAATTGCTGCTAAATTTTAACTGTCACATATTTCCGCCTGGGGCAAAGCTGTGGAAATACATTAACCTGACTACCCATTTCCAAAGAAAATAAGCCTCGAGGACTATGAATCTCAGGAGGAAAATGGAAATGCTCAGAGCCCTCATAGAAGAAAGCAAGGAATTTGAAGATGAGACAGGTAAGCCACAGGACCTGGTGCTGCAGAAAGGACCTCGGAAGACACTCCTATCTTACAAGAGCTCTGGTGGGGCAATCACTACCAGCAGTAGAGATGAGGGATGATACACCTAATGGTTCTAGATTATTATTTTTTTTTAAATCAGGTCTCAATCAGTCCTAATCTGACACTAAATTAATTCACAATTTCTTTCTTTTTTTTTTTTCTTTTCTTTTTTCCCCCCTTTTTTTCCAAACTTACAGGAAAAAGAGGCAGGAATACTTTAAGATACTGTGTGAAAAGACATTAAGACAGAACACACTTTTTCTCTGTGGAAAAGAGGCCAGAGGGCAAATTTCTCCACATTTCACTCTCTTTGTTGCCATGTGCTCATAAGTACCTGCATGCTTTTGGTACAAACACCTGCTAAGAAAGTGTTTCTCTGCTGCAGAAAGTCCAAGAAGGGGCAGTGAAATGAGAGGAGGTCCTTAGGAGTTGAAAACCAAGAACCTTGGCAACTAGAGGCTTCAGGTTGCCTCACAGAAAAGTAGCCAGATGTTTGCCACTAGACCAAGCATTGCTCTTGGTAGGGAGTGTAAGCTCAGGACTAGTGGTCTGATCTGAGTCTCATGCTGTGAGAAGTCCTGTTTGCACCTACTGCTCCAGCCAGGGGGTGTGCAACCAGGGAGAAGGTTTCCACAAGTGGACAAGACATTTAGAGTTCAGCTTACACCATCAGGAGAGGTCATGCCATTAGAAATACCCTACTTTCTTACCGCTGAACTAAGTATCTCACATTGCCATTGATGTAGTCATACTTCTCAGCAAGCAGCCTACATGTGATTTCTGAACAAAGGCATTGCTACGTGAAGAGGTGAGAGTAGTAATCTGGGACATTAGAGTTAGTTCGATCTGCAAGGTGGGGAAAATCCCAAGATAAGCATCTTTTTCTCTGGTTGCTGGTGGTTGACAGCACTGACTGGGTAAAAAGGTAAGAAAACAGGCATGTTGAGAGCTGGGAGGATGGGGCAGAGGCACAGGGTGTCCAGAACAAGGAGAAAAGAGGCAGGTCCAGCTCAAAGAAGAGGTGCCTGGACAAAAGGGAAACAAACACGGCAGAGTCTGCAGCAGCCTGAAAGGATGGACATGCACCTCTACCCCACCCCATGCCAACCTGGGTCAATGGTTTCATGTGGCTTCTAAAAAAATGCTCATTCCTGCAGATATCCAATGCACATGACTGATGAGCAGTGGAACTTACAATTAGACAGCGGAACCTGTTTGGTGGAAATTATGGTAGAGAGGGCATTCCTTGCCTCCCAAGATCAAGCACTTGAACACTGTTAAAGTTTTTTTTTTTTTTTACATCTATTTTCACCTTTGGACCCAAGCTGCCTAAGAGCTCGCTTATTTTCAGGCAGATATGAAAGAATGATTATAAATGTTTGACCATGATGTGAATACAAATAAAACATATTTCAGGACCTTCTTACACAGTGGACAAAAGCCCATAAAAAAGCTACTTTCTATGAAGCACTAATTAGTAAAACACAGACTCTAAGGTCAAATTAAAAGATTTCAGTGAGATCAAACATCTTCTTCCTTGTGCTAAAGGAACCATACTGTAGGAAACCAAACAACCAGACAGACTTCATGTGTCCTCTAAGATAAGTTTCACTTACTACAGGCATTATTTTTGGTTCCACACGCTGCTAAATCTGGGGATCGAACATTATGCCCAAACTTCACTTTTTTTTTTTTTTTTCCTCTTTTCAAAGTGTACATAGAAACCACTGTTTTTAAAACTCATATTGTTCCCTTAAGCAATGCTATTCAACACTGGGGGGCATCAAGCTATTCTACAGGTTTGCATCGCCCATTTCTTTTCTACAGCTGTATAGAAGCACACAAGCTGTCACAATTTATGAATGTGCTTCATTTGCATAAGTGCTCCTTCCGTGGTTGTTTTCGGTAAAGGTTCATGCAGTTCTGCTCACTGGGAGCAAGGTAAACTGTTTCACCAAATGTCAAGTTAAATAATTTCGTACTAAATAGTGCGCAGCATAAGCCTGATTCCATGAGGAATGCCTGCCCTAAGGTGATATGTTTGAAATCACCGAGAGGTGTTTGTATCCAAAAAGAACATCCTGCAAACACACCAGTCCAGCAACCTGGTTCACAAAAATTATATGCAGAAGTTACTTTCACATTCTATGTCAGTCAACAAAAATTTCTAGAAAATCGCAGTTTACATAGTCATGGAAAAAATATATGATGTTAATTAAATAAAATGGAGAAACTTCTGGATTCCACTCAGATTTATTTCACGTGAATTTAAATCATTCTGTGTTCTGTTATTATTACTGAGACCATAAGGCATTTATCTTGTTCTGCCCTGAGTAGAAGACTGAGTCAGAAGATTCACAGCCTAAAAGTTTCTGGAAGCAGGTCATTTATTCAGTGGTAATCACAACAGCAATAACGTTATTCTTTACTGCTTGGTGTCTTGAGAATAAAATCAAAAGACAATAGAAAATACTGATACCGAGTCCAGTGTGGGCTTTCTTACCTATACAGAATCTACTTACTTTCTTTCATAAAACCACCAAACTAGTGTTATTTTCTCCCATACATTTTAACAAAGATCAGAAGATCCAGATGGCCAGTTGTACGTTAGGAACTGGGCTACTGAACAATGACTTTATTTACAATGACTTTATTTACATTTACAAGAATTAGTAGAAAACAGACCATCCAAAGTTTGATTTTTTTTCAGCCTTAAATTTCCTCTCTAGAAATAAGGCCAATTCCAGAATGAGTTCAAGACTGCTGAAAACTAAATTGCTTTTCTTTTGGAATGCAGTTCTGGAGCAACTGGCAGACCTCATTTTTCACGGGTGCTGTAAGGAAAAGCCCTTTCCTCCTGCCCCTCCGCTGGCCGTGCAGCCCCCACATTGCACTCCTTCATGACCTGCTTTAACTTGCTAATGTGGTGGAAGCTGTTCTGTTTTGGGGAAGGGACTACTTCTTTTTTTGCTTTTTCTTCTTTTTTATTTTTTTTCCCCCCTGGTTCTGTGAACTGATGAAACCTAAAGAGGAGTTTGGCGTGCATTGGAGCCAGAACAATTTCAAGCAGCAGGGAGGAGAAGGAGAGAGGGGGAACAGCAGCCCTATCAGCGCACCAGACGCAGTGTAGGGAGGTGAAAAATCCCACCAATACCTGTGAATAATTCTAGATGGGAATCTTTGTAATCTCCTAAATCCACAGAGCTGGGCCTCCTCTATGACACCCTGATGTTCAAGCATAAAATATATTTCCAAACACGTCCAGTCACACACGGTTTTGCACCACAAGTTGCCAAAGCCAATTCATCGCAAAGGTGGTGGAGAACTTGACAATTATCTAAGTAAACAATTGCAAACTTTTGCAAAAGAGCGACTAAATGTTAATTCCAATTCTCTTGCACTGTCCTGCTTCAGTCAGTACTGCAATGACAGTGGGGAGAGGAAGCAGTCGTTAAAACAGTTAAGCCAGAGTTTCCGTCTTAGAGGGCAGATCCCGCCCAGTGCTGAGCACCTCCTGAATTAATTTCTCCCCTTAGTGATACTCAGCTGGTTTCGATAAACAAGATACTCACTTACTGGTTACAGTTCTGGGAACCCCAACTGCTCTCGGGTGTGTTTTGAATACTAATATAACAACTAAATTCTGATGTCACATGCCACCTGTGCTGAGCGATGCTTTGGATGATGTTGATGTGAAATGGCGTGAAGCGTTAGCTAAGTGAGAATGAGATATGAGTGGGCAGTGTCACGTTAGCAAGATGCGACAGATCAATGCTATGCTGCACAGAGTGATTTAGAGGAAACAGAAGAGGGAGAAAAAGGGTAAATCTGCCTCACGGTCTAGTTTGTGCCATGGTTGAACCTGCGATATTGCCTTGGCACCAGCATGTTACTCTGCTAACACACACACACACCGGAGGATACTCTGAGCAAAATAAATGGAGATCTCAGAGAGAAAAGGACTTTGAAAGTCTTGGATAGCTGGGGTAAGCAAAATACAACATCCAATCAGTCAGTGAGAGGCAGGACAGGAGACCCAACTGCATCTCCACAGTCAAAGAGAGCAAATGCTCGTGATACAGTAAGTGTGGGTCGCTGGCTTGGAATATAGACCAGGGCTGTTTGGGTCTGGATGCTGCCAAGCCCAGGTCCGCACGTCTCTTCAGTCACAGTGGAAGGAGATCTGCCGCCCGAGATCTGCCACGCGCGCCGAGATGAAGCAGAACTCCTAACGAATGCCACCGCAGGGACAGCTGGACAAAAGCTCCTGCGAGTGGGCGTTAAGTCTTCCTCTTGCATTTGTTATTTGCATGCTGAACTCACTCTGTAGCGGCACTTCTGCTTGCGGTCTGCGTGGATCTGGGCATTTCATGCAGTTGCAGGCTGCGCCATTTCCTTTGGAGCCCAGCAGAATATTGTACCAGGAATCGACTGGCTACTGATTCCCTATTTCCCAGTCCTTGGCTAATACTGGCATGCCTCCTGCTTCATGCCTCTGTGCTGTTCACAATCACCCTCTGCATACACGGGGAAGAAAATTAGGCCTTCAGCATTTATGTCTAACATACCCACTGTTTCCCAGCTGCATTTCTCTATTCCACCAAGGCTGCACAGGAACACGAAGAGACTGGCCTGTTCTTTAGCTCTAGGGGTGCTCTCTTTCCCCCAAAAGCCTTGAAAGCCACACAAATCAGCCAGCGAGTTTAGGAGAATTCCACCGGAGAATGAGAAGCAGGCTTGAAAAACGTAAGGTTAAATTCCATTAGCTAATACTTTACTAGGCTTTCCGTGGTTCTAACTGATCCTACACGAGACATGCCATTTGCTCACAGAGATGCTTCATTTGCTTCAGTGCTCCCTATTTTAAGTACCTGTGTTGAAATGGTCAGTGTTGAGATGAGAGTTTAAAATGTTACTGACTTTATGTTAATGCTACACAAGGCGCCTTCCGATACCAAGCCTGTGTTGACAGAGCAAATAGGTATCATTGAAAGGTTTGGGCTGGAAGGGACCTTCCAGGCTCACATAGTCCAACCCCCACCTCCGCCACGGATGACAGGGCCATCTGGCACTACATCAGGTTGATCAAAGCCCTGTCCAACCTGACTTTGAACACTTCCAGGGAATGGGGTATCCACAAACCCTCTGGGCAACCTGTACCAGTGTCTCACCTGCCTCACAGTAAAAAAATTCTTAGGTCCAACCTGCATCTACCATCTTTCACTTTAAAACTGTTGCCCCTTAGCCTGCCACTACAGGCCCTAGTGAAAAGTCTCCCTCCATCTTTCTCATGAGTCCCCTTTAAGTACTGAAAGGCCACAATAAGGTCTCCCCAAAGCCGCCTCTTCTCCAGACTCCAGAACAACCACCCCAACTCTCTCAGCCTGTCCTTGCAAGAGAGGTGCTCCAGCCCTTTGACCATCGTTGGGGCCCTCCTCTAGACCCTCCCTAAGAGGTCTATGTCCTTCCTGTGCTGAGGGCTCCAGGCACTCCAGGTGGGGTCTCACCAGAGCAGAGCAGAGGGGCAGAATCACATCCTTTGACCTGCTTATCAAAACCAACACCCACAAGTCCTTTCCCTCAGGGCTGCTCTCCTTCTCTTCATCCCCCAGATGATCTTGATGCCCAGGGGTTGCCCTGACCCAGGTGCAGGACGTTGCACTTGGCCTTGTTGAGCCTCACAAGGTTCACACTGGCCCATTTCTCAAGCTTGTCCAGGTCCCTTTGGATGGCATGTTGTCCCTCAGGTGTGTCAACCACACCACTCAGCTTGGCGTCACCTGCAAACTCAATCCCATTACCTTGTATTATTGATGATGATATTACATAGGTATTGGTCTCCGTACAGGCCTTTGAGGGACACCACTTGCTACTGGTTTCCATTTGGACATTGAGCTACTGACTGTAACTCTTTGGACGAGGACATCCAAGCCAATTCGCTATCCCTATCTAGTGTTATCATCTAGCCTTGCGTACTAGAATGAAGAATTTTAACAGCAACGTATAAGAAAAAACACTAACTGTGAACCTGCTCTGTGGCATACTGCCCTGTGACATATATACTGAATACTCAGTATATAAAAAAAGAAAATTAACACAACAATTATCTTTGCAATTCACTAAGGAACGTGAAAAAAAAAACAAACAAAAACCAAGGGGGATTGAAAATGGAAACCCAGATACAACTTTCTCTTAGAACATCCAAATATGAACTTCATGGCTCCAATCTGTTTCACTAAAACTGTCTTGGGGGGCAAAGGTAACAACAATGAAAACCATTTTTAAGGTCAGCCATCTGATTTGGCTAGATATTAAAGGTAGTAAAAGACATGTTGGATCTGTAGCCACCTCTTGTCAAGCCTCAGGCTCTTGTTCCTGCAATCTAAGCTATATAAAAAAACACTCAAAATGTGGAAAGTTGGTTAAACTATCTTCCCCAGTATCTGAAAAGCACCTGTACTGGTTTTGCTAGGGAAGATAGGTCCAAATCTTAAGGCTTTCACAGCAGGTTGTGTAACAGAGCAAGACTAGCAAGCTAAAAATCTTACGCACCTGCTTTCTTTTTATTGTCCTTTGGATTTTTGTTTTACTTTTTTTTTTTACATCACTGTGTGAATGCGTAGCTTTCATGTTTCTTATCTTTTCCTTGCTTGGCTCGGACAGCATTCTGATTTACTTCTGTCTCAGCAATCCCTGTTTTTTCAGGGACTTAGAACCTGCAGTTCTAAGCAGCACAATATTTTCTAAAAGTAGTGTTTGCGAGGTATCACCACCAGCCTGTTCCGTGAATGGCAAAAGTCACTGTCAGACAAACAAAATTTACTCACTAATGGCTAGAAGTAAATAAAACCCCCACAATTTCCACACAGTTTGGAGAAGCATAGGTTTCATTAATTTTATTTACTAGACAAGAAACAGCAGATTATTTTATTGCAGTCAAACTGTATTAAAAAATGAAATATATACATTCAGAGCACTCAAGCATGTTCATCACTTAAAACACCAACTAAACCCAGAGTTCTTCAGACCAACAAAGCGACAAAAGGCCAGCACAGTGTTCAGAACACTGGCAGTGTTCTGAACATGGGACTTTTCTGTACAGTTCTGTAAGTCATGTAAGTACATTTTCAGGCACAAATTTGGCCTAGGCATTATGTAGATTTTTAAAAATAAGGACATTAAATCATTACACAACTCCTGCTATGAAAGAAGCAACAATTACTAAACCATGTCTTCTAGCACGTAAACAAAAAACACTTTTTTTTTAAAATATCCCCACTGAAATAAAAAATATGGATAATGTATAAAAATAGTATAACTTTATTTTGAAATTATCTGAGGTGAAATGTAACCATTTGCCTTCAAAAGATGAGAGGCAGAAACAGCAAAGCAAATAGCATACTTGTTAATCTGCCTTCTTAGATCTTAGTTTATCAAACCGCAACAGAGTATTACCTAGCCTTTCCTTTCTTTCATCATCACCTAAATGGTATCACTGAATAGATGATGACAACTCACTATTGACCTTCTTCTTCAGCCACTGTCTGACCCAGCTTAACAGTAAAGCTATTCCAAGTTTAAAACATACTCAAAATCTAATTTTAGTTATCTTTATCAAGCATGATAAAGATTATAAAAAGCTGCCTTATACGTTATCATTGGTCAATGCTTACTCCATTCTTTTATGCTTGCAACAATTTTTGAAGATGTTACAATCTCTGGAAGTTCGAAAATGATCCTCTCTTCCTTGTAAGCACCCAAACTTCAAGGCCCATCCAGGTGGTTACTGCTTTGGCAGGATGACTGAACACTGCACTGTTGTCTGAAATAAAAAGCCAAAGTAGATGAATGCTTCCTCTGCCAATGCAGAGCAGAATTACTTTTCAACGTAAAGGCAGATGCCACAGCTTCTATTTGGATTACAAACAGGTGTAACTCTTTCCATGTGCACACTATCCAACTTTGTCCAACACAAGTGTTCGAAGAATTACTGGGAGGGCATACCCTACAAAAGTTCAAAAACTTCTCATTACAACTTTTTAAAACTATGTAACAGACTTACTGGTATTGAGAACAACAGTCTGTATTGGGTTTGTGTAGCAAGGTTTTGGTAGCGGGGGGCCTACAGGGGTGGCCTCTGTGAGAAGCTTCTAGGAGCTTCCCCAACGTCCAGTAGAGCTGTCGCCAGCCAGCTCCAAGAGAGACCCACTGCTGGCAAAGGCCAAGCCCATCAGTGACGGTGGTGGTCCCTCTGTGAGAACATATTTAAGAAGGTGGAAAAAAAATCTGTGCAACAGCAACTGCAGCCGGAGAGAGGAGTGAGACTATGTGAGAGCAACAACTATGTAGACACCAAGGTCAGCGAAGGAGGGGGAGGAAGTGCTCCAGGTGCTGGAGCAGAGATTCCCCTGCAGCCTGTGGTGAAGATTATGGTGAGGCAGGCTGTCCCCCTGCAGCCCCTGGAGGTCCATGGTGGAGCAGATGTCCACCTGCAACCCGTGGAGGCCTCCATGCTGGAGCAGGTGGATGCTCTGAAGAAGGTTGTGATCCCGTGGAAAGCCTGCGCTGGAGCAGGCTCCTGGCAGAAGCTGTGGCCCCGTGGAAGGACCCATGCTGGAGCAGTTCATGAAGAACTGTAGCCCGTGAAAAGAACTCACTTTTGAGAAGTTCACGGAGGACTGCTTCCCATGAGAGGAAGCCCACATTGGAGCAGGGAAAGAGAATAAGGAGGAAGGAGTGGCAGAGACAATACGTGATTAACTGACTGCAACCCTAACTCCCAGCCCCCTGTGCCACTTGGGGGGAGGAGGCAGAGAACTCAGGAGTGAAGTTGAGCCACAGAAAAAGGGAGAGGTGGGGGAAAGTGCTTTTTAAGATTTGGTTTTCTCATTATCTTACTCTGATTTGCTTCACAATAAATTGAATTAATTTCCCTGAGTCAAGTCTGTTTTCCCATGACAGTAATTGCTGAGGATCTCCCTGTCCTTATCTTCACCCACAAGCCTTTTGTCTTAATTTTTCTCCCCCTGTCCAGCTGAGGAGAGGCAGCGATACAGTGGCTTTGGCGGGCACCTGGCATCTAGCCAAGGTCAACCCACCACACAATCATACTGCAGAAACACTAAACTATGGACTTTTAGGCTTACAACTTACAAACCAAAAATTGTGCGGCTTGCTTTTTATTTTTAAGGCTAGCACACTGGCTTACATGCACCACATTGATAGCAAGGTCTTCACAAATATAATCATAATGCTCTGAAAATGAAGTTCCTCAAATAAAAGTGATTTCTACATGTTTCTTCATCAATTCTGAAGAACCGTTGTCAAGGATAGAAACCTTTCCCTAAAGGTGCACTGGCTGATACTCCTGTTATGGAGGGACACGCAACTTTGACATCAGCCACATTGAAGGGTAGGGCCTGAGAAACACTTCAATCTCTGCTTTCTTAAGAGGTCCTCAGCCTGCAAGGACAATATGAAGACCACTGCAACTACAGATGATGTGAAGTCTTGATGAATTTTCCTCCTTCACCTTACTCACCTGAGCCAATTCACTCTAGTCACGCAAGTACGTTCACGGATTTGACTTACTGGCAGTTAATAACAGAGTCCAGAAGTTTATCTGAGAAGCATTCACAGAAGCTCTAACACCTTACCACACGCTGATTTTCTTACACCCATGCTTTAAGAAAAATCAATTCCTATGTGACATTCCTTTTATCATCCCAGTACAGGTTGTCTCCTGATCCTCCTGTTATCAAACTTTACCATAATAAAGACACAGAGCTCAGTTCCCCGTTGTTATGAGTTAAAATTCTTTTCAAGAAGACAGTTTTTCCTCTCTTGCCAATACTTTTCCTAACAAAGACAAAAAAAAATATCTACTGTATTGGTTCCCTTTTGAAATTGCTGTCACTGATTCGTTTACTTCATTCAGCAATGAGCCCATGTTTTACTCGATCAGCTTTTGATACCAATGCAGTGGCTGAAGTTCTTGTTGCTTGTGACGTCCTACTGTCAATTATAGCCAAACTTGAAACCGCCCCTACATGCCTGCTCTTGGTTCTGGATTCCTTCTTTGTAGCTTGTCCCTGCTTCCAGTCCTTGAATGCTGCATTTTTGCACTGGAGCCTGTTCAGTCAAGTGAGTTGCCTGACTGGTTTTTCTGTGGAACACTCACGGGCTTGGAGAATGCCGTCCTTAAAGTCCTTCCAGTTTTCTGGAGCTCCTTGCCCCTTCAGATCTGCCTCCCATGAGATGATATCTACTACTTCACTGGTTAAACCCAAGTATGCTCACCTGAACTCCAGCATCTGTACTCTGCTACTTGCCTTCCTTGCTCCCCAGAGGATGCTGAACATTGCTATTTCATGAGCATTACAGCAACAACTGACAGTCATTATCACCTCATTAAACAACTCTTCTCAGTGAACAAGAGATCCAGCTCTACCTCATCCATGGTTGTCTCATTCTATCCAGAAATTTTCCTGACACCAGCCAGAAATCACTCGGACCACTGCGATCAATAGCACCATCTGTGTTTTCTGATCTATGACATAAATAAAATGTGGTTATACCCTGTTCTGAAAGAGTAAAGGCTTTGTACCCTGACCACGCCTCAAAATGACAAGAAGGAAGATGCTATGCCTGCAGAAAAGTTTGCTCCAAACTTTTTTTTTTTGAGGTCATGTAACCTGAGCCTGGAGAATTACCTCTTTTTACAGCAACAGAGCTCGGTCATACCGGCCTAAAAATCAGTAACATTCAAACTACACCTAAACTCACTGGCATATCTCAGATGAAAAGACACATGAAAAAGAACAGATGGCAGGCAGCCTATCCTTTAGCAGAAAACCAGCCCTTCAACATTTTTGCTTCAACAGTCCAGGGTTTCCTGAAGACTACTGTGAGATTCAGAGATGACACTACCGCATATGTGTGGGTGGGATGCATACCTCCATGGGAGGAGACAAGACAAATGCAGCTGGGCAAACAGACTGGCAGCATACTTTCTCCTGCCTGGTGAAGCTCCTCCAGTCAGAGCAGCCAGATAACAGAGCTCAGAAAGGAAAAGTTGTGTCCTTGTAGAGCTTTATGGTTCCACATTCTTCCCCAAACACCAGACACTGGAAATGCCCATTTGCGATGCCCAGCCTGGATGCAGGCTGGCACGGCTTTACATCGTCCCTGATTGCAGAGTTTCAGCTGCAGTCTTGCTCAGCTCCATTCTCGTCTGCGTTCCTTACCACATACCACGGGGCATGCAAGAGCTGCTGCCTTTTAGCTCTGGGAAAAGGTGCCTCCAGAAAAGATCAGTTCAAAAACCCCCATCATCTGACCTTCAAAATTCCCAGATTAAAATATACAGAAGAACACTTCACATCTACAAAGAGAACCGTCTTTTAGAAATCTTTATGGTTCAACCACACACCAGTACAGAAGCACATATTTATTTCTCTGCTGTATGGCTTAATTGCCTCTCTCCTTATTCACTAACACACAAGCCTAGGACCAATCTTTCATATACTTTATCACCATTTAATGCTTCAAACAGAAAGATTTTTAGCCATTTCTGCCCTTCTGAAGTAAAATCAGAGGAAGCCTCCAAAACCTCAGACTTTCCTGTCTTGGTTGTGAGTACTTGGTTGTGTTAAATCAGAAACAATTGTGACTACTACTCTCCTGACATAAAATCTCAAGTCCCGCTGCCAATACCTTGTTCCTGTTTCCAGTTCTTCTAATGCCTTCAGATTAACTCCCTTTCCCAGTATACTATCACTCAAATCAGCTCCTATCAGCAAAGAGCATAAACACATCAGAATTGCCAAGCTGAAGTGAAACTATCTCAATATTCATCCCTGATACCAGGCAGTAGCAGATGCTTAAGGGAAAGAAGGGTTAGCGTTCATTAAAGCGGAACCCTGCAAACTTTGTGTCAGCTCTTTCCAGTCACCTGCTTTTTCACTCCTGACGAAGAACCAAGACAATCACGCAAGGGAAAGCAGCAGGACACTGCTTACTGAAGGACACCTGCCAGAACTGGCGGCAGACGCCTCAGTACCTAAAGAGCATTACATACTTGGGAATACCTAGCTCTTTTTTTTTTTTTTTTAGATTATTTGTTCAAACTCTGGGTTTTGGGTGGTTTTTTTTTTTTTTTGGTATAGCCAGGCACCTGTATCAAATGAAAAAATTTCTTTATGTTGAGGGTGACAGAGCCCTGGAACAGGCTGCCCAGGGAGGTCGTGGAGTCCCCTTCTCTGGAGATCCTCAAGACCTGCCTGGATGCAGTCCTGAGTGATGTGCTCTGGGCAACCCTGCTTTGGCAGGGGAGTTGGACTACGTCATCTCTAGAGGTCCCTTCCAACTCTGACTATTCCATGATTCTGTGAAATGAAAAGTGTGGCCCAGTCCTCTGAAAGTGTTTTTGGTGTATTAGAGGGGAAAAGAAATACCGATTCTGTCGTCTCCCTTACCCATCCATGACGCAACTTCCTAAAGACTGCTAAGGGGAAAGGGACAAGTCAGTTACCTCTCAAAAATTTATAAAGGAGACATTAAAATAACTGATTCAGAGAACTGACTGAGGAATCCAAGACCCCCCTAATAAAAGGTAGGTTTTCTAGAGAAGAATCAGCAGAAGCTCACTTCAAGTATTTGGGCTGGACCTCCAAAACCTGACCTGGTCAAGTATGCTTAAGAGTGTCTGGGTGAATTTTGCTTTCCTTCAGGATACTGACTAAACGAGAGTTAAGAGTCACTGACAAGACAACCATATTGTAAACAAAACTGAAAATTTGATCCAAATCAGAAGACATAAAAGATTTTTAAAGCATACACAGTTCTGTTGGTAGTTCAATTTCAGGGACACAACTTCAGGTACATGAAGACATGACTTACGTCTGTGTTCATTTTTCTTACACATTCAAATTTTAGTCAACACAGTGATTTTCAGAAAAAATAAAGAAAGAACTGAAGAGAGGTATCAGAGACTGGACTCTCAAAAGTTTCCTCAACAGGCTTCCTCCTTTTCAGACTGCTGCTGCTTCCACGAACAGAAATCCTTGTTTCTGTTTGCTTTTTGTTTTTCACATTCCAATTCTCTTTCCCTGTCTCCCACACTATCTTAATGTGATCCTCACCTCCTCTCGCACTTCATGCTCCTGTACTCTTGGAAATGCCTATTTGTCATAAAAAGCTTGTTGAGAAGTTGGATAGACATCCAAACTATATTTGTTCTTTCCCTCTGCGCTCCAGCCAGAAACGAATCAAGCATACCTGTGAAACAGAGGTGATGTAAAACATGCAAATAAACTCTCATCTAAGAAAAATCCTGCCTAAAAATTCCCTCAGCAATTTATTTCGGAATGCTTTTCTTTTCCATGTTTGTTTTTTCATGCACTGTGGATCTTAAGCCTGTGGGAAAACACAATTTTAATAATTTCATTTGGGTTATTACCCTTATCTTGTAACAGACTTCTCTTCTTCTACATATTAAAGAGTAGATTTTTCATTTGGATACTCAAACAGATTTGTATCTTACCTGTGCTATGAAGGATAACACTTCACCAACCTTATAGAGATGTCCTTAATTTTTTTACCTTTTGTAACACTTCTTGTAAAACTGAAGCTAGATCTTTGCCATAAAGCTTGTTAGAGTCTTAATGAATTTGTTTGCCCATCTTGAACAGATTTGGTTTGTTGAAGGATCTACTCTAAGAAGTTATGTGTATGTATGTGTGCACTGTCCCCAGTACTCATTGGCCTCATGTGTGTACTTACTCTCAAGGTGTGCAGGGTGTCAGTCCATTCCATGGAACCTATCTGAGGTATAGCAGTAAGGAGTAAGCTAGTAGCCTTATCTGCATTCATTTTCAGCGTCCTTAAAACTTGATCCACTGAAACCTAGAAATACAAGAAAACTGAGTGGTGTCTCTCGATTTGGATGGCATGCATTTTAAATACTCAAATTCATTTAACTTGTACATCTCTATGTGAAAAGATGAAGTCTTAAAATGTCACAGTCATTTTAGCCAATGAAACCTTTCTTCTGTGAGTGTATGTCTGATTATATTTTACACAAATATGAGAGCCAAAGCAGATACATAATTTTCAACAGAGCTACAAAAGAAAAAACACCAGACCAGTTATGGGAAGAGAAGCTCATACACAGAGCTGATGAGCTTTGTACATGAAGGCCTTCTGTTTCAGAGAACAAGAGACAAAATGTTTGCTATGGTGAAGCAAGTTTATGAAAATCAATGAGGTAGCAACAATTGATTCTGTTCTTACTTTCACAATCATTCATCCAGACTAGCTCACTGATACTGATGTAAGACAGACTAGATTTAGTTCAGTATGTGATCTCTTATCAAAACCTATAGGTTCTCACCCAGATCCCTCAGGACAAGACTCAGAGGAAAAAAGTTTCACTCACTGCTGCTTCATGTTCCTTCCAGCAGTCATAATCTGTTGCCATGGCAATACTAGCATAACTCATTCCAGCTTCTTTTGCAAGAACCACTTCAGGCACTGTGGTCATGTTGATAACATCAGCTCCCCAGCTGCGAAACATCAAGCTTTCTGCTCGAGAACTGAAACGTGGGCCTTCAATTGTGATCATTGTCCCCTTGGAATGACACTGCAGCCCAAGCTTCTTGGCAGTCTCAATAAGAACCTGCAAAACACACAAATATCAAGAAAAAAGAAATCATTCCCCTGGTGCACTGATTTTACATCCCATAAAAAAAAATTACATACAGAAGAAATTAATTTTATACAAAGCAGTCAAGCTCCATACGGCTTCAGCTGTCCAAAACCACAGATCAGCTTCCGTTTCCTTACTCAGCAAGAGAAATTAATAGTCCTACTAACAGGAATTATCTTGAACTCACCTGATTTTGTTAGTATCAGTTGTATTATTGTTTTCAATGCAGATCAAGAAACTGGAACAGTATTTAGGCTGTGCTTACATTGAGAACAGAATAGTGAAAATGCTTCACTGGGCACTATATTACCACATGGTGGAGTTACGCTGGTAAGAACAGTAATAGGAAATTCACTTTCTGAAAGCAAAACTTTATAAATGACCATCAACAGAAAAGCTTGAAAAGAAGTATAAAAGCAGCATGAAGAATTGTGACAAGACAGGAGAGACCATAACACAGCAGCAGTGAAAACTTAGTCTGACACCACCAGAAGCTGCCTTGTCAGCATCACGACCTTCACACAGGCCAGGTGGAGCAGCCTTTCTGCAAGATGTCGCGGGAAGCCTGCCCTCCTGCTGGCTGATGGACCTGCCATACACAGGTGCAACCAGCAGCGATACCTCGAGGGTGCTCTGTGACCTGTGGGGTACCCACGTGGGATCAGTGGACTGCGAGGACTAGCCCAAGCACACGTAGAGCTGGAGCACCCACATCTCCCACTGCAGATGCGTGTAAGCAGGTAAACCTGCATGCCCAGAAGAGGGTAGGTGTGCATGTAACCCATGTGTGCTGGGGAAGGGTATTTGTGCGTGCGACTATGTGAATACGCGTGTAAGGGTAAAACAGAGCTTCTGGGAATTAGCCACAGAAGGACACCTACAAATTTGTAGGTGTTTATTAACATGCTGTAAGTTAACGTAATATTAACCACACCTAATATTGTGGTTTACTGCTGATATTAATTCTGTATGTATGATTCACTGATTGCCAGTTAATTACGTGTTGCTAATAAATCAATAGACAACTTCGGTTGTGATTTGACTTAAGCCACAGTTGAGCAGTATTTCCCTGGAACTCTTTACACAGTTCCAACTTTACTCTCTAAGATGTTGCAGTAAACCCCATTTTCTGAAGGCAGTAATATCCAAGGCACCCTGTGTAATTTGAAAGTTTGCAGTCAGAGAAAATATGAACTTCTTTAAAATTCTCATTTAATTTACAGTGCGTAAACCAAATAAACCAGAGTATTTTCACACATTTGCACATACATAATATAAAGTTTCATGCAAAATTCCTTAATTTGTCTACTACATTAATAGTTTTGGCTTTATTATTATTGCATTTATGTATGAATTTCCTCTGAATTAGGATAAACTGGGCTGAAATGACCACAACAATTTTCAGGGATAGTTCCAAGAAAAAAGTTTAGGTCACTTTTATCTGTTATTTTCAAATGAAGTGAAAGTATCCCTTTTCAGCCTTGCTAAGAGCTCAAACGCACATGTTCTTTAAAACATCTGTTAGGCTGATTAGAACACATAGGCTAATGAGATAATGACCATGTAAGACTGGGAAGCACCTAAATGTTTTTTCTGTTTCAGAAGGAGCATTTCTCTGTTGGCTTTTCAAAGAATATAATATTCAAAGAACATTGTCTCTAGCTACTTAACAATCGAATGAAAACTAGCCTTAGCATATGTTTTGTGCAATCTCAGGAAATGGCTTATGCATATCTACTTACCTTTTTAAAAAAAACTGAGAGACACAGTCTGAAGTACTACCAAACATTTCAATAACACTGGTTTTAATCCATTTCAGAAAGTGAACTTTTTATATTCCTTTTATCTGTTGGCCTCACGCTCAAAGTCAGTAAGCAACTATATGCCAACTAATCTTTGATAAGAGCTCTTGTTGCGTGACTTATTTTGCATCATTTGCTGTTCAATGGAAGGGCAAAAGTATGCAAATGTATAATATATAGTGATTTGTTTCCTCACGAGATCTAAAATTGCAAACCACCTTGATTCCTAGTGCACTGAAACATCATTCTATTAACAGTGCTGTGGACCTGCTGGCTGATATCTCAAAACCACACAGTGCCTGGCCAATTAATAAAAATACCCTATAAGGACACTGAAGTGAATCAGTGACAAGGGCAGAATAGCTCAGTAGTACAAATATTTACACATGCTCTGGGTACAGTCTGGCACCTGCTTCCCAATTCAACTTTGTGCTGCTCAGTGTAGTAATTGACTCTGCAGAGAACAAGCTTCTTGGATGGATACCACCGACTCTGTAGGTGTTCCTGTAGCCCTGCAGAACATAGCTCCCTCATCAGAGCATTCCACTGCACCGCAAAATATGCAGTTCAATCTTCGCCTTCCCTTTTCCTCAGGTCTAACAATACGCTAAGGTGGCATACGTAATCACAGGTACACTCCCAGAAGATTACAAAGGTGTTGAAAAACAGAGCAGTTTCACACTGCTCAGTGTAAGTGGTTTTGAAGCCTGAATACCTTGAAGTGACAAAACTAAGAACAACATTTAAGAATATAAGGGTACTGTAAATTGGCTTGTTTCTATGTTTAACATCCTTTAAACTAAGCCTTGACGCTCTACCACCACCCACTGCTACAACGCACGAAAGCAATATTGTATTTTCTCTGAATGCTAAAGTACTATTTATTTAATTATTTGCGTTAAGTATGTAGAGTGCCTCTACTATAGTTGCAGTTTTATTTGGAACAAAAAGGAACTAATTACTAATTATACCTTCCTGCTTTGTCCACTTTGTTGCTTTCTTGGCTTATTACCTGATAAATAAAGATCTTTTGTCCTGTTATTAAGATGCTGGGGGAATCTAGGTTGCTAACTGACATCTTCTGCATATCTCCCTTAGGAAGACAGCTCCTACTGACACAAGACCTTTTACTTCCCATACCTTCCCAATGTTACACTTTTCCTTGACATACTTGAGAAACAGGAATAAACAGGTGCAGATTGCCTCTGTATTCTAAGAATGCATAATTAGACTACTATATCATTAACAAATGCCATGAAAATAAATAACATTTCTAAATACCATTACAGAATTCACTAACCTCTCTGGTTTTGGTGCAGAATGGCTCTGCCATGGGAATATGACATACTCCTGCAACAGCAGAGTGTAGTCCTTCGTATAAAGTACAGTGTCTTTTAGTTGTCCTAGAAAAGCAGAAAACATGCTCAGAGATAAAACCAGGGAGAAAACAGAAGAGAAGGCAAGAAATTGACACAAATCCAAAACCACAGCATTCCTTCAAAGGAATCAAAATATTAGTATGATATTAATGACTACCTGTAATCCCATTGCACAACCCTTTCAGAATTGAGCTCATGAGTATAAAACCATCATTCCAGTAAAGTACTGTCAGTTAATCAGAGAAAATCTATTCTTAACAAGATACTGAAATGCTGATTTGTTTCTAAATGACACAGATAGACATATTATACTGCAAAAATCAGCTAAGTTTAATAGTCAGGCAAGTAATCTTGGAAAAAAAGAACACAGTAAGCTTTCAGGAAGGGGAGGGATCAAGTCTGAATTACCACAAAGCTAGTCAAAATAGAGCAGGTTCATATCATTGCATTCCTACATTGAAAGGATGGGAATTTATAGGAACAGCTTTCTGAACAAAAGAGGTGTGAATTGAACCAGAAAAAATCCTGGAACAGGATGTCTACATATTCTCAGAAAGATTACATATATGCATTGGAAGCTTGCAAGTAGAAGAATCCTTTTCCTCACTTCTTTTAGTTGAGAAACTGTTTCCTTGCATGGAAACTGTCAAATGTGCATGAATTACCATCCAGCATGCCATTTTGAGAACTACTGGAATTGTTACCCACTATCTCTTTACTTTCAAATGCACTGCCTCAAGCTAATTCAGTCAACTGGATAGTGAAAACCCTATGAAACAGAATTCTTTCGAGACATTGCCTTCTTCCTCCTAGTGTGTCACCTATTATACTTTATAGGGGAAAAGTAAGGCAACAGCCAAATTCAATCCACAGTTAAAATACAAAATTTCTGCTGGTAATACTGCTCATAACAGTTCCCCACCCAAATCATCAGCAAATATTTAAAGGAAGGTTTTAAATATAAGTTACATGTTAGAGTTGATTTGAAAAAGAAAGAAAAAAAGGGGGAGGAATCAATAGGGTACCTTTAAGCATGAGATTATAAACCAGGAAATCAGATCAGCAAATTAAAAACATAAGCAAAGTGGGACACAGTTGTTAACATCGGTTGAAACATTAGTATTAATTTTTCCTTTACGGTATACTGAAGAACTGCAAACAGAATGTATCTGATTTTACACACTTTTTTTCAGTGTCTGCTAATGAATTATTTAGAATTGCAGGAAATGGGAAAAGTCAGAATTCCTTTCCTGTGCTATAGTACTTCAGACGCTGTTAGTCAGACCTTTTTACTTAGAAAAGCCCCAAGGAAAGATCACATATGTACAAATATTAATCTCCAACTTTCAGATACCCTGCCTTCTTAGAAGAGAATGGCCACATCACTACACGGCCCAATAAAGAAGTCCTAGTATGTTTAGCACCATACATACAACCTGCATGGGAATAAGTAGAAGCATTAAGACCTATGACTGCTCTGAGCAATGGACCACATGTGTTTGCACTCAAGAGAGCATCAATTTTCTCTTCTGCACGGACGGCTGCAACTCTGCAAAGGCCACAGCTATTCAATGTGGGGCCACCTGATGGGCCTGTAAATTGCTAGGCTTAGGGTAAGAATAAAGGCAGATTTGAACCAATCTCTGATTCTTGCTATCTATGAAGTGATGGCTGATACAGCCTTTCAGGCTCTCCTTTCTTCTGTAGCCTTGCTACTCAAGTCAGGAGCTGGCCATCCTGATCTGTCCCACTCACCTGTCCACAGGGTACAGGGCACCAGCACCTAATTTTCACCACTGCTTAAGACCGTTTCTCTGTATCCCTTGTGCAGAGAACAAATGTTACACAATCACAGACGCTTCCCTTGCCTTACTCTCACAGAGACCAACAGCCGGAGAGCAAAGGGCAGTACCTGCCTAAGGCTCCTCTCATTGCAGGAGTTTCGAGATCCCTCTGCATGTACCCTGACTGACTCCTTATGGAGCCAGCAGGAAACAAGACATAAGGAACTCAACAGCTACTCTTCAAAGACTCTTCGATCTCACAGTTTTAAACGTGCAGAAGTTTGCATGCCCTCCATCAGAAGGACAGCCAGCCTGCTTAACAACAGAGAATGACTGAATGTTATACAATTGCCTGATTGTTTACATTAAACCAGGAAGAAGTCACCAAGTGCCTGCCTAGAAACTAACCACACTACTTGTAGTAGAAGCGCACAATCCAGAAGGATCGAGCATAGCATAAAGGGAAAGTACGGAGATGATGCCAGCGGGGGAGATCAGAAGCAGCACCTGAAAGCATTGGACTGATAACCACGCGCAAGCAGCTACTGGGTCTGGCGAGGAGGAGTTAATTCTCCCCACAGCAGCCCTCACAGTGCTATGCTTTGCACTGGTAGCTGGAACGGTGTCGGTAGCCGACCAGCAGTAGCTTTGGCTACTGCTGAGCAGGGCTCGCGCAGCACCAGGGCTGTCTCTCTGACGTTCCCCCCTCACCAGTAGGCTGGGGGTGGGCAAGATCTTGGGAGGGGGCGCAGCCAGAGCATCTAATCCAAACTGGGTTTGGATTAGGGATGTACCATACCACATGATGCCTTCCTCAGCAATAAAAGCTAAGAGAAAGGAAGGGGAAGGGGGGCATTTGTTATTACATTGTTTGTCTTTCGGAGCAACCACTACACATACTGAAGCTCTACTTCCCAGGAAGTGGCAGAACATGGTCTGCTGATGTAAAGTAGACAATAAATTTCTGTTTTCCCTTGCTTCTGAGAGCAGCCTTTGCCTTTGGTTCATTAAACTGCCTTTACCTTGATCCACAAGGTTTTTTTCCATCTTATTTTCTCCCCACTGTGTCCTGCTGAGGAGGGGAGTGATAGAGGGGGGCTTGGT
The DNA here is from genome assembly GCA_003697955.1 of Calidris pygmaea. Classification (NCBI taxonomy): domain Eukaryota; kingdom Metazoa; phylum Chordata; class Aves; order Charadriiformes; family Scolopacidae; genus Calidris; species Calidris pygmaea. The sequence goes on from QJSC01000490.1 coordinate 172,078, forward strand.
GGGCACCTGGGTATCCAAGCCAAGGTCAACCCAACACACCATCTGACCCCTGCAGGACTTTGTGGAGAACTCCCACTGGACCTTCCTGCTGCTTCTGTGCCAAATGGTGGATGGCAGGAGAGGACAAAAGGGATTTGTTTCCCTGGAAAAGGGGCATGTATGTTTTTATGTATAACCGCTTGTGTATCAAGTTCGGGACAACAGTGGTGCTCACAGATCCAACCTTTGCACTGTTGCGCAGTTTTGCCATGTCTGCCTTGCCCTTACCGCTGTTTCGGATTCAAAGCTGCATGTAGTGCAATTTTGAAGGTTTCCCCACTGTTTGTATTTCCCGTATGTACAAACTTATGTATTTCCCACATGTTCCAAATATGCAGAAAAAGCCACCCTGTTAATCAGACAGTGAGGTGGCTTTTGCTCCATCATTTTCATTTCTTCACAGTAACACAAGGTTTTCTGGCAATGCTGACTATGACTGATGCTAGGGAGCAAAACCCAACTCAAATAAGTGAACAATCAATCATTTCCATCTGTGACAAACAGTCCTCTACTACTTGCATCATCACTTTTCCCTGTCTTCCAGTAGTGTTTAATTATCAAGAAGCTATTAGTAATTTAAGAACAAAATGAAAATTCACACTGGCATCTGTTGTATAAAAAGGAGTCTCAGCATGCTCTGCCTCTTCAGGTACACTGAAACATTCTCCCACAAAAATTTTTTTCGGAGTGTAACACCACTGTAATAATTGTAGTGGTATATGTGACACAATGCATTCAAACAATAAAGCTGGCAGCTGTTACAGGATTTCTTTCATGAAGCTATTTTCTGCATCTTCCTGACTGAGCTGAGTCATCTAAGTAAGTAGTTACCTTCTTAGTCTTTTTTTCCTAGCAAACATTAGCAGCAAACCAAACAGAAAGTATTAAAAAACCCCTAATCTAGCCAGTTGACTAATAGCACTATAATAAACTAGCAGGAGCCAAAGAGAAAAAAAAAAATTCTTTCAGAGTTTTTTCTTTTTTTGTGTTTCAAAGAAGAAGAGAACAACTGTTGTAGCCCATAACAGTATCTGTCACTTTTGGATTTGGAAGTAGGGAGAACACCACGTAAATATTTTGGTACTTATTTAAAAAAATGTATCTTTTACTGTTTAAATATACACACTAGTATGTAAGCATGAAGAAAGCAGAGACTATATACAAAATTATTTACTAGGAGTGTTAATGGTCCACAGAATTAAGCTCTCAGAAGTCTGGAAATGCTATATAGTTCCAATTACACCTATTCAGTGTTCCCCACTAAAACTATGTCAAACCTACGCCATAAACTAGACAGAAGTCCTACACAGCTCCACATACTGAGATCCTGTCGTTAATGCCACAGTGTGCATGACCCCAATGGGAGCAAACTACAATTGCTACCTACAGCTTTATGCTCAATTCTAGCCCTTCTCCCATTCCCATTCACTATTCATTTTTCTTGCTTCGTACCTAAAAAGAGAATAATGATGAGATAGGGATCATTCACATTGCAGAATTGTCTATTGAGAACTAGAGCCCAGGTACCAAAAGGCATCTAGTCACCTAGAAGGCACTGATTTCAATTGCAGCTTGAGTAAATCCTTCCAACTTAGACCCAAGCCTCTTTCCTACGTAGTGCCTGTGATCAGTTAATCACTATATAGAAGTCAGGGCACCTTTCATGAAAATTAAGTGGCTGTTTTTGTAGCTTTAACCAGTACCTTCTTTCCAAGTCTGCCGACATAGTTTGTTTGCAGGATCTGATTCTTCATTAGAAGGTATTTCAGAAATTAGCACTTTTTCAGATTTTGCAGGGCAATTAATCTGTTTTGTCACATGAAAATATCTTCCCATCAGCAGCATTGTTTTCATAATGATTTATGATAAATAGTGCAATCACTTTTACAGATATACCCCTGTGAAAGGCAAAAATGCAGACCCTACCTCCAAAGAACCAGCAGTCTAACACCCACTGGCAAAGATCATCAGGGGAAAAGACATCACAGAAATCAAATTGTCAAATGAAAGAGACTATTATGACTTACCAGTTTTCTGAATTAAAGGGCAAGCCAATAATGATTTTAAAATTCATTATTACATATTGCTTTCCACACTGAAACATTCTCATGTGCTTTGTGAGAAGCTTCTTGGTTTCCTGAAGCCATGAAACAAGTCTCCACAAGTTCCCAGTCTTCTATATCAAAATGAAAACTTGCTTGCTCGAATTAAACACTGCTCATACATGGACTATGCCATTATTACTGGTGATCATCTGAATAAACTCTAAGTGAGTTTAGATCAGAGAATTACAGAATGGTTGAGGTTAGCAGGGACCTTGTGGTCATCTGGTCCAAACCCCTTGCTCAAGCAGGGCTACGTAGAACTGGTTGCCCAAGACGATGTCCAGGTGGCTTTTGAGTATCTCCAAGGATGGAGACTCCACCACTTCTCTTGGGCAACCTGTGCCAGTGCTTGGTCACCCTCACAGTGAAAAAGGGTTTCCTAATGTTCAGAGGGAACCTCCTGCGTTTCAGTGTGTGCCCACTGCATGCTGTCCTGTCACTGGGTACCAATGGACACAGCCTGGCTCTGTTTAATTTGCACCCTCACTTCAAGTATTTATATAATTTGATGAGATCCCCCCAAGCCTGCTGTTCTCCAGACTGAACAGTTCCAGCTCTTTCAGCCTTTCCTCATAGAAGAGATGCGCTAATCCCTGCAGCATCTTCATGGTCCATTGCTGGACTCTCTCCAGTATGTCCACGTCCCTCTTGCACTGGGGAGCCCAGCACTGGACACAGGATTCCAAGTGTGGCCTCATCAGTGCTGAGCAGAGGGGAAGAAGGATCGCCTCCCTCGACCTGCTGGAAACAGCCCTACTCATGCAGCCCAAATAATACTATTAGCCTTCTTTCCTGCAATGTAAATGATCCTCTCACTCATCTTCACATCAGATAAATATACTGATTTGTTCTATAACTTTTTTTTTTTTTTTTTGGAAAGGGACGTGTTCTTAAAACTCAAACTTAACCAAGCTGATTACTTCCCTTCCAGTTCAGAAGTTATGATGCAGAACTGCAAGTGTTGGGAAATTTAAAGCTGCATGAGGAGATTAGGTAGCTTCAAAATAAATTGCTAATTTTGATAACGACATTTTGGATGAAGAATAGTGTCAGATTTCGTATCTGGTTCATTTCCTGGCTCTGTTAATGTCTTTCTGCCTGACCTCTGCAAGAGTTAGTTTCTCCATACTTCCACCCCTCATCCGTAGCAGATAATAACTCTGCAATAATTCCAATTGTTTCTTCTGGGCCAGAGGCTACTTCTTACCAGGCTTTGCATGGTTAGGCTCCCCTCATCTACTTAGGAGTCTGCTAGAAGATAATGCTGTCAAAATAACTGGTCTTTTACTTGCAATCATCCAAACCATGTACTCTATTATGTTTAATATCTTTCCTAGACGCATCAATATCAATACTAAAATTACTCATTTCCAAGTACCACTGGCAGAATAAGGATGATTACGATTTAATCTATATAAACAAAGTGATCAGCCTAAACACTTTTAGACTTGAAAAAAATAACAAANTTACATGGGGCTTGCTCCTGCAGGTTACTTAGTCATTTAGATACACTGTACTTAAAACATACTCTCTTACAAGAAAAAGCAATTCAGTCACACACACAAAAACTGTCAGTAAGTCAAAACTCAAACAGTACTGCACCGCAGCGAACAAACAGAAGTATATGTGTTCAGTTGGCATTGAAATATTGCCAGCAGCCCCCCACAAGCACAAAGAAGCTGCATAAACCGTTCCAAACACTTAAAATTGTGTGGAATACCCAAATAAGACTTCCAAATATAGTACATCAATAAGTATTAATAATAAATATAGATCTTAAAATGTGCCACTGTATTTTTTAAATACTTGGTGTAGTTGATGATCTTTAAATACAGCCTTCTGTCCTCCCTCCTCCCCTGCCACCCGCCCCCTTGGCTTTGCTTTAATTTTTCTAAATATCACATAATCAAGGAGGGGACGACTGACTGGAGTACACAAACTTTGGAAAAAAATTAATCCCTTAAGATTCTTAACAAATAAAAAAAATGTTAGCATCAATCCTTGTTTCAAAACAACCTCTCTTTTCCCACTGAGTTCCATGTGATCTCTCTCCCGTAGAGACTTGTTATTACTGCATACATTTCCCTACCTGGCTCCTACTATGCTTTCTTGCACCTCTCCATCTCCTTTGGGATTCTTCTTAGAACGCCCTGTGCTCTTACCTTCCCCCATATCTGAGAATAGGAGATCTCTTCAGAAGACTCTTCCCAAAGAGTGATACAGCTCAAAGCCTGGTATTTCTTCTATGTCTGCTAGAGTTGAATTTGTAATCTCATTCCTGTTTCCTATCTTGTCGTCTTGTATGAACCTTACTTTTTGCCATAGGAACCAAGGCTATCACCTCATTCCACAAGAACTTAATTTAACATGTTATTATATCATTTAACCAGACTTGTCCCCTTTTTTTCTCCCCCAAAACTAAGAACATAATTAAAAACAAATGTTACTCACCTGTCAATGAACTGGTCAATTATGACAAGATCACCAGGTTGTATTTCTTCTCGTAATGAACCACAGGCTGTAGTCACTAATACATGTGAACAATTTTCTTCTTTTAATGCCCAGATATTGGCACGGTAATTGACGTTCGATGGCATAATTGTATGATGTCTTCCATGTCTGCAAAGATACACGTAGCATAAAAGCAAAATAAATCAGACTGAAATTGCCTTCCTTCTCCCAGATGAAGAGAATTCCAGGAAATGTAATTTCCCTAACAACATTGGAAGTGGGACTGATATTTCAGCCACTTTCAGTGTAGCTTGTTTTCCTAACTGCAATAAGGTTCTCTCAGCATTTGATTTAAGTAGTAGCAGCGCAGTTTTCTTTTTAAATGCAAAATTTTTAAGTTCAAGACTAACAAAAAGAATCTTGAAAATACAATCCAAATATACTTTGGCAGCTTCAAGAGTACAAAAAGCATTTTTTCTGTGAATTTTGAAAGTCAGTTCCATAGAGTCTGAAAACCCAGCTGCAGCAAATTAAATCTTCCATACACTACAACAAATTTGTAAGATCTATATAAACCTCTATAAATTTTCTGCTCAGAAGCACTGTTTGTATTTCCAGAAAAGAGCGGTACATCACAGGAAATTAAAAACACAAAGAACACACTGTTGTAATCTGTCACCTTCCCAAAGAAAACAGTAGAATCATCACATTTTTCTCTTTGATCTTAAAATGATCTGATAGCTTTCATAAACTGTAAGAATGACTTCACACTGTTGCAGTATACTTTTTCACCCAGACTGGAAATACTTAACACAAAAGCGTGTGCTTCTAAGACATCTCCATCATCTCTACAGAGCTACATCACTCACACAGTGATTAAACTGAATCACAGAATGACATGGGGTTGGTAGGGACCTCTTGAGATCATCTAGTCCACCCCTCTTGCCAAAGCAGATCCACCTGGAGCAGGTTGCACAGGAACATGTCCAGGCGGGTTTTGAATGCCTCTAGAGACAGAGACTCCACCACTTCTCTGGGCAGCCCGTTCCAGTGCTCTGCCACCATCAGAGCAAAGAAGTTCCTCCTCATGTTTAGATGGAACTTCCTATGTTCAAGTTTGTGCCTGTTACCTCTTGTCCTGTCACTGGGCACCACTGAAAAAAAGACTGGCCCCCATCCTCTTGACACCCACCCTTTAAGTATTTATAGGCATTGATCAGTTCCCCCCTCAGTCTTCTCTTCTCCAGACTAAAAAGACCCAAGTCCCTTTGCCTTTCCTCATGGGAGAGACATTCTAGTCCTCCAATCATCTTCGTAGCCCTTTGCTGTACCCTCTCCAGCAGTTACCTGGCCTTACTTGAACTGGGGAGCCCAGAACCGGACACGGTACTCCAAAAGCAGCTTCACCAAGGGGTGAGGAGTAGGATAACCTCCCTCAACCTGCTGGTCACGTTCTTTCTGATGCAACCCAGGGTGCCATTGGCCTTCTTGGCCACAAGGGCACACTGCTGGCTCATGGTCATCCTGCTGTCCACCAGGACACCCAAATCTTTTTCCACAGAGCTGGTCTCTCCAGCAGGGCAGTCCCCAACCTGTACTGGTGTATGAGGTTATTCCTCTCCAGGTGCAGCACCCTACACTTGCCCTTGTTGAATTTCACTAGGTTCCTCTCTGCTCAACTCTCCAGCATGCCCAGGTCTTACTGTATGACAGCACACATTTGAATATTATTTTCAACCATATTAGAGGAAAGAAGGAACTTAATTTCCTAATCGATTTCACAGTGACCAAAAGGTCTTAAGAACTCGATCATTTGGGAACCAGGAGTTGAACAAAACATGACCAAGGACTGTCAGGCAGGATTTCCACGTTGTCATTAGCATTTCTGTTAAGCTACTAGGCATGTAGATTTATTGTTTAATGCTGCAGTTGTTGTCATAATCCTCTTCTAGAACACACATGCCGCCTTTTTTTTTTTTTTTTTTTAAGTCTGGCATTCACAAGCAAGTTTGTCATTTTTTCCAAAACATAAAGTTGCAGTTAGCCCCCGAAGTAAACTCACATGGGTCATATGGGAATGGCCATAAATCCCAGTGAAGATGCAAACCACAGCTGAGTTCTTCAGCCACCTGTAGCCCAAGGCCTACTCTGAGGCAGCACTGCTGTGAGATCTTGCCTTAGCATTTCATTTGAGAAAATTAGAAAAATGTTGTCCAGGTGTAGTAAGATACATGAGCAAAGTCCACGCAAGATAAAACAAGTAAAACCACAGTCAGGAGTGTAGTTGCAGAGATGGTTAACAGTCAGCAACTTCACAGAAAAATACTGGCATGAAAAGATTTGGGGCCCTGAGTGCACCACTGGATTCTAATTGTCCTGGGCAGCCTTGCTCTGGTCCTCCACCCAAACGCTTGGTGCCCATGAGCTGAGGTGCTCCTGCTCCAAGCTCAGGCCCCAGCCTTCACTCCTGGCCTGAGCCAGGTGCACTTGTCCCCAGCCCCGTCTCCTGGATAGCCTTCAGACCTATGCTGTAGTTTGTCTCCAGACCTGTTTTCTGATCGACTTCGGACACATGCTGCAGCCTCTCTGGTCCCACCTCCTACTGCTCCTGCCTGGACTCCTTGGATGGATCTTGGACTTGATTCATCACCTTGACTTGTCTGGAACTGCTGACGGACCCTGTTATCAGCATCTGGCTCTGCCCATGCTGTCCGGATGCTAAGAACTGTGTTAGTATTCTTATGTTTAATCTAGTAGCCCACTGGTCCTAGACATCCACAGTTACATTAGTGTGAAATTTCCACGCCTCCAGAGTCTCTTCTGAGTATGGTAAGAGATGTTTGAATAAAAATGACTCAGGCAGGGAGAACTACAGGGGATGTAGCCTCCTAAGCAACAAAAATAAGAGCAAGAGGACTCAATAATCAAAGGGAATGATTTGGAAGAGTCTACAGTGGTTCCAGAGATACAGTTCCTCTGTAAATAAGCAGTTTACAAGGATCACAAAGGAAACTTGCAAAAGCAGGGAGCAGACAGATTACTAGAGTTATCATCCCTATCCACCTACCACCTGAGCAGGCAGCCTTGCAGGTTGCTGTTCTTTCTGCAGCAGCACCCCCCCCTAGATTTCTCTTTCCTAACCTAGACAGTATTTTTAATACCCTGACTGCCTGCAGCATCAAATTTGTTCAGGAAAAAACCCAGACTTCTGTTGCTTTGCTAGCAGCTACAAAAAGCACGATGAAGTCAGAGTAAAAATGCAGTTAACCTAATGTAAAAAGAAAAAATTATTGAGAAAACTTCAAGACACCTCATACAAACCCACTTAAAATGCTCATTTACCTTGCCAACAGCACACAATCCACATTTTTTATCTTTCCCAATATCAAAGCGTCTGATGGCTGCAAAACATGCAAATAAGAATGAGTTACAGTGACAGTCACATTAGAAACCTTAACAGCTACTTAAAAATAAGCAGGATATGAAAAGAATCTATGAAAAGAAATACTGGTTACCACTGTAGTCTTGTATTTTCTTCAGCTCAGCTCTGTAATTTGATACGGAAGATTAGTAAAAGAGTCTGCAACAGGAAGTGGATTATCACAATTTTTCTGTGTTCTTAATGACATTAATATTACAACTCCTTACTTTAGGGATTGAAGCAGTTAATACCTTGAATACTTTAAATACTTTGAAACAGTATTATTTCAAACAGCGCTGCACAAACACGAAAAACCACATACATGTTGCCTTTAAACTGGCCAGCTGATCTCACTCTCTCCTTTTTGGTTCCTTTTTGCTACGCAGGTGCCCTACTGAAAGTTTCCTCCCAACAGAAATCAGATTTAATCTGTCCCTTTCCATAACACCCACTATTCACTGCTCTGTCCCCTTTCCACCATGGCCCCCTAGCTCACACTCAACATTGTAGCTTCCTCCAACCCAGCCTTTACTCCCACCACCACCTTTCTGCTGCGGGGAGTCCTGCTTTTGGGAAGTGAACCGTGATATGACAGAGAACTTCTGGTACCGGCAGCAGAAGCAGGCCTCTGCTTAATTAGATGCTAAACTGCACTTGTGCTGAACAGCAGTGAAGCTGGATGTGCTGCTTCTCCTGCCCAATTCAGAACTGCATGCATTTCACTCTTTTTATTGTGGTGTAGAAGAAACTGTAAATAGGCTGGAAGCCACTCTGCCAATCTCTCCTCCATGCCCTGGGATTTAATACTGAAATACCTATCAATAAAATTACTATTTATTTACTGATCACAAGTTTGCAATGCTAGCTATGAGATTTCAATTAGCATTTAGTTTTACAGCTGTTAATTCAGAGACCTAGAATAAAGTCCCACAACTGCATTTTAGAGACACTGATTTCAAATAAAATCACCACTTTCTACCCCCTATTGCACAGTTCTTTTTTGTCATTTTTAACATGTAATCTCTTTAAAGCACTATAATTTAATCCATCACCTAGGTTTAAATCCTGCCAGACACAGATTTACCTCTTTTTTTTTTTTAAGGGAATGTTCCAGAAAATTTATTGTTAGAATTGTAGTGTATTCTGACCTTTTTTTTTTTAAAGTTTCCATTTAATATCAACCTGTTGACACTTAAATGTTTACCTTACTTTACATATACTGTTCTGTAAAGCCAGTACATATACTATATGTAAACCCAGATATGGCTTTAAGAGTGAAATTTCACACAGGGCAAAAGTCTTGCTGTCCAGTTGGCCAAGGCACTTTGATATTGCAACATTCCGCAATTAGCATTTGGGGTTTTGCTTTTTGGGTTTTGTTCAGAAAACACACATTTGCTGTGTGAAGTAATAAGCATGCAACTTAGCTCACAGCAGGACACCAAAATACTCTTAAAAATTACGGAGGACTTCAGCCAAAATTCCTTTTCTCTTATCAAAATGAAAAGTAAAGACTGCTAAGTTAAAGACTGGGCCCTTTGCTTTACAAGTGACAGATTCAAGTTTATTGCAAGCAATAGATTCAAGTTTATATCAATTTCCAAGAGATTTGGGATAGAAAGGTGCAATCTAACTGCTGTTTGATATCCTCCCCCACCACAGAACTCCACTGAATTCTGGCATACGCTGCTGATGCAGGAAGAATGCAACCGCTTTGAAATCTAACAGGCTTCAAAATCTAGTTGCAAGTCTTCCTCCCTATCTGCTGCCACCCTAGAAAGTTCAAAGGCTTCAGGGTGGCCGTGTAACAGGACCAGCTGTCATCCTTAGACAGATTTCACAGAATGCACTCAGGGCATCTTCCAGGTGACTGCCTGAACACCTTCCTTGCACACGACTGCTATAAACATGGCAGAGAAAAAGAAAGATTTGGAACAAAGAATGCATCATGGATCATTAGAAGAGAGGAATTAAGGCTAAATCAGTGTGTGTAAAGCTACAGGGAAGTGAAAGACACAGAAATTTCAAACTATGTGTTAACCATGTAACAGAGATAGCGTGTGCTTCTGTTCTGCTCTCTTTCTCCCTCAAGTTCTTTCCAGTGCTGTACCTCTCTACTATTACCTCAGTTGTAGTCAGGGGCTTTGAAATGCTGATAGAAACATAAAATGACACAATCCGGATTTAAAGCTCTGATACAGTATTTTTAAAGCACAATTTAGTAAAAGGCCAAACAAAAAGTTCTCAAACCTTAATAATTCATATACGTATTTAACTGCTTCCCCCTTCCACAAAATTCAAGTTAGATATATATTACCGAGTGTTGCAAAACAGAAAAGGAAGCAAAGAACCCCAAGCAGTTAACCCTACAATATGACACAAACAAATAACTGAACTAAATCCCCTTTGTCTGCAACATAAATGACATAAATCAGCACAAAGTATAGTTAATGTGAGACCAATAAAAAATTAATTTTGCAAGTCTCACCTCAGAAGAAAGCTGGAACAGAAAGCAGAATTAACAAGCAAACCAAAAACATAGGGAAAACTTGAGATAGAGAAGTATCTCATGGGTTCCTGAAGCCTTCATTTAATCTGTCATCTAGTTTAGGAACCAAATGATGGAAATTGCTTCGGGGAGGCAGAAGAGGAGCTTAAGTGTTATGTCACATGGTCTGATTTTCCTGATGCAAGCAACGAAATGCTCATTTGCAAGGTGGAACCCCCTCCCTGCTTTTTTTGCCAGATATACGTATCACCAAAAAAAGAGGGGAGCACCTAAAATGATTTTCTAGAACAGGAAGATATTTTGCTGATTTGGGGAAAAATTACTCTGAACCAAGTTTTGTTATCCAGAAAGTAAAACAATCTAACTGAACAAAGTTTTATTAATAGTTTCAAAATTCAATGATGAAGACAAATGCTGTTGCAAGCTATCTTCTTATCCTATAAGAAAACAATATTTTCCATATCTGGAGGTGGTATGCCAAAATGTTTTAGGGTATTTTCCATAGAAAACCAAATTTTTTATGCAATGAAAATGGTGGAAACGGACAAGGGAGAAAAGAAGGCTGGAATATTAACAGCTGTAAGCATATTTATTTTAAAAAGACCCACAAAACACTAATGTACTGCATTTGCACTAACATTACTAATGTAACTTGAAAGATCATGGGAAGACCAACGCCAGCAGAGTTTCATACAAGTTTCCTTTAAACTTTTCCATATTTAATGTGAAAAAAATATCCCCACATGATATTCCTAGTGATATAAGTTTTGTTAATAAATGATTCTTATGATTCAAGAAGGCCAAAGCAGAAGACAACTCAAGGACTCTATACAAACAAAATGTAAGCTATTATTTTGCTTCTAAAGCAAAGAAACAGCATTAAAGAAATGTCTATTTTGCTGTTGCCGAATGTCAAAGGCGCCAAGGGGTGTCACCACCAGAAAGGTTTTCAGATAAAAGTCTTCTGGCTATGTTCTTGCCAAGAAACTTAAGAATTAAAACCCAGTATGTAAGGAAAGTAAAATTGTATACTTTGCATTTTTTCAGGATAGAACAAAATTGACATAAATTTTTAAACTATGCCTTCCATTTTCCTTTTGGCATTCAGACATTCTTTTTCATTCTTCCCAGTTTTGCTTGAACTAAATAGGCTTAATGTTGCATCTCTAATTCTCTCTAATCTAATCTCATCTCTAATTTGCAGACCACACAGATCTGAACAGTTCATTTAGATTAAGCTCTTTACCTCTTAAAATTTCAGGTAGATTCGCTGAAGCATCATTACGGCAGAAAAATCCCAATTTGGTTTTATTTCAGTAACAATCAAGAACAAGACACACCTTTAGGAAAATATACTAACATAAACCACAAACTTCTAAACTTTTCCAAGCACACTTAAAAAAAAGTTCTCATTTGCCCTTTTGCATTCAGCAATAGCTGCTTCTCTCATCTCTGTTGTTCTGAAACGAGAGAGGCAGGCTGTGAAACACCTCCTTCCTGAATGCTAAAGTCTCAGCAGCAAAGTAAGCAAACATTGATCCATGTAATGACACCAACTAAATTTGTGAGGTTTTTTTCTACTTCAATTGAAGTTCACCAACTCGACACACTTGATGTACTTGATGCCACTATAACTTGTGGTCTAAGCCCTGCACATCTCACCACTAAGACTGATCCACCAGTTGCTCCATGAGGATAAAAACTGCATTCAAACATTGAAGTTAATGTAATTCTATACAGGAGTGAATCTACACGAAACAACCATCAGACCGATGGCTTGAGTTCTCAGGAGTTCAGAACTGTAGCAGAGAGAAGAAAGGCAGGCCAGCAGGGGTAAGGACAGAAGTGCTAGGTGTAGGGCTGTGCTCCCTTTCACAGATACGTAAGTCCCACGAATTTGCAGTTTTCTATCCAGGTGAGCTCAACAGCCCCAGTTCAGCTCACCACAGTATCTAGAATCCACACTTGGGCTCCTACCATGATGTTTCAGTTGTACCTCCACCCCATACACAAAGGCAGAATATTCACAAGCTTTTTCCTTAAAGTTGAGCCTATGCTAAACATGTAATACACAAGCTCAGACACAGCCAGTCCATTGATCAAAGTTTCTCACAAACCACAACAGGCACCCAAGATTTATTTTCCCCTATTCATGTTGCATTTTGTGAAGAACACAGAAAAAAAGACAATACCTAAGCTGCTTCCTAAATGAAATTTAAAAAGCCTTCCATAATGACCAAAGCTACAGGATTGAGGAAGATTTTTCCACTCCCCTGTGCAGAAGCCATCCTGCAGGTACTCCTATTTTTCTCAGTAACACTAAACCCTGCTGTAGGCCACCTACTGGTTTGGTTTAGCCAGTGGATTCTACTTCAGACCAGCACTGGCTACCATTTGGAGAGCAGGGTACAGAAAATGGAGGAGGCAAGTCCCCTTCATTCTCCTGCAGTTTGTTAACAGATTTTGAAGTCTGTGGAAAAGTCAAATATATTTTTCTGGTTATGTTTTCTCCTCCCTTAATCTTTATCTTCTTCTCCTTCTTAAATGGTGCACACACAAACTCCACTTGCTCTTTACACTTCTACTTTCCTCTTAAACCATTTTGCATGGAAGCACAGATTCAGATTTTCGAACACACGCCACAGTGCTGAGCTTTCTGGCAAGCTTCTACCCATAAAATGGCTCTTACTGCCGCATGCCAGATGTTTTATTGTATGTACACTAGCTTACAGTGGTAGATTTCATTGGGTATAATTCCAATGGCAATTATAAAGCACTTAGACTCCCCTGGCCTTATTACACTAGAAGCCTTCTCCTTGACCTCCTGCCTATTAAATTATCTCATAATTTGTCTTGCCTGTTCCTACTATAAATGCTTTGGGGCAGGAACTGTCCCTCACAACACACTTGGCACGGTGTACACAGCAACAGCCCTAGCCTCCGATCGCTTTCGCTGAGGAAAAGGGCTGAAGCAGTCTGAAGGAGTGTTGGTCAAGAACACCTGTGCCCCAAAAACATTTTCAGAACTTCGTTTTCAGACCAGTTTCAAATTATGTGGTTATAAGCATGACTGTTATGACAGCACTGTTAAGTAAAACATAATTCAGTGGTTACAGGAAAAACGGTGGCCATATACCTCAACAGACAGTTTTCTGTAATTCAGAAAGGTTCCTGGAGCAATCTGACATACCCTACAGGTTACACAACTGCACAAATTTGACAGAGAGAGTTTATCCCTCTTGACTGCAAATTCAGGACTGAGTTTGTAAATTCATCCAATCTACAAATGAGAAGAGGTAGTGTCTCCTTTGCACATCATCTTTGTGATCACCTTGTTTCTACAGACTAAGAATCACACAATACATAGCAACTAAAACAAAATAGTCTTGTGACAGCATCTCCTTTATGCATTCATGTAACAGTCTAAAAATTCTTAATGTATACAAACATATTTAAAATCAACAACAAGTCTCAGTAATAAATAAAAAAAAAAGGTTATACAGACCTTGCCATAAGGAGTATCAACATATTTTTCTGTTCTTCCTTCCAAGATATCTGGATCATCCAGGCCAGTTCCACCAATAATACCAATCTTAGACAGGAAAGTACATATTAGTCTTCTTGAGATCACACTCCGTTTAACAGCATGTCTGAAAAACTAACTAGGCAGCTACAAAATATATTTTCTGCTTGAGATGGGGGTAAACTACACCAAGAAAACGTAATATGCCCAGCTGAGTTTCCCAGAAAGGAAATTTCAAATGACTGACTTTAAACAAGTGTATTTAACTTACCAATTTCTTACACTATCATTCTCCTCTTCAAAGATACCAAATTAAAAAGCTATGGAAAATGCACACAGAGTGCCAATTCATCTTTTATTCCTGATACAAAAATGAAGGGTGTTACTTAGGAATGCCTCGAATGAGTGAGAAATACCTATATAAAGCATATTATAGCAAAGGCTTCTTGTTCACATGAACAAGACTGCCATACTGAATACCAGACATTACTATATAGTATTATACATACAAAATAATTAAAACTTTTTTTCAAAAAATTAGAAGTTTTTTGTGTTGACTTGCCAACATCTAAGCACTCTGCTGTTTCTGCAAGTTGTCTCTGTACAGCTTCTGAAAAGGGGGATAGCACAACAGCTATCTCTCCTCTGAAGCTATTTTCTTCACAAGAGAAAGAAAAATAACCTGCTGACAATTCCACCTGCTGTGAGCACTGCTGATACCTAAGAAGGTATAAGTGCTCATTCAAACATTGCCTGCAGCTGGGTCACTAACTGTCTTCTGCGTAGGCCCACTGGTGTCAGGTTTTATTCAACTCACAGCCTTTCCTTAAGTATAAACTTAACAGACTTTTGCTTTTTTAATGAAATCTTTTCAAGTCTTTTTCCCCAAAATTTTTACAAAATGTCAAAACATAATGGAAAAGGAAAAGATAGGGCAAAGCAAAGGGCCACTTAAATAAAATATATTTTATTTCCTTAAGAAATCAGGCTAAAAGTCCTATGTTGTGTTTGATATAACTCGTAGTGAAGAAGCATAAAGTGACTGCCACCCATCTATCATGCTTTAGTAATCACCAATTTTGTGTTCTGGCTCATTGTTCACCTGTTCTAGTTCTTTTTAAAAAAGGGGAAAGAAAGAAAAAGGTACTCTGAAACATATGATCTCTCTGAGACTAAACTCACCCGTGATTTCAGACTTCAGCTAAAGAAAATGCATCTGAATGCTCCTGTTTCTAGCTTTTCATTGGAAAGTATCTTGGTTTTGTCTTTCTAGGGACAATTCCATTTTCAACCAAGTCAAGTTTTCTCTTGACCTCAGAATACTTCTAGCTCTTTGAATGGAATGGGTACTGTCAGGCCCTTCACAACCTCAAGGTTACTAATGGTATTTAAAAATAAAGTCACCACTTATCACACACTGAGAAGATGCTACTGCTTTTTTTTCCCCTCCAATGTGACCAGATGTCGCAAAATTTCTCTCACTTTTAAGTTGAAGAATTCATATCATGGCTGAGTTGCTTATCACGGAAAAAAAAAAATAGAGCCATTCTGGCATGACTTACTAAAAGTAACAAAAGATGGTGGAACTATGCAGTAAAGACAGAAAATTTCTCAAGTAAAACCTCCAGACTTCAATGTACAACACCCCCCTTCCACAACATCCACCTGTCTCTCATTCTAACTTTTTCTTAACTTTCACATTCATAGAGACCTCATTTGTTCAACCACCATATTATAGCTGGCTCATCAAGCATTTCGCTTCAACAAGCCGAGGCTCTGTGGTCTTCCTTACACATCAAATACCTTCCTGAGAAAGCGTTCCACACCTGATGGTGTAAATGCTGATATGCTGAAGTAGTTTTAACAGCTCTCCTATTTCTCCTGTTACTACCCCCTTGTGGAGTGCAAAGGAAAATGCCAGTAAAAATCCACAAACTTCAACCCCGATTATACTCGAGGGAAGACCTAGATCATTGTTTGCAGTAGTATTGATGGGTCTGTTCCTATGTTACTCATGGTGCTCATTCATCACAAACGTTCAGACTGTTAGATAGTCCATGAAAATCCTGAAAACTACATAAATTTTCAGATGAATGATTTTTTTGCCTGAAGAAACGTAAGAAGTACACAACAGGAGCAACTGCAAAACTCAAAATCAACAAAAGACCACCTTTAACATTTTAATGCAAGTATTCAGTAAGCATGGAAGATTACTACATTAACAGAAGCCAGGATCAAAGTGGTGCCTTTTTTTTTTTTTTAATCTAGGGGAAAAATGGTTACTTCAGTAACTTAACTAGTTTTAGTTTGGTATGAAGTTTTTTTTTTATTAGTGCCCTATGATCTATGATTGAGAATATTCAAAAGGGAGTGCTTATCTGCCTCAATTTCTATGTCTGACAAGGTGAAAAGACCACCGCTGGAACTGAGGAAAATGGTGCAATGCTGGAGATAACAGCTACCTGACACAAAAGTCATTTTGGAACTGCAATGCCTTAAGGTCCTTATGAACACACAGATCCAGAACTGCAGCAGACCATTCCTGTACCAGCAAGCAGCACACCCGACCTGTGGCAGCACACAGCTTGGTGAGCTCAGGGCAGGGTAGGCCTGGGGACCTTGCTTTCAGATTAGCTCTTGGGCTCCCAACTTCTCCTGCTGCAGTGGCATCAGCACATGCTGGTGCTGCACAGCTCAGACCCCCAGTAGGCTTTTACACCAACAGCCACGCTGTTAGAAACGGCAGCAGTGCAACCAGCCGGCAAAACGTTCACAGCACCCTGGGTGAAGAACCCGTAGCATGGAAGAGCTAGACTTCCTTGAATTTGCTTTTGCCTTCTTCCTCCCTGCAACACACCTCAGCAGCCGTCTGGTCAACCTTCAAGCCACCTTAAGCAACGCTGGCTTGAGAAATGCTGGGCCCACTGTAATTCACAGGAGAGCCTCTACAGTGGAAGGAAAGTTCAGCCAGCAGAGATTTCTTGAAGCAGCGGCTTCTCCAACCATGTAATGCCAACTTGGAGATGGCAGCTCCAACCCTAAAAATAATTTGACCTCCCTGCAAGAGAACTATTTTTCCTCCAGTTTACATAATCTCCAGGAATATCAGCCATGTCCCGGGGCTGGAGACCCAAAAATCTGGTCCTATTTAAAGTTTCTGCTTTACTAGACCTTCTAGTGAATTACCGAAAAGGAATACAGCTGCTCTAGGCTCAGTGGGGAGATTCCTTGCCGAGCAAGCCGAGGTCTATTTCCACAAGCACAGTGGCAAGCAGCCTGGGCACTGAAGGGAAGGGATGGCAGAGAGGCATTGACTCAGGGAGGCAAGTCTCACCTTTCCTCAAAAGGCAAAGACAGTCACATCTAGGAGTGACCTCAAGAATGGAGAGATGCAAGACTGTATGCTCCATTCCAAATTTTGCATCCTACAAAGGGACACAAAGGACATCACCTGTGAAAATTACTGGTGCTGTAGCTAAGGTTATCTGGAATTAAATATAAATTTAGATGTCATTGTGGTGGATTGAAACATGAAGCATTTTACTATGGTATAGTCTATCTCAAACACTGGGATGAAAAGCAACAAAAGCAAAAGCTAACAAAAAGTTACCACATCCGTAACTACAAAATCAATAGCATTTCTCTGTGGGAGTCCACACGATAATCACACTTCAGCGTGTGCCTTTCTGCACCTGCTGTTTGGCACAAGACACAGAAAGCATCACTGCAGCGACAGTCTACGCTTGTCCACCTGAGGGCCTTAAACACTTGTACATGTTAAGCATTGTCACGATCAGCTACGGGTCTTTGTGCAAGCTAAAAACCAACAAATACATCTGTATTCCTCACTTCTATTTTGGGGATAATGTGAAGAGGATGGCATTAAGACGACTTTCACTTACAAGGAGATAAACTGTAAGCTACCTAAAATTCACAGTTAAGAGAATAAACCTATCTCTGCAAAGTAAAGACAGCTTATAACTGATTTCTGCACACCAAAACAAGGAGGGAGAGGCGCTTCGCCTCAGGAAACGAATTCGGACTTCGGTCAGAACACAGTGTCGGCCTCACCGGCCTGCTCACCCCCAGAGGGCAGGCCGGCACCTCGGCCGGCCATTTGCTTGTGAGGCAGATGGGGCGGGCAGGCCTCCGGCGAAACCCGCGTCCCGCCGGACCTGTGCGGCGGCCGCGGGGCCTGCGCACCCCGCCGCAGACGCGCACCCGCCCCGGCTCCTCTCACTGACGGCTCCCACGCTGACGGCCGCCGGGCCGGAAACCCTGGGAAGCAGAGGTCCCCGGCTTCCATTTTTTTGAAAAAGATTTGAAATTCGTCTCTTCCGGGCGGGCCGCGGGAGAGCCACTGGAAAGGCCCCGAGCGGGCGAGGCGGCGGCCCGGCGAAGGGGCGGGGGGGGACACACACAGTCGGCCCGGCGCCGCCCGCCGTGCCGGCTCCTCGCCCGCCTGGCACCACCGGGGAGGCGGGAGGCCACCGCCGCTTCCTTCCCAACCCGCGGCGGCGCGGACCCGCGCTTACCTTCACGGCCGCGGCCATGTTGGCGAGGAGGGCGAGAGGGAGGCGGTGGCGCCGCGTGTGGCCCGGCCCCGCCCCCGGCTGCCCGCCGGGGCCCTCCGCCGCCGGCCCCACCGCGGCCCGCCGCTCCTCGCTAGGTGGCAGCGCCCGCCCGCGCTGAGGGGAGGCCCGTCCCCGACACCTCCGGCCCGAGGAGGAGGAGTGCAGGGGGGGCCCGGCAGGTCCGTGCCCGCCGCCCGGGTGGGAAAGGCCGAGGGGGCGCCCGCCGGCCTCCGCTCTCCCCGGGGCCGGTACTGGCCGTTCTGACTGATGCTAGGCCACCCGCGGGGAACGGTTCCGAACGCGCCACGCGGAACAGCTCCTTGGAGTGAAATCTGGTTTATCGTGATTTTGTGTCACAGCATGTGACATAACTGCTCGGCCCCTTCCCCCCCCCTCCTTTCCCCCCCCCCCCCCCCCAGGATATCTTCTCTCCAGAAGTGGAAGGATGTTGCCACCCCATTGTTTCTGAGTGTTTCTGTTAATACACTTGTTCCTACACTTCGCTGTTGCTGTCCCTACGCTTCGTTGCTGATGTCCCTACACTTCGCTGATGGCCTCATCAGAAGATCAGAAGGTCTCCATCCTGCTTTTGAAGCATGGCTATTACCTGTAAGCCCCAAA
>QJSC01000490.1:191420-206940 GCA_003697955.1 Calidris pygmaea
AGCTCCAAGCCTTTGCTGCCTGCCTGTAAAGGGAGCGATGCTGCAGCTGGTGGTATGTAAATACTTTCCCAAGTTAGGCTGCGCCTCCAGAAAACGGTATTCCACAAATGGCGTAATATGATAGAAATATTTTATCTACTTGAACGTGTAAGCGTGTGCTGAAAATGCTAAGCATTGTCTCAGTCTCTCTGAAAACTGATTTTCAGATGGTCAGTATTTCCGCCAGACCACCTACCAATTTCCTGAAGACACTGTGGTTTATTTTTTGCTTCTTTTTTTAATATGAGGTCTTACTTCATTTAAATAGTGGGGAAATAGTCACTATTTGAACTCTTGGGGACCAGAAGTCAAAAGAGTCCTTTCTTACTGTAGTTTAAAACTTGAGCTAGCTGCTTCTGCACAGGCTGTTCCAATGGGAGTTCGATAGTGTCTCTGTCCAGAGAGGTACCGCCTTTCCAAATTCTGCTTATGGACTCCGTGTACTATATGTGCTTTGTAGGGGTATTACTCTATGTAAAGCTCTGTTTACATCCAGAGTAAATCTGAACACGCAACAGCAAGCAGAAAAACCTGCTCAAGGTGAATTGTTAATGACACGGATACTTCAAGAAATGTTGAGCTGGAAGATCCAAAGAAGCTTCATTAGATGGGGTTTCAAAAGATGTCAAGTCTGGGACACTGTTTTGTCACGTTTCAGACAGTGGGTAGACAGCTTATACTCGGAATCAGAAAAAGAGGATGAAAACCTATACCTTTTCAAATTTAATACCATGCTAATTTCAATTTAGCAGTTAAACAGTAAGAAAAACCTGTATCAGAATGAAATTTTGCACTACTTCCAGTGAGCTCACTGTATATCAACAGCTAGTGAATTCCCATTACTCACACCAGATTATAACCTAGGTCAAGCTATACACGCATTAAAGTCTTGAAAGTGATTTAACTGTTTAATAACAGGTAAGAAATACTGCTTTGTGAAACAAACATTTTTAAATGCTTTAATTTCTGTAAACAATATGTTTTTGGTAACTCAGTTCTGAATAGTTTAAAATTAAAATCCTGTTACAGGACTGAGAGATGGAAGCTGTTTCTGTGACTATTCATCAGTAAACTGTAATGTAGAGATTCTTAAGGCAGCATTTATCATTGTGGATAATCAGCTTTCCACAGCAGCCATTTGAAATTGGAAACAAACACCACCCCACCAAAACCACTACCATAACATTTAGGAAAACATTGTGAACACAGATAAGCATCACTATTAAAAAGACACTGGTTACAGAATTACCGGACAGGTTGCAATTTCAGTTCACAATTCCAATTCTGACATTATAGAAATCCTTGAAATAAAATAATGACTTTGTATTTTCCCAGAGGATGCACTTTGTACTTCATATTCTAAATGATTGAATGTAAATTGATTTATCTGAATAAAAATTAATCATTTAGTAGAGTGTCATTTAACTTTTTCAAAAAGAAAATAGATGTGCCATGACTTGGAGTCTCTCTGCTTTGATTTCTCAGTATGTCAGGGGGCTGTGTCTCATGGGCCATGTTTCCTTGGCTTAAGTAATACGTAAGAACTAAGTCTCATTTACACCTTACACCACCCAAAAAATACAAAAGAACCTTTAGATGAGAACAAATCATTTATACACCAGCTTAAGGCCCTTCTGACTTAGTTGTGAAGTGTCATTTGTTCATGCCTCGAGAGAATCATGGTGAAAGTGTGCAAGTAGTCAATTCCTGAAGACCTTCTCCTCCTGGGAAGTGCTGGTGGCAAGGTCTGACAGTTTAAGGTCCCTGCAACTGCCTAACAGTTTTAGCCTTGTGCCTGACAGAGCTGAGGAATCTTGGCCAAATGAACTGAAGCATTCTTGTTTGTGTAAGAAGCTCTTTAATTACACAAGTAGCATATTATTTAGTTAAATATAGAAAACAGCCTATGTATAGGAAGATAATTCTTCATGGTGCAAACCAGGGTTGGGAGAAGAGGGTCTAGTGTTGTGGGCAGATAATTAGCACATAGTGACCCTTGAGTTTTAATCCCTCTTCTGACATCAAATGCTTTTGTGCATTTAAGTAATTTAAACCCTGTCCCTCCCATAAGTTCATAATCGTGATGATAATCAACCTTAACTACATTAAAGGGATGTTCATATTAGCTGGAGTGTGTTTGTGAAAATGCTTTGAAGATGAAAAGCACTGTGTCAAGGTAAAAGGTCTTCCTATTTTTTTTTTGCTTCAACAAAAGTTGCTGTAAAGCAGTAACAGTGCGGTGTAGACATATCTGGGCTCTGGATTGCTTTTGCTAATGTTACTTCAAAGAAACAACATTCACATTGAAGAGAGGGGAAAATAAATGCTCAGTCAAGTTGCATTTGCCTTCTGCATTCATTCACACAGATCTCAGTGTCAAGAGTTCCCATTATGCTGTACTGCTTGTAGACCTTGTCCTTTCTATCCTAAAAAATTCACGAAACTTGCTTCAATAGTGATAGATTATTGCACACATGTTAAAAGCAGAGCATCCTCTGTGTCCTTCTATATCAGCCACGGCTTGGCCCAAAGAGGAAGTCCCTATTAATTGTATGTTCTTTCCATGAAACTAGCTTGTTCTTGTGTATTCCATGTAAGTTTTGTTTTCTCCTGCATACTGGAAGCTGTTTGTTGGACCCTGTCCCCAGAGTAATAATTTAAGATTTCAACTGACTTCAGAGCAAAATGAATTTCTTTGTCTGGTGTCAGGACAAGTAAATTTTAAGCATAAATAAAGTTCAAAGCTACTGTGTGGAAGCATCCAAACATCACATTCAGGAATATCTGAAGACCTAAGTTTCTGGCTGTTTATTAAGACCCACTAGCTAGAATTTATTGTTTCTACAGCTCCCTTGAGCAGAAATGCCTGTGAGCTCTCACAAGTGTGCCAGCCAAAGACTAACCGAGGAAGTCCAAGGAATATTTTATCAGTAGGTGACGTGAAGATGGCTGTCTTTACACTGACGCTACTGAGGGACTGTAACACTTTACGTTGGTCCATTCCTTTGCAAAACGAACAGTTTGGCTTGTCCCTCATCTGCAACAAATGGAAGTATCTTCAAGGGGCCATTTTAGCAACACAGAAGCACCAGAAAAATCCCTTCCCTAGCATGATTTTTTCTCCAGGAGGAACCATCAAGAAGCTGACCTCATCAGCTTCAAAGCTGCGATGGGCTCCATGAGCACTGAATAATCTTAATGAGGTGAAGATTGCACAGTCCGAAGACAGAGCAGCTCTGCCAATTGCAGGTGAAAGGAGGAGAATTTTCAGCTTACAGGTAATTTACTGATGTAGCCTTTTGAAAAGCTCCCATGCAAAGAAACACACACTGTATGAGATCAGATATATAAAATCTACTACAAGGTAAGATAGCCGGGTCCAGAACCTTGACATTTGACTTTACTGACAAAAGTTATTTCAGGAAATAAAATCCTTACTGCTATTAAGGACTCATACTTTTCTTCCCGATTGTGGTGTACAACATCAAAGTCCCCGTTATCTTCAGTGATGCCACAGAGAAAAGGGAACCCCAGATCATGGAGGAAATTATTACAGAAGATGAGCGTTTCAATTAACAGCTGCACTGGTCTGTCAGAATTAAAGGTGTGTGCTTCTCCCTAATACTGCTGCCATACCAGTTAATTAGTTTTTGTGCATGAGGAATGTGAGTGCCTCCATATCACCCGTGCATACAAGTGCTTATAAAATTAATCTAGGTGGCTACAGTATGAGCTGCCTCCACACGTGGCTCTGCTGGAACTTGCTCATCTACATGCTTCTGCTTCCAGTGTTTTTTTTAACATACACAACAGCTTAGCTCTACATCCATTACACAGATGTTAAAAGGGGAAGAATGGAGAAGACTGGCACAAATTGTCCATTGGTTTATGTTGAGGTGCAGTTATTCGAACGCCGGCTGGGTTTTGTTTACTTGTAACTCCACTTTGACTGCCTCTTGACTTCAGGTGCCTTCCTTGGCTCTGCTCGGGCACCCCTTCTCTATCACTTTTGATGACTACATGTTAGGTGCCGGCGATTGCAAACCGCACCCCGGGGGACTGGCCGGGGAAGGGAGGGGGGGCATGGTGACTCAGAGGCATCTGACGCAGGTTACCTCCCCGCTTCCTCCTGGCCCCAGGCGTGCAGGGACTCACTGCTGGCCTAAAGCATCCTTTAGTTATTACCTGCCCATCCCACACAGCATTGCTGTGGATGGTGAGTAGCGGGAACAGGGCCAGATCTTCACCTCGTTCCTGCCTCTGCCTGCTCCCATTGAGTGGGCTCACAGCCTTGTTCCTCTACGGTTAAACCCCTGGTCGGGCAGGTCCTCTCTGAAGGTACGTGGGCTTTTAATGCTTCATTCTGGGGTTTGCTCGTGTTTCTAGCCAACATCTGGCTGCGCTGTGCCAAATGAAACCCGCATCGCTCTTTCAGGTGAGTTCATTGCAGGTACAGGTTACGTCCTTCAGCAATGTGATTTAACTCCAGCAGCAGAATAGCTCCTTTACCTTGTATAAGTGGCTTCTTTGCTAATGCAGCCTGTGTGGCAACACTGGTTAAGCCTTGATGCATATTTCATCTTATAGCTCATCATTGAGCTTTAAATAGCAATTAAAAATTTGGCCTATGCACGTTACCTGCAAAAGAGGAGCTTTATATGTCTTCTTTATATTGCCATCTTCCAAAATAATAAAAGAGGCTTGAGCCAAGAAGGTGACAACTTAAAAAAAGAATTTAATTCTGTAATGATTGTAAAATTCTTGGAGTGAAGCTAAAGAAGGTGACTAAAACAATGTAGTAAGAGGAGTAAAATAAAACCCCTAAATCAAAGGACATATTACTTTGCAGCTTAGTAAATGGACAGTGCTTTGAAAAAAGAGTTCATGTCTACTAGTATGCATTATGTGTATGGCATTCATCTTGCTGTAGTTGGGAAACATGCAATCTTTTAAAAGAATTTCTCCTAACATCACCCAATTGAGATGGGAAAGCTTTTTACAGACAATAGGCTAGAGGCATGATAAAGAAGGAGGTGTTGAAATACTGAAGACCTCAGCTCGTGCTCAGGTCTCTGTAGGTGATCAGTTAATGGGGAGAGCTGCACACCTTGTAATGAGATCACAGTATTCCAAATGCCAAGAGAGACATCACCCAGAGCTCATGGAGGAACTTCTACCTGCTGTTGTCCCTGCTACAGATTGAGTCTTTTGGCAAACTCGAGCAGGAAGGCAGTGCAATTGTAGTCAGCAATTCTGCCACGGTCACATGTGCATAGAGAAAGGAAAGAATTCCCCAGAAAGTCTTTCCCAGGAGAATTCTTTGGTGCTTGAGCAAACACAGAGGTGCATCCTAAGACATCAGTGATGTCTCAGGCATCTGAGCATCTGAGCCTCACCCAGACTCAGGCACAAGGAAAACAACTCCTTGATTGTGGCAAGGAGTCTCCATCAGATGCTCATGTGACAGAAGGAGTTTTCGGAAGCTGAAATTTTGTCTATGAAGAAAAGTCTGTCTAATTTCCGCTATTTGCCTCTAAGCAAGATTTAAGAGATATCTATAAGGTAAAAATCACAGGTCCTGGGACCAACATCCTTTGCTGCTGTTTTTTAGCTGCTGTAATAACTAGAACATGATTAACAAGAGTATTATTGTGCAGGGAGTCTCTCTTCTGAAATTATGCCTTGCTGTAGCCACCAGTGTACCTTTGCAAGGAAAAATCTTCAGTGTGTACAAACAAAAGTACTACTAATTTGTGAGGGCAGTGCTTTGCAACTGCACAGTGTGTATTGAGGTGGTATCTTCTCCAAAGAGCTTTCTGCTTACGCAGATCCAAACAGGCAGAGAGGGCACGAGACACAAACAGAAGCAACTGAAGCTACTTGAGCAATAAAAATACAGAAACAGAACTCAGGTCTTCTGACTCCCAATCCCATACTTCTTCCACTGACCCAGACTAAGTTACTGCCAATGAGCTTCCTCAAGCAATGACAAGTTGTAGTAGTCCAAATCCTCGTTTTGAGCTCATTTACATTAAAAATTCATCCTCATATTGCCATGGATGTACAACAGGAATGCCATATTGTACATGAACCATGATGTACTCATGGTCCCTTCACCCTCCTAACAGTTTAAACTGCACTCCTCCCTGCTTAAGAAAAGAATTTTGCCAGAGCTTTCTCAGCTTTCCTCAGGATAGTACATAAGAACAAATTTAAATTTTAATGGCTTCATAGATGGAAAACATAGGAAAGCAACAGAAGACCATGACTGTCTCCAGCATTAATCAGCCTCAATTAAATGAAATGGGAATAATTTTAGGAGCATAAAAAACCACATGGGTATAATGATCTGTTTAACAGGTTTGTGAGCCCTGTAGAATAACCACTGTGCTGCTAAAATGTCTTTTTTCCCCTGTTTTCTGATGTAATAGAGTAGATTTATTTAACAAGATCATCTTCTTTTTCTAAGCAATTAATATAAATATTTGGATGAAGAAAGGGGAAGGGTTATGCTGGGGTAACTGATTCGTCTTGTTAATATAATGCATTATCAAAATCATTTGAGTTTAACAAGCTTTAGCAAACTGTCAAAAGCTGTTAGCAGTGTAAAACCCTGCAGCCATAAAGAAGCTTTGTGTGTTGATAGTCCTGCCATGAAGAAAAAGCAGAGGGCTAGAGGAAACAATGCACTGCATAGATGTACTGTGGGCCCCTGTGGGGATGTTAGCAATGGGCCTGTGATTGGGATTTGTGCAAAATTAAGAGCTGTACAGTCTGAGAGACCACATGGCTGAAAACCATTTCTTAGCAGTCCTGAAACAGGATATAACGTATTTTATGGATTTACATAGGAGATAAAAGACAAAAATATTGCTGGAGGATGCATGATGGAGCTGGGGTACTTCAGCTACTAAATGAAGAGACATCTAAAGAAGTAATTCTCCATGCCCTGTTTAGAAAGTACTTAAAGCCTCTACCTTTGGTGGGGCTCTAAGGAAACTCTTTTCAATCAGTATGTAGGAAAACTACTTACACTACAACAGATTGCATGATCCCATGACTCATTTGAATTGCGGAAAGGAAGGTTTGCTGGGAAAATAAAGAAAGATTGGCATAATAACAAAATAAATATAAATTGATGTGTGAGCAGGTAGGACGCAGTGCTATCCTGTGGGGGTGTACATACTGATGGTCTGAATGGCTGCTTACTATTGTGAAAAAGGTGCTAGCTTAAAAAAATGGCAGGAGAGAAGCGGGGGATTTCAAAAGCTCTTGGCAAAGAGCTACTGACTCAGTGGGAAGTGAATTAACTCCAAACCCATCTGAAAGCCAACAGTAAATGCTCCTTTATCTTTGGTATTATTAACAGCTGTGTCATAGACTTTTCAATGAAGTTAGCCTCTAATAGCCTTTTATATAAGACACAGAAAACAATGTCTATGGAAGGAAGAAAAAAAAATACCAAACTATAATACACAGCTAATATGTCTAGCTACTTTGGCCTGATTATCTAACCTATTTTTACACTGATATTCTTGTTTGGGGAAATTTCTATTTAGTTATCTCTCTAAGTAAGTAAGGAACTGAACAGAGAGCAAACAAAATATTCTTGCCATGAGCCCATGCTCTGCATTGTATGTGCTTTGATGTCCTGGACGACAGCAGAAGGTGACAAGGCCTGTGGAAACAGAGCACATGTTGGTTCCCTGTGGAAGGATCTTTGCACCACGTGCGGAGGGAGAAAAGAAGGAAGCTTGGATCCTCCATTCAGTAGCTTTCAGCCTTGACGTTCCTCTACAAAGAAGAGTAAGGAAAGAGATAAGAATAGAAAAATTTTGGGTAACACTTAAGCTTCACATAGTTGTTTTAGAGGATTTTCCTGGTGACAATTGCACATATTCAGCCATTCTGCCACTGTGTGTATCTGCACCCTCTTTTCTCACGTCCTCCCATTAACGTTTGACAGTATTGTCCAATGTCAATCCAATCCAAGGGGGAGGGAAGCTTCAAAGATACTGGTTCCTTTAAGATACATGAAAAGATGTGACTGGGCAGAAGAGGGAGAACCAGCTAATAATCTTCTCTTCCCCAACTCCTCTTCCAAAGGAAAAGGCTAAAACCCTGTCCTTTTATTGTCAAACAGAAAATCCATTGAAAAGTACTGGAAACCAAGCTTCAGTGTTTCCGCTACTCAGATGAGTACTTTTATTTTTTAGTTAGTTACATTCTGGCCAAAGAAGCAAATAGGTACCAGGATATATTTTTAAAAGTCACCGATAAGTGTGCAACTGAGTTAAAATGCATTAAGCTGAAGTCAGCAACAGTCTGTGCATGCTCATCATTAAGAATAGGGATAACTGCTTTGAGAGCATGGACATGTTGGGTCAGGTTCAGTTTTCAAGAGATGCTTCCAGTTTGAATTCTCTTTACCCTTTCTCAATGCTGGTAATCTTTTCCATCTCTGCAGGATGTAATGACTGGACAACATGAAAGGAAATGGAAATCTCATTTCTTATTGATTTAAACCACAAGCTAAGAAGCACTTGGAGAAAAAAATGTATCCTTGGGCACAAGGAGTGCAGATTTACCACATTACTTTTTTAAAAAAATAGCATGTTTTATTCCTTTTTGTACTTTCCCCATTCTCTTTAATAGTAAAGCTTAAATCACATATTCCTATATTCTTCTCATTCTCCTTTGTTTCTAGGCTTCTGTTATGTCGATCTTACTCTATCTTCCCAATTTGCCTGATGAATTCTTCCACCTTTATTTTGAGGTTTCTGGAAAAAAAAGGGAAAAAAAAAAGTAAAACCCCAAGAAACTCTGAGAAAGACCTGAGTCATCTGGTAACTATTTGATATCAGTGTGCCTTCGTCTACTTCCAGTACAGTGGCAAATACATATGTGCAGCAAGCTTTCTCCAAGAAATTAGGTACTGGAATAAATTTTACTTTGGATTGTTCACTGGAACCATTTCCTGTAACTTCATCATTCTGTGTTAATACTGTATTGATGCTTAGTCATATTGAGTCTAAATAAACAACTGGCTGCCTGACAAGTCTTCAGCAAACTTACCTGGCATTGTTTCATAGAATCATAGAGTCACAGAATGGTTAGAGTTGGAAGGGACCTTAAAATTCCAACCCCCCTGCCCTGGGCAGGGACACCTCCCACTAGACCAGGTTGCTCAAAGCCCCATCCAGCCTGGTCTTGAACACCTCCAGGGATGGGGCATCCATAACTTCCCTGGGCAACTGTGAGACCACCCTCACAGTGAAGAATTTCTTCCTAATGTCTAATCCAAATCTCACCTCTTTCAGCTTAAAACCATTACTTCTTGTTCTATGGCTCCACTCCCTGATAAAGAGTCCCTCACCATCTCTCCTGTAGCCCCCTTCAGGTACTGGAAGGCCATTATAAGGTTTCCCCGGAGCCTTCTCTTCTCCAGGCTGAACAACCCCAACTCTCTCACGCTGTTGTCATAGGAGAGGTGCTCCAGCCCTCTGATCATTTCCATGGCCCTCCACTGGAACTGTTCCAACAGGTCCATGTCCTTCCTGTGCTGAGGACTCCAAAGCTGGACACAGTACTCCACATGGGGTCTCAGCAGAGCAGAGTAGAGGGGCAGAATCACCTCCCTGGACCTGCTGGTCCCACTTCTTTGGATGCAGCCCAGGATGTGGTTGACTTTCTGGGCTGTGGGTGCGCATTGCTGGGTCATGTTGAGTGTCTCATCCATGAGCACTCCCAAGTCCTTCTCAGGGCTGCTCTCCAGCCATTCTCTGCCTAACCTGCATTTGTGCCTGGGATTGCCGTGTCCCAGGTGCAGGACCATGTACTGAGCCTTGTTGAACTTCATGAGGTTCACATGGGTCCACCTCTCAAGCCTGTCCAGGTCCCTCTGGATGGCATCCCTTGCCTTCAGCATGTTGACCGCACCACACAGGTTGGTGTCATCAGCAAACTTGCTGACTTGCTTGACTCTATTCTTTATGCTAGTATGGTAGTTTATCAAACAGACACAAAACCCAAATCCTCTCAATAAATATAAATAATTTCTCATCTATTCAAATAAATATGGCATATAACTGCCATTCATTTAAGAAGCACGACTGGGCTATTAACATCTGCAGCTCAATTCCCATATGCGAAGAATCAAATGATGCATTAAGAGAAATAGGTGCTGTAAAGAATTTAAAACAGACTTCTGTCCACTAAAATGCAGTATAAATGCCATGGTAAAGACTTGTGGTAAAAAGGCTTCAAGCTGTTTCTTTAGTGCATAATTTGGTCTCATCCATGTCTAATGGAGACAGAGAGACCATCCTTAATATGTGCGGGTGAAGAGCAACAATATTACATGAAGCTTTTTGAACACGGTCTATCAACTGCCTGTAGAATGAAAAGATAGTGTGAAGAAGAACCATGCTTTTTTGCCTTTGAACTGAAGATATCCAACAATGAAGAAAATCTTACTACAAGAGGAATGATTAGCAAAATCATAGAATCATAGAATCGTCTAGGTTGGAAGGGACCTTAAAGATCATCTAGTCCAACCATCAACCTAACTCTGACAAAAAAAAATAAATAAGAAATAAGCAATAATAATAAAAAAAACCAACACTAAACCATATTCCTGAGGACCATGTCAACCTGTCTTTTGAACACCTCCAGGGTTGGTGCCTCAACCACTTCCCTGGGCAGCCTATTCCAGTGCTGGATAACCCTTTCTGTGAAGAATTTTTTCCTAATATCCAATCTAAACCTTCCCTGGTACAACTTGAGGCCATTTCCCCTTGTCCTATCTCCTGTGACTTGGGAGAGGAGACCAACCCCCACCTCTCTACACCCCCCCTTCAGGTAGTTATAGAGCACGGTAAGGTCTCCCCTCTGCCTCCTCTTCTCCAGACTGAAAAATCCCAGCTCCCTCAGCCTCTCCTCATAAGACTTACTCTCCAGACCCCTCACCAGCTTTGTTGCCCTTCTCTGGACCCGCTCCAGCACCTCTATGTCTTTTTTGTGGTAAGGGGCCCAAAACTGGACACAGTACTCGAGGTGGGGCCTCACCAGTGCCGAGTACAGGGGGACGATCACCTCTCGGGCCCTACTCGCCACGCTGTTCCTGATACAAGCCAGGATACCATTGGCCTTCTTGGCCACCTGGGCACACTGCTGGCTCGTGTTCAGCCGACAGTCGACCAACACCCCCAGGTCCTTTTCTGCCAGGCAGCTCTCCAGCTATTCTTCCCCAAGCCTGTAGTGCTGCAGGGGGTTGTTGTGACCCAAGTGCAGGACCTGCCACTTGGCCTTATTGAACCTCATCCTATTGGTCTCAGCCCATCGATCCAGCCTGTCCAGATCCCTCTGCAAAACCTCTCTACCCTCCAGCAGGTCGACACTGCCACCCAGCTTGGTGTCATCTGCGAACATACTGAGGGTGTACTCGATCCCCTCGTCCAGATCATTGATAAAGATTTTAAAGAGAATTGGCCCCAGTACCGAGCCCTGTGGGACACCACTCATGACCGGCCGCCAACTGGATTTAACTCCATTCACCACCACTCTCTGGGCCCGGCCCTCCAGCCAGTTTTTAACCCAATGGAGAGTATACCCATCCAAGCCATGGGCAGCCAGTTTCTCCAGGAGGATACTGTGGGAGACTTTATCAAAGGCTTTGCTGAAGTCCAGATAAACAATATCCACAGCCTTTCCTTCATCCACCAAGCGGGTCACTTTGTTGTAGAAGGAGATCAGGTTTGTCAAGCAGGACCTGCCCCTCGTGAACCCGTGCTGACTGGGCCTGATCACATAGGTGTCCTTCATGCGCTGCATGATGACACTCAGGATGATCTGTTCCATGGCCTTACAGGCACCGAGGTCAGACTGACAGGCCTGTAATTCTCTGGATCATCCTTCCGACCCTTCTTGTGGATGGGCGTCACATTTGCCAGACGCCAGTTGGCTGAGACCTCCCCATTTTCCCAGGACTGCTGGTAAATGATGGAGAGTGGCTCCGCAAGCACTTCTGCCAGCTCCCTCAGTGCCCTCGGGTGAATCCCATCTGGTCCCATAGACTTGTTTGTGTCTAGGTGCTGGAGCAGGTCCCTCACCACCTCCCTTTGAATTACAGGGGCTTCATTCTGCTCCCTGCAGACCTTGCCCACTCTTGCTTTTCATTTTGTTTGCTGACTATCACACTTGAGTGTGGACACCAAATCCTTAATCTGCTGCACAACAGGGCATTGAATGTTTGGTTGAATCATTCAGGATCTGCTTCTCCAAATCTTAATAATTTCTGTAACTTGGAAGTGCTTCTCCTTCCCAAACTTTGGCACTGAGCTCAACCCACCACATTGCTAAGCATCCATTAGTAGTATTCATTTTATAATGCTGTATTACCAAAAGCAGTCAGCACTTTTTGTGAGTTCCTTTGATTTGATATCACAAACAGCAGATGTTATTACTTCAAATTAGAAGATGAATCATTTCTTCATTCACCTCTTGTGCAGCTTAAATTGCACACATGTGCCTTACGTTACTTTTCTTCAAGCCTAGTCACTGTAAATATTATTCTTTTTGTGAAATCTCTGAAATAATGAACACCTACAAGATTCAGATTAGATGTGTTAGTTTTTTTCTGAAATGTTTGGCAATTGTCAAGAATTTTGAAATAAGACTGGTAACAAGCATGGGAAATAAATTATTTTTTGCTTCCTTGTCCAGATGATTGTTTTATATGACTGAGTCAGCATGAGTATTAAATCCGTATTGATCTTTAGGTTTGGATATGGTTGCATTAGCTTCAGCACTCAAAGTTATGGGTGGAATCAAACATCTCCAGTTCAAGCAATATGTATTCATGCAAAATTGGAGGAAAAAACCCTATATAACTCCCCTTTCCCTCCCTGGCAACGCTATAAAATGCCTGAACTTAAAATAAACCCTGGTGTCTTTGATGAATATCATTCACAACTACTTGATAACCAAACATTCAATGCCCAGTTATCAAGCAGATTAAGGATTTGGTGTCCACACTCAAGTGTGATAGTCAGCAAACAAAATGAAAAGCGAGACTGGGCAAGGATGAAGGCATTTGGAAAATCCTATCTCACTTTACAAAAGTACTCGAGAGTGGCAGAAAGACGTGGTTTGAGTCCTCCTGCGTTAGTGGAAAAATACAACGAAGCACATGTAAAATGGTTTGGCAACTGGCAGTTCATTGTCAAGCAGACAGAGATCACACTACAAAGTCACCTCTCCTTTGCCAGCTGCTACTTCTAGCAATAAGACATATAATTTCCCATCCCAGTATAAGGTCTCCAAAACCAGGATCTTGATATATTGCCATAGCAGTAGGCTGCTGACTCTCTTAGGCTTAGCATATGAATTAATAGGATCTTAAAAGTTTTAGACCCATTGATACACTGCCATTCACAGGGGAAAAAGGTCTAAAACCTGTTAAATGAGTCAGTTACAACTGTTCTTGTACTTAGAAATATATAAATTAACTTCCTAAAGAGCTTCAAAATGCTGTTCTGAACTCAGAGTGATAGAACTTGGTAGTACTCATGTATTACATGATGTTTTGTTGCTCTGGGTGTTTGCTTTGATTACCAAAGCACAAGCTGAAAAACACCAACTGTCAGGTCTAACATTATGTACTTGTTTTCTCTCCTTACAGGCTGATTACCAAAAATTACGTTTGATTGGATAATTTCACATGTTGGGTTTTTTTGGATTTCACTGGGAAACTCCTGATGAAATGGGTTTGGCTAATGCAGAGTGGGAAGTTTGACAAGTACTGCACATATAATTAGTACTTTTGTACACAGGAGGGGAATCAGGAACTGTCAGCATGCTTACAATTGGAAAAAAATGTCTTTAAGGAAATAGTACAGTGCCAGTGGCATCGTATGGACTCATTTGGTGTCCTAACCTGACTTTTCCTCAAAGTAGTCTGACCCATACATTTTTGATTTTTTACAGAGTGTACTTACACTCTTTTAACAGCCATAAATAACTGGTATTGTTTTGCATTATATAATAGGAACCTGCAGAAAAAAACCAACAGTATATTATGCAGGATTACCTGTTGAAATCCTGCTAATATACAGGAAGAACCTACTTGGATTACAGCATGCCACAATATTCTTAAATATGAATAATTACCTGTAACTAAGCTATCCACCATAAGAAAGAACTATTATTTAGCACTTGACAAAGTTAATGTATGATCCTATGTATCTGGAAAACATTTCTTGAAACATTCAAAAATAATTATCAATTGGTACTCTGATCACTTTTGTGTTCAAACCTGGAAGGGCTCCTCCAGGCAGTAAAAATTTCATGGTATCATTGGAGCTTGAGATCTGTGAAGGAAAAATAAGAATATCATTATTTCCTCTTGTCCTGTCACTGGGCACAACTGACAAAAGACTGGCCCCATCCTCTTGACAGCCTCCCTTGAAGCATTTAGAGGTGTTGATCACATCCCCCCTCAATCTTCTCTTCTCCAGACTAAAAAGATCCAAGTCCCCCAGTTTTGCCTCAGAAGTGACATGCTCCAGGCCCCTAATCATCTTTGTGGTCCCCTGCAGTACCCTCTCCAGCAGTTCCCTGACCTTCTTCACCTGGGGAGCCCAGAAGTGGACACACTCCTCCAGATGAGGACCTCACCAGGGCAGAATAGAGGGGCAGGATAACCTCCCTCGACCTGCTGGTCACACTCTTTCTGATGCACCCCAGCATACCATTGGCCTTCTTGGCCACAAGGGCACGTTGCTAGCTCATGGGCATCCTGTTGTCCACCAGGACTCCCAGGTCTTTCTCCTCAGAGCTGCTCCCCAGCAGGTCAGCCCCCAACCTGGACTGGTGCATGGGCTTATTCCTCCCCAGGAAGGCAAGAGTGAGTTTTGTAACAGCACAGCCCTTGCAGAGCCCGCCAAAGCCACGTCCCTGGGGCTGATGGGCACGGGGCCCCTGTTGGGCTTCCTTAGTGCTCAGCCACAGACAGTTGATCTGACGGGACGGCTATGGGAGATCTTGCAAATCTTCACCCAGATACCCACCTTGGGTTTCCCCTGGAGGTGTCCCAAAGAGAGGGATGAGTGCACCTCTCCTGCCACACAGCTGCCGGCAGGCCACTGCTTCTCAGAACTGTGGCGCGCACTGCGCTGCTGGTGCTTTCAATTGGAGACGTCTCCAAAGCTGGCTGTAAGCTCGCTGCATGCGTTAGGTCTCCCGTGGTAAGGTGCTGGGCACCTGAGCCTGAGGTCCCGAGAGGCTGCTGTGGAGAAGGAGCCTCATGCTGGGAGAGGAGCCAGAGCCCCGCTCTGCAGTCATGGTGGCACTTGTCCCCTGAGCAAAGGGCTCCCGACTCGGGCAGCGTCACACCCACCTCACTGAGGTCGCCCAAGGACAAGGCTGTCGCGCTCCCAGGGCTTGGTGTGCCAGTGGCTCCCAAGGAAGCCTCTTCAGGCTC
>QJSC01000491.1:5199-83920 GCA_003697955.1 Calidris pygmaea
TGGGATTTCATCCTACTGCAATGACTGGGGAGATGGTGTGCACCGAAGCATCGCGTGTAGGGACCCCCACAGAATCCCCAGACCCCTAGGCCCCCCCCGCCCAGAGCTCTATGCACTACTCTGGACCTCCCCAGACCCCTGTGGAGACCTAGAGATGCCCCCTCCCAGACCCTCGTGGAACCTGAGGGATCCCCCAGACCCCTATGGACATCCCCCCAAGGGCTCTGGGGCTGTCCACTAATTCCAGAGGGAGAGAGTTGACCCCGAGTCCCATTTTCCAGGGGAACAAGATCTCCAGGTGCCCCCTCCAGCCAGGGCTTGGGCCAGGGCTCCAGCCATCCCCCCCCAGGTCCAGGTGCCACTCATCCCCACTGATGGGCTGATGGCCACCATGGCCCCAGCAGGAGCCGGGGAGAGGGGGAAGAGGAGGGAAAAGCAGGGAGAGCCCCCGGGGGGGAAGAGGGAAGGTCCAAGCGGTGGGGAGCGGGGCAGGGAGAGGGACGGGAAGGGAAGGGGGAAGGGGGCAGGGGGAAGGGGGGGTCGGGACGAGGAGGAGCCCGGTGGGGACTCACGGCAGCTCCTGGTGCCGGCGGGAGACCTTCGCTGCCCAGAGGCTTCTCTCTCTGCCCCTCCCCAGCCCCCTCCCCAGCCAGAGACCCTCGGCACAGCCCTGCCCCAGCCCCACTGCCTGCTCCTCAGCCTGCCCCAGCACCCCCAGTCCCCCCCGCAGCCTCTTGCAACCCTCGGCCCAGCCCAGCAGCACCTCACGGCTCCCACCTGGGCTGCCCCAGCCCCAGCTGCAGCTCCTTGGCAAGAGGGGCCATGGCCACAGCCCCACAGCACAGTGTCCCCCCTGCCCTCCAAGACAGCACCCAGGGACCTGGAGGTGTGGGGCACGCAGCCAGAAAACGGGGGGCTGGGGACGAGAGGGGTGCAGGGAGCAGGACAGCCCCCCAGAGAGAGGAGAGACTGGCCAAAGAACAGGGACAGAGAGACCCCCACAACCCCCACGGACCCCGGCAGACCCCCACAGTTGCCTACAGACCCCTACAGCACCCTACAAAACCCTAAGGACACCTACGAAGCCCTACAGAGCCCTAAGGAACCCTGCAGATGCCCACGAACCCCTACAGAACCCCACAGACTCCTAAGAAGCCCTACAGACCCCCACACACCCCTAAAAAAACCTGCAGACCCCTACACACCCCTAAGAACCTATGCCGACCCCTATGAGAAGCCCTACAGACCCCTAAGAACCTCTACAGATCCCTGCGGACACCTGCAAACCTCTACAGACCCCTAAGAAGACCTAGAAACACCTAGAGACTCCTAAGAAACCCCACAGACTCCAACAGACCCCTGCAGACCCCTAAGAAGCCCTAGAGACCCCTAAGAACCCCTACAGGCCCCTACACACCCCTAAGAATCCCTGCAGACCCTTGCAGAACCCTTAGAACCCCTCCAGACCCCGAAACACCCCTAAGCACCCCTCCAGACCCCTAAGCAACACATCAGACCCCTAAACACAGCTAACCACACTTAGCACCCCTACAGACCCCTAAGAACCCCTACAGACCCCCTACAGACCCCTGCNCGGATCCCTACGGACCCCTGCAGCTCCTTGAAGCCCCCTGCAGACTCTAGAGACCCCTACAGCCCCCTGAAGCACCGTGAAGCCCCCTGCAGCCTCCTAAAGACCCCTGCAGCCCCCTATAACCACCTACAACCCCCTGCAGCCCCCTGCAGAACCTAGAGACGCCTATAGATCCCTGCACCCCCTAAAGACCCCTGCAGACCCCCACAGACCCCTGCAGACCCTCAATGCCCCCTGCAGACCACTAAAGAACCCTGCGGCCCCCTCCAGCCCCTTGCAGACCCCTCCAGCCCCCTGAGGACCCCTCCAGCCCTCTGAAGAAGGTGATCTGGAACAGGGTAGAAAAGAAGCTGGAGCCCAGGGAGACACAGAAATGCTCCAGCCTTTCCCTGGGACTTCCCGAAGGTGGCCAGGAGTCCTGCTGGGAATCTCGACCTTATGATCCGGGAAAAGAAGGGAGAACATCGGGAAAGGACGAGGGTCTTCCATCGGCACATACCTTCAGCTTCTTGGGGAGCATTGGGGACGGATGTGGTACGACTCCTTATGTCTGGAACCTGTTGCTGCGGGTGGTTTTGGCGGCTGGGCCATGTGCTGTGGCTGCTCCAAAGGCCAAACTGCTGCATTTGCATGACTTAGGACAAGAAGGACCGGCCCCATTGGACAAAGACAAAGCCCTGCAGACAGTCCTCTGCCCGGGAAGGGAGAAGGGGGAAGGGGGCAGGGACCAGGGGACTCACGGCACCTCCTGGTGCAGGCGGGAGACTCCTGCAGCCCCCTACAGATCCATGCAGCCCCCCCCAGACCCCTAAGAACCCCTACAGCCCCCTAAGAACCCCTGCGGATCCCTAGAGACCCCTAGGGCCCCCTACAATCCCCTGCAGACCCCTAGAGATCCCCAATGTGAAATGCGTTCACCTGATTGGTGTCAATCCCTTTAACCCTTCTGTGGGTCCTTGTAGCACCGGGGGCTCAGGAGAAGCAGGACGCTATGTCTAGAGTTTCTAGTTCTTGCCAAAACCCCCTAACCAACCCAGGTTTTGTCGCTGGCCCCACGGTGCTGAGCGGGAGGGGGCTGTGGGGCGCACGCCTGGAGTCGGGGGGCGGCCTGGGGGCGAGCCCAGAAAAACTGCTTCCCCCCCCCCCGACCAGCGGGTGGGAGTCGGAGAAGATCCCAGAAGGTGAGGAGGGCATGGCCAAGGAAGAGACGCCCAGCCCTGGAGATCATTAGCAGAGGCCAACCTTGGCTAGGAAGATGGAGGAGCAGAAGAAACAGAAACCCCAAACGGGACCTGCCCGTGGGGCGTCTTGGTTGAGCAGAGACTCCCGGCGCGTCCAGCGCTGGTTGCTTGGCTTTACTCCTTTCATCAATTGTCAACTGGAATTGGAACCCTGTTTGAGGCTAAATCATTTATCACACTAAGAACCCCTACAGATCCCTGCAGACACCTAAGAACCCCTAGAGACCCCCTCAGACACCTGCAGACGCCTACCGAACCCTAAGAACCCTTAGAGATCCCGAGACAACTCTAGAGACCCACAGAGAGCCCTAAGAACCCCTACGGACCCTTGCTGACCCCGGCTGACCCCTAAGAACCCCCTACGGACCCCTAGAGACCCCTACGAAAACCCGCATGTGATAAATGGACTATACTAGAAATTAATTTTTTTTATATATATATTTCAAGAGCAAAATACTGCAGTGAGGAAAAAAAGGAGGCAGTAGAAAATTATGGAGAGGACTGTTAGAAAACATGGGGGTGAAACTAGGAAAAAAAGCATATTTAAAAGAAACAGGGAAAGTGAAAAATTCAAAGAAAAGACATAAGAAAAGGACAGAAGCAGGTGAAGAAATGCAGAATAAAAAGTTAAACAACCTGAAGGTGACAAACAGAAAAGAAGTAGAAAGAATTACAAAAAAGAAGAGTGAAAAAAATGTGAAAGATAAATAGAAATGAAAAGGTAGAGAAAATAATAAGAATGAAAGGAACTATGAAATATGAATGTGCCTGCTCCTAAAGCACTGTTCTATTTATAATATTCCAAGATGTGAGACCTTCTTTAGGTCATTAATATTCATGATTTTTTTTTAAATTTATTTTGAGGTATTTACTGTTGTCCAGGTTGTTGCTACTGAATAACAAATAATTAAAAGAAAAAAATCACTCCAGAAGGAACAGATCTGAATGTACCAAAGCATATGGGGAGAAGTCTGCAGGGACAGAAGCTTGGAGAAAGAGAGGCAAAGGAAAGAACAACAACAGAAAACAACAAATAGAAAGTGAGAGACTGAACAGTAGAGGGTGGAATGCAACTGAGAGCCAGAAAAACCAAAAGAAGTTTCCTGGAATATGAACTTCCTCACAAATGTTCATGTAATGCCAAGAACAGTAAATATTTTTCATTTACTGTATTTAAATAAATAATTTAATAAGCTCTGCTTTAAGTAAACATGCTGCTGATGGTTTGGCTTTTTCTTCCTTTTTTTTTTTTTTAATTTTATTTTAATCACTAAAACACTTTCCGTGAGTGTGAATTCTGAAACCAGAACATTTGGAAATTCCTCAGTGTTTGCTGTCTTTCCTGTTATTATTTTTAATCAGATCAAGAGGATAGTTTGGTTTGTCAAAGTGGGAATATTCCCATGGCAGAGACAAATTGTCTAATGCCCATTTCTGGAACTTGTGACATTTGCAATAACACACGAGAGCACTAAAACTAGTTTTTTGGAAGGTAGTTCTCCAGGCACAGTTGCCAGGTATTTTTGCAGTGAGTAGATGGCCCATAATTATGTCCTCATCTAACAGCCTACCGAGTCATGCACCCTCCTAAAATACAGAATATTTATTTTCAAGTAAACATAGCCTGATTTGGGCCATTTTCCAAAGGAGTATCTGTAGTGTTTTATGTTCAGTGTTCCAGCATGAATCACAAATAAACCTGCTGGAGCTATTCTATTTTATTCTAAGAAAATTTAGTGCAGTAAAATCATTATGTGTTTCAACAAATTCCCCACTCAGCGAGGCAGTAGTCATCATACTGTTATAATGAAATATCAGTCCCTTTCTAAGCATCATTTAAATTATTACTCATTCTAACAATAATGATAGTTGTTTTTATAGAAAAATGCTTTAAATTTGACTGATTAATGGGAAAAAAAGACTTGCCTGTTAAAATGTCCATTCTTTTTAACATATAATGGAAAAAATTAGTATATATTATATATGATATTACATAATTATATATAAATATTATAAATACATTATATATTATATGTGCAAATTATCTGTATACAGTTTTCTCAAGCCTTAAGTACAAGGCATGATGTGACTCCTCAAACACAGTGTCTTCTGCGAGGCTCTCAACACTTGTTAGCAAAGCCAGGGTTACTAACGAGCAGATGAGGCAGTTGCCCAAAAGGGCTAGGAGGGAGAAATAAGCCCTATTAATGGCCAGACATTCTGCCTCATTCCATACAGCAAATCTCCCTCAGCACCTTCAGCTTCATATCCCCTTCACACAGCACAGGAGGGGAGCAGAAATCAGGAAAGGATCCAAGAACCAGAGCAACTCTCCACAATTTTCTCCCTTTGAATCAGAAATGGGTTCACAGAGATGGCTTCAGAATTTTAGGGCTGGGCTGGCCACCAACGTGGTCCTATTGAAAAGAGAAGAAAGGAGTTGGGAAGGAGGGACGTCA
Source organism: Calidris pygmaea (assembly GCA_003697955.1). NCBI lineage: Eukaryota > Metazoa > Chordata > Aves > Charadriiformes > Scolopacidae > Calidris > Calidris pygmaea. Next base: position 10,494 of record QJSC01000491.1, read on the forward strand.
TTCAGTCCTGGTAAAAATAAGGGATCCTTGCAGTATCTGCAGTCAAGAGCAAAAATATTGGCAGCACACAGACATCCTACCTCACAGTCACTTTTTGGGTCATCCACGAAGCTGTACAATTCAATTTTGCCTGAATTGCCTAAAATCTTACCCATTAAAAGCTTATCAGGTTGCCTTGATTAGAATAGAAAAATTAATAATATTTGTTTTGTTGTTTCAAAACTCACATGCCTTCTTTAAAATACCTAAGCTCTTGCATTCACAATAGTTTTACCTTTTCCTATTAGTAAATATAGCCGTAGTAGCTGAAACGGAATTTCTTTGTCTAGAATTAAACCCTTTGCCTGTCCAAAGTAGAACTCACTATTAGTTATGGAAAACATATATAATGATCTTATCAGATGGGGACAGAGAAGATGGAATCACTACCAAGGAAGTAAATCCATATTTCTATTTTTTTTCTGGAGAACATCAGAGCTTACTGTTCCCTGCTTTCTTTCCTTTTTTATGCTAAAATTAGCATAGATAATAGCCTGCAATTATTTCACTTGCTCTAATCCAGCATCACAGAATCAAAGGTAGGGGTTGGAGGGGACGTTCAGAGATCACCTAGTCCAACCCTCCTGCCAAAGCATGGTCATCTAGAGCAGGTTGGACAGCAATGCATCCAGGGGGGGTTTGAATACGTCCAGAGGAGGAGACTCCACACCCTCTCTGGGCAGCCTGTTCCAGTGCTCTGTCATCTTCAAAGTAAAAGAAGTTTTTCCCCATGTTGAGATGGGACTTCCTGTGTTCCAGTTTGTGCCTCTTCTCTTGTTGCCGGGCACCACTGAAAAGATTCTGGCCTCATCCTCTTGACACCCACCTTTTAGATGTGTGGGACCCTACGCTTACCCTTGTTGAACTTCATTATGTTCCTCTCCACCCAACTCTCCAGCCTGTCCAGGTCTTGCTGAATGGCAGCAAAGCCTTCTGGTGTGTCAGCCACCCCTCCCAGTTCTGTGTCATCAGCAAACTTGAGTATCTTTCAGGCATGTGTCTAAAACGGTGAAAGTCATATCCTACACAGACTTCAAAAAAAAAAACCACAAACCAGTGACTATTAAGATTTGGTCTGCTATGTTTTATTTCCCTAGAGAATACATCTTAATATTTTCTGGCATACATTTACTTGGGATCAGCAAAAGTGCACTTGTGTAGAGATAGTATAACTGAATTCATGGTTTTGCCTGCAGGATCTTTGTTATTCATAATATTGCATAAAAAAGGAAAAATATTTTTAGGAGCTGAAGGGGAATTTGAGAACAGAACACCACACTGGCAAAATGAGCATATTTGATATAGAGTAATATAGAGGCAAAGGATATGACCTATAGTATTTTTAAACCATAGGCTTTTCAAATACAACTGAAGGTTTTACACAGCTTAGCATTTTTTCATGTTGAAATGTAACTGCTATAGAAGTGCCATATATACTTTTTGTGGAGCAATGCTTCTCACTCTATGGAGCTAGTTCTGCTTTGAGCAGAAATCTAAGCTGCATGACCTCCAAAAGTCCTTTCCAACTTGAATTTTTCTATTATTCTAAGGCACACTAACAATAAACACCAACATTAACATGAGAACAACTTCTACCTCTTCCTGCTTACTTTCAAGGAGAAGTTGCATGGATCAGCATGGTCTCCAAGTGTTTTACTTGCCAGAACCTCAGGATATCTTAAAGATTTGAATGTGTTGAGTCAATTTAATCTGGACATTTTGTTTAGTTACAGATTAAAAACATGACTTTAAAGCTGTTATCATTTTCCTCGAGCTAAATTGTCTTAAAACCCCACAACATTTAGAGCAGAGGGGCTTTATAAAAAGGGTACAACTAAAGCAATTATAACACTACAGAATTTTACCTCCTACTTCCCTTGCATTTTTAAATCTCATCATAAGTAATCTGCAAAGATGTTGCTTCAGTGCCAGGATACAAACACTGTGCCCATATTATAACATAACAGCTAAAAAATACAAGATGGAGAAAATGTATTTTCAGGCTTGATTGCTTCCCTTGAAAACTAATATAATTTTCCTCTAGGACACACAATTTACAGTATGCTTTCCCTACCAAACACAAAAGTAATGCATCCCTGAGAAATTTCTACTCTCTATACAGTAAATTGTTTTTGGAACTCTTATATTGTATGTAGAGGTTTCCAGTTGTTTGATCTCTATCTCAATCTTACACACCTTATGCTTCAATTTCAGAAGACAGGCTGAAGAATTTAGGTAATCAAGCAATAGTTCAAAATTCATGATCATGAAAATGAGATAGTCATTATAGGAAGTTGTCAGTAGATCTCTTACATTAATTCCATTGCCACCTGCAGCACAGAATACATTACATGTTCAGAATAAACCCAAATAATTTCGCTGCTGTTTTTCAGTCTCAGTATGGCCCTTCTTTAAACTTTTCATCCTTAGCTGGAGTGTACATGTTATAGTATCTCTGTGAAAAATGGGAAGGATTGTGACATGGTACGTATGCCTTTGCTTTCAAGAATGTCATGAGGTCCTCAATGACTTTTCTTGCCTCAGTCTTCCCCTGTGAGTCTAGCCACACCGCCCAAGTCACAGAAGGCAGGGACTGGGAGACCCACAGGCTGGATGGGCTTTTGAGCAACCTGCTCTAGTGGAGGTGTCCCTGCCCATGGCGATGACCTGTGATACCTTCCTTTTGTTCAACTGCATTCTTTCCTAGTTTTGGTCTGTAAGTGAAGACAAAGAAGTGTAAATACTCTGTTACAGCTGAATTATATTTTTTTAGGGTTAACTAAAAGTTTTGATAGGCTAAAATCTAATAAGAACTTATTATTCTTTACAATTCTTTACAATTATTACAATTAACTGCTAAGCTTAACTTACATTTAGAATTATATAACTGTGTTGAGTTCTTCTGCCATTGAAACACTGGGCTACCTGAAACAACCTAAAAATAAGTAACATTTTTGGAGCCTCTATCCATAAATCCACGCATCCAAAATTATGTTTTCAAAATTATCCTAATAAACAAATGTGCCTGATTCACAGAAATTAAATAAGGTAGCTGAAAACAACAAAGCTTCAGCCCTCCTTCCTACAACAAAAAAGGTAGTCAACAGGTAAAAACCTCAGGATAACTATCAATTAGTATCTTTGTGTAATGGTCTCCTTCTCCTATTCATGTAACCTTTTTTATTGGGCTTAAGTTAGCCCTCTTCTCAAGGAAACAGGCATTTAATGTTGCCCAAGGATACCAAGGAGTTCATCCTTTGCTTGCCAGTGTGCTAACTGAGCTGCTATTTATCCCAGCCGATTTGATTGCTCTAATGCAATCAAACAGCAGGAACTCACGTCAAAGTTGAGTTCACCTGTAGTTAAAAGTCTGGATTTAGGGATGGGGTGTGGCTTTTCGGTACAGTAATTCAATACGGATTGTGCTTGCACTAGAATGTCATTCCAAATTGGTGAAATAAAGTGTAAGGTATGTAAATGAAGCATTCTGTATTGAAAACAGAATTATCCCATCATAAATGAGTATTCATAAATGAGTATTCATAAATAAGTATTAAATGAGTATTTATGTCACTAGATCATTTATAGAACTCATGACAATTATAACATAGAAGAGGACTAAAGCCAGGTTTCTTAAAGGTCATTATTATACAGATGTCTTTTCATACTTCTTTGCACCATATGAGATCTTCTTGAAATCTTGACTTGGCAATATATTGTCTGCATATTAGAAAGGAAATAGAAGCCAGAAATCTTCAGCAGCAGACAAAGAAGAAGAACTGAAAAAATTCATGTATTATAACAAAATCTCCTAGCCTATAAACACAGCATAATTATTACAATTGACTTAGGAGTGAGCACAGCTTTTCAGAAAGAGTTTTCTATTTCCTCTGCCAGCATAACAGAGAAAGGATGTTTTATGCTGATATGCTTATCATATCTGTACACTTTTTTGATAAACAGTCAGTAGACAGTTATGTTTGTGCTTCAGGAATGCCGGCTACTGTCCAGGTGAAGGACACTTGAGAACATTCTCCTTGGACGCAAAAAAATATATATTTTTTAAATAGGTAATGGGGATTTCATGTTATTCCTTCTGACTTTCTTGGATAAGAATCCATTTTGTACTTATCATGTTACTTTAAGAGAAAAAATATACAAAAAAAAAAAAAAAAGGGTATTTTTCATGGAACTACATTCTTTTTCTATTCGTAACAAACTATGGATAGCTAAACACTTAAAAGACATGATACAGATTTGTAGATTATGTACCCATTGAAGATGCATCATTTTGCCCACTTCCCCTAGTGAACGTTGCAAATGAGCTGAGCAGGGTAACATAACCAGCTATTACATTGCAAGGCCATCTGATTTACACTCTGCCTATATACTCGTCCACAGACTCCTGCTCTTACAGGAAGCATTTGAGCATAGAAGTAGATTTTCACGGAGCTGTTTTCCAACCCATTCAGAAGAGCTCAGTCAGGATTTCTTTAGTCTCGACAGAATAAAATTATCATAACTTTTTGTGCCTTTCCTAAATGCATTTCAATATCTCAATTATGCAGAAAGTCACTGATGTGAAAACTGATGAAAAAAAAACACCGCATCAACTCATTAGAATATTGAATGTCAGCCTAATATTTTTTGTGATATGCACATACATTTAGTATTACTCAGAAAGTTGACCCCTGCTCTATGTTGATATTTTATGATATTCAGAAACTCCAAATAAAAACTTGCAGATTTCTTTGTCATTTTAAGGGTTTAGATACTGGAGAAGATGAATTTGTGTAATTTCATTGGCATCAACACATGCTGAACCACTCCAGGTGAAAGTCTGACTGAAATGTTTTCTTCTGAGAATAAAATATCAGTCAATCTTTTCTCATATGGAAATTGAATACAAACTTTCCTTAATATTCTGAAAAAAACTACAGGAGATTATTTTTTCTCCCCTCTAGTTCCATTTCCAAGGAAAGACATGTACAATAATATTTCTTTTAAAAATAGCTTAAGTCTACATATGGAATTGCAAACACATGCTGTGTCTGTACTAGCAAAATCCTTGATAAAACAAACAAACAAACAAACAAATAAACAAACAAAAAAAAAGAAAGCAACCAAAAACCCGAACTAAAAAAAAAACCCAAGGAAAAAATCCAAGGGAAAGAGGAAGAAAGAAAGAGAAGAAGGGAGGAAAGATTTATGTCATTTATTTTATTCCAATTAACTACTTACTTTTTAAGATTAAAGATTACTGAGATTAGAGATAGAGATTGCTGCTTCAAAATTAAGGTCGCTCAGTATGCAATTTGTATGCATGGATTGTTTTTTACCAGAAGTTATGATCCTCCACAATTGTTTCATCCTAACTTCATGCTGTAGGAGTACTTATTTTTGCCACCATCTCTCCAATGAGATAATATTAGTAAGTTAGGTTATTTTGTGGGAAGTGAGCTCTGTTTTATAACAAATAGTTTTGCAAAGTGAAGGAAAATAGACATTTAAACTGCAACAGTACTCAGTGCAAGGAAAGTGAATTCAAAATATAAAGTTACTAAGTTTTTCCTTGGCCCTTGATATCTTCTATGATTTGAACATAAAGACAGTATTTGGTTGCCTTAGTTTGTTATACTTTTATATCCAGAATAAAACAGAATGTTCCCATAATTATAAAAGTGTAATCAGTGATAGTTTCTCAGCGCTTCACCTGTGGGCTTCTAGTAAGCCCAAGTGTAGCTGGCAGTCAAAAAGACTCCAAAAGTGCTCCGATTTGTTCCTTCCTTCAATGTTACTAACATCCAGGGAGAACGGATGACGCAAAAAGCATCACAAGCAGGGCGGGAGGCTGCAGTACTTTGAGCATCTCAAAGGCATTCTTAGAAGAGATTTTCAGCTGTGTAAATTGCTGTACTTCCAGGTACTTCATTAGTGCTGTGACTGCTTACAACAGCAAGAGCTAAACTGCCTTGCTCATTCCCTTTGCACAAGTTCTGCTTGCCTGTCGTAGATTTCTTTACATGATTTATGGGCTAGTTTAATAACCACTAGCTCTGAGAACAGCATCTTCAGCATAAGAATTCTTGTAAGAGGTTGTTTCTAGGAGAGACAGAAATAATAAAGTTCTAACAAAAATTATATTTAAGAACACAAATGTATCTTCTTTAGGTATTTTGATCTTTGTGAAATCAAGCCACAATAGTATGGGAAATATATATTGATTTTTTTTCTGTTAATTCTACTGGCTCAATTTTATCTTATCCTTGCAAAGTAGTGTGATGCACAATAAATAAACATGAGATCCTACATTCACAAATTCATATGCATAACTTTTGTTAGTTAAAAGGATGAAGTATAAAGAGGATAATAATCTATAGCAAATCCTCATGAATTTCAGATTTTCTTAGTTACGAAACCCAGCACCGCTGAATTCTGCCGACACAGCATAACATATTCTATTCGCCTTGGGAATTCGACTATGGGAAAAATTAACCAAATGAGAACAACAGGAAGCAAATTATAGGTATTCCCAAAGGAACTGGGTAAGCTGCTGGTTGTTTTCTTTCTGGTGAATACTCTGTCTCATTGGCCAGTATCCGGTTATTAGTAAATAAAAGTGTTAATGTTTTTCCTTATTTTGTGCTTTTCTCTCTTCTTCCCTAAGAGCAGCTTTAAAAACCCAGGGAAAAGAGGTGTACTATAGGTATACATTGCTTTTTATTCCTTATAAATTTCTAGGAGCTGTGTTCAGCCAATGAGCTTGCCTACAAAAATCAAGTCAAATGTTACTCTTCCTTCCTGTAAAGATAGTATTTTCTTTCTGAGTGGCTGAAATGACTACTGAAATGGCATGATTTAAAACTATTTCCATAAATAAATAGGGGTAATTTATTTACTTCACATAGTAGTCAGCATTATAGTCATGTGGAACAGTGTACTTATTTGTTGATTTGGTTCAAATAAGATAGATTGATATTTCTATGTAATTTTGTATGTATTTGACACAGGAAGCATTTGTTTCTATGTCCAGAAATAAGTCCTGTTAGGGAGCTAACATAGCATTTTACATACAATTAAAGTAAAAGAAAAAAGAATATATTATTAGTCCCTCAGTTGGTGATAAATACTAAAAAATTGAGCAAAAATTAACAGCTCATAATCAATCATGGCATCCACTTTAGCTACACAGGATCTCTTGCACGTGACTTTATAACCAGGAGCAAGCTGATATGGTTGCTTGTGCTTACATTGCACGAATATGTTGAAAGAAACGTGAGCAACATGAGCAAATTTGCATTAAACTATCACACATGACTTTATCTCAGAAACCCAATGCTATTATTTCCATATCTCACTTTTATGCTTGTAATAAAGTTTATACTATATTTTTATTTAACCTACAAAAAGTATTGCTCTTTGTCTTTACTGATTCTTTTCCTAAAACCATAATTCCCTGTGTCACTCAGTCCTCAGAAAGTGCCAATTATTTCTGCAGGTATTGCTCATGTGTAAAGATCTATAATCCTGCAGTTTGTATCTATAGAGGTTAGGAATGCCAGTCAGAATCAACAGATTTATGGTGTGGATAAGGTACTAACTGCACATACAGAAAATAGTGACATTGAGTACAATACAGTATTTTTGTGAGTAGCCTGAGAAGTACATTAAAATGTAACCGTGCTGCAGAAATATATTGAACAATTCATAGATGAAAATGCCAGATTCTAATTAGCAGATGTTTAGAAATACTTTTAGATTTTTTAGGTAATTTCATTTTAACTCCCCGGGAGTCTGTCAGCATCTCAGTCTTGGCAGAGCTTTGTGGTTTGTTGTCCCACTTGAGCCTAAAATCCCACTATGCTTGTAATTATACTTTTTGATGAGCTGGGTCTCTGATAACACTAATCACTTCTTCCCTATAGATCAAGAGAAGTGCAGAGGTTGTAGATAATGTTCTTCTTTGTACATAGATATAAGTAGATGTACATAGATGTAGTCTTTTGTATGACAGAGCAATGGTTTTCAACATCTTCTAAGCTATAGACTCTTAAAAAATTTTTAATACAGATGCCAACTGTATAGGTTTAGTGAGTTTTCTGACACTGGTTTGTGGTTCCATTAGTTCTCTTTCATACGCCATTTATAAGTAGTCCATGGTCTTTCTAACCCTGGGATCTAGACATCAGAGATGATCTAGCAATCCCAAAGTGGCTAGCCTGCTCCCTCTGTTGCAGTCACCTCTCCTGCTTTCTTCAAATTCACATCGATTTTGTCTTCAGCTGTATGCTCAAAGCACTACCCTGGAAAGCTGTGTTCATTTTCTTTGGTCTGCTACAATGAAACTTAAACACTCCAGTACTTCCAGAATAGTAGCTCAACAGAAAGGAACAAGAGCCTTCTTTTGGAGTGGCCCAAGGACAAGATGGGACTGCAGGCAGGACATCCTCCAAATAAACAGTGAGACCGACAGAAAAACCCCACAAGATAAGAAGTACTAAGAGCAGAGGAGATAGTGCATTTTGGGTGGGGAGGAACAGCATACAAATCCCACAGGCATGATTGAAGAAAATTGCAGAAGCAAGAAGACATGCCCACTTCATTTCTAAGTTATCTCCTCTAAGTGTTCTCCAGCATGATCACCTTGACCAGCGGGTGAGCCGATGCAGGCAGGGTGCAGGAACAACCGAAAAACCACAGATGAGAGGCAAAGAACAAATGTAATCTCGATACCCCATGGACTGGGGAAACTCCAAAGCAGCACCCAGGCAGAGGCATGCAAGCCGGGGACGCAGGCACTCTGGAGCAAGAGAGAGTTCTTATTAGCAAGAGAGTCCTTGTTAGCAAGGGAGTGAGAGAGCGAGAGCTCATGCTGGCTGTTCTCACCTGCATTTCAAGGATTCAGGCAGGCAGAGTTTCCCGCTGTGCTTTGATCTTCTTCAACACCAGGGCAGGAATCTCGGGTGTGTTCCATAAGGTGCCCCTGGGTCCATCCCAGGCCTTCGTTATCTACGTGCAGATGTTCTACTTGCCGAGCACATAAAACTAAACAACAACTAGTGTGATTTTCCAGCACCCCACGTGCGAGTCGCTTGGATTGTGTTTATGGGCCTTCTCGCCAATCTTCCGTTACTTTCCCACAGCCAGCAACTAAGAATCATGAAGGATCACAGCCAACAGGGATCACTACATAGTATCAGCTCCGTGGAATTGTGCACTCATAGCTAATTTATGACTAACAGCTTTAACGATGAAAATCAATACTCTATAAGGCGTTTGCATGAGCTCCGCTGCCAATGAATTCAGTGAAGTTTGAAGTTTAAAGCTAGCTTTATTGGTCAGCCTTCCAAGCGCACTCATCACAGCTATCACTTTTCCCCTGATATATGTATATACATGCATACATATAACCATTCCAATATGGTCATAAAATACTAAGTTTCTAACATGTCTTGAGAGATAGGATGCAAGGAGGAGCAAAGAACCTTTTTATTATTTTCATCTATGAGGAAGTTAAATCATGACTTCAAATCCTGCTAAATACTTGAGAATTCTTTTAAGAAAAATATAATGAACGTCTTTTAAAAGGCGTCAGAACAAATGTCATTACCATTTGTGCTTTGCTACAAAGCTCAGGAGTTTTTTTGTGCATGTACTTTTTTTTTTTTTNCATAAATATTTCTAAAAAAAAAACCCTCTAAAAATCCTGCACTTGACTGTAGGTATTTGAAATTTCTGTTCTGGATTATATTTGTGGTCTTTGCAACTGCGTGTACCAGTCCAATAAAATCCGCTTCTCATTAAAATGCAACTGCACACTTGTACAGTCACATAATTTTTACTGCAAGTTTCTATGCAAATGTGTTAAAGGATGTTAAGTGTCTGTCACCTCCAGCAGCCCCACAAGCCAGGGATTCCTCCTGCCATCCACTGCTGGAGCCCAGCTCGCTGAGCCTGGAGACCCACAAGTATCTCCACCCCAGGCTGCTGGCTGTGGCCACTGCTGTTCCGGGTGCAGGTTCATCCAGTAGCAAGGCTGAGTGTGCATCCCAGACACACACACACACACACACACACAGAGGACTGACGTGGTCAGCTGCACAAACTGTCACAGACAAGGTGATGCTTCCAGCAACATCCACAAAAAGCACTGCCAGGACTCACATAAAACATAAGTGAAGGTAGGAAGTTCCCTTCCTCCTTCTGTCTGGTCAGGATTGAAGCTCCCCAGGGAAAGCCCATCTGTCCTCACTTTCTGGATCCTCAAGCACACACATGCTTGTGCATCCCCTGAGATGGCCCCTCAGTCTGCCTGGTACCTCTACCCAGATCCCAGGATTCTGGTCCACAGGTTCACTATTCAGCCCAGCTTGACGCTCACTAGCACTCAGATGAATGGGCTCACACACTTTTTCCATGGTCACACACACACACGGACCTCCTCATCCGCACCGTACCCTGCCAGGACTCCCACATACATAAAAACGCACCTTCATTTTAGGAACCCATTGAATCCCTACAATCCTAAATCTTTGAGACCAGTCTGATACCTATAATGCAGTTTCTCTGTTCAGTGTTTGGTCATTTACTAAAAATTATTTAAACCAGGCGAGCAGGTAACTGGAAGTTGGGGAAATGTTTGTGTACAAAAGGCAGTGTAATAATTGCCCCTTGAAAAACCAATTTTGAACACAGTATAGCTGCAAATAGTGAAGGATATGTTACTAAAAAATCGTGATATCACCTGTTGTGTACTGTACACGTGACATTTTTAACTAAAGAGTTTCTGGCCAGGTATAAGGGGCAGTAGGTCAAAATATTTCTTGGGAGGCTGCAGACTTCCCTCCTCAGCAGCCCTCTTTGATTGCTGCCTTCTTAATTTTCCCTAAGGCTTTCTTGGAAGTTTTCAAAATTCTTAGAACTAGAGCAAAGAATTACTTTACTACATGGATACTAAAAGAACATTTCTTTCTGCTATACTGAGTGTTAAAACATTGAAAGGCAAGTAACTCCAGATGAAACTAAAGCCTGGTACAGGATCGACTCCTTCGTCAAGCTGACATCAAAAGGTGCTGACAATGCTGGCTTTGAATAGTTTGTTCTACAGAAGATGGATTAGATCATTTCATTCAAAAAGTCTATGCTGTTGGTAAATTTAGACATAATGATACTGCTAGAGACTTCTGGATTTAGTTTTGCTAATATAGATCTGGCTAATGTATTTGAAAAAAAAAATATGTCGAGGCATGTTAAATCAAGTAGATAAGTGCATTTCACTCTAATAAGATGTAAAATGCAACATTTTAATGATTTTCTGCTGGACTGGTAGTTTCTGATCACTTAGTGAATTAGTGGGATCATATGTTTAAAATTATGCTAGCTACGAATGCATATTGAGTAATCTGAAATGACAAATTGCAAAATAGATATATCTCACTTGTACTTAAAACTTGAAAGTTTTTAAAACATTGGTCAGGAAGCTCTTCCTGGAACTCAGACTCTATCAGATGCAATTCCAAATTTTGAAGTGAAATCAAAACCTGAAAATATTTAGAGAACAGATTTATAAATTTAATAAAGTGGAATCCTTCAAAAGAAGTACCAGAATTTTTCCTGATCCAAATTTATCTAATTTCATGCTTAAATACCCATTTACATCCTCATAAAATGCTCAGTAACACTGCGATTAATTTGATCTGCGCCTTTAATCACTTTTCATAGATTGTTTTCAATTTTATCCTGCAGAATACCATCTGTTTCACTTCTACAGCTTGCACCTCTATGTTCATTCAGTGGCTTTGTAGGAAAAATAAGAGAAATGTGGTCTCCTGAAAAATCAGTTACTCCTTGATTTGTAGCTTGTGGGAAAGGGATGTCAGTAAACTAAGTGATCAGCCATGAATCTCCACGGCAGATTAAGTCTGCATTAGCTCATGTTAGGATCTCTAGTTCTCAGCTTCCTTTTGCACATTGTGCTGATAACTATATAGGAATGAAAAGACAACCCACCAGCTCTTTGGTTTATTTAAAACAGGTGAATGAAAAAATACCAGATGAGATTCCGAATGACTCTCTATTTAAAGAGGTAACTTTTACTAGTAGCAGGATGAAAACAAAGTAAATTCTAGTGCTTCAGTTTTATTCACAAAATATAATTAAATGTAAGAGTACTGTATTTCTGTCCCTCTTGACCAGAGATTGATGTGGTATCCTAAGTGAGATTAAAATTCAGGCAGTGTTTATTACAAATAAGACCTCTTTTCAATCACTTTCAAACTTCTGGAAAGGAGAGACAATCTGTTACTGAGGAACACTGAGAATACTTTTGAAGTAATTTCATGCAGCAATTTCCTTGTATATTAATCTGCTTTTTCTCAATTTTCTTTTGCAGCTTCTGACCCCGAAATTATTAAACAGGACAAAGGGCAATGGTTTTAAAACAAAAGAAAGTAGAATTACATTAGATATAAGGATATTTTATTTTTCATACAGTGTGTGGTGAGACAATGGCACAGGTTTTCCAGAGAAATTGTGGGTGTCCAATTATTAGAATTGTTCATGGTCAAGTTGATCTGGTGAAAGGTGTCCCTGGCTGTGGCAGGGGGTTGGATTAGATGATCTTTAAAGGTCCCTTCCAGCCCAAACCATTCTAAGAGTCTATGATTTTATAATCGTCTTGCTAGACGATTCTCACAGTGAACACATGTACCCACCAGGGAAGAGGAAGAATAAGGCAAATAACTATGGTATTGTCTTTGACTGATCTCACCACCTCCAGCTATTTTCAGCTCACAGTGTTCCTGCATTGGATTTTGTTTCTGTGTATTTAGAAACTCCCACAAGATTTCTCTGTTTGCTCATTGATTTGATGTATTGCTATTATCTCATGACTCTTGCTTGTCGTGAATGGATGATTGAGATCACTTAAAGAACTGCTGCCAAAAGTATTAGCAAATTGATTTTAATATGATATTGCAAAAGTGTGACTTAACAAAGTTTGATAGTAAGGTTCACTATTAATTTCTACACGGGAAAATATATAAAGGAAAATTGAATTATGCTCAAGTTAGAATGATTCACAGAGATCAAGGACACAAAGGGTAAGGGAGACAATCCCATTGAGTCATGGTGTTCAGAATGGACCCCCTTTATTTCTAAACTCCTTCTCAGAGAGGAGTCTAGCTGTGAATGGATCCAGACTTAGTCCTGGGTTTGGTCATTAGCCTCAGTGCAGCATGTATTCACTGTTACCAAAGCAAAAACAACCCTACTACAGGGTTATGTGCAATAGTAGTCACTTACCAAAGACCTCCTGTTGGTAAAAGATCTCTCTGCCTCGAGGAGCAACCTTGAGAGGCATCCCACCTCAAGGGGAGATCACCAGCATGCAGCCACACTGCCTAGCATGGAACACGCAAAGATGGCTCACTTAGGCTGTCATATTTATGGGATGAAGTGGTTGGCTAGTAGTTATATTGCATGTCATGGAAAAAGTATGCATGAGACTCTTTGTACCCACACCTTTATTTTCTGATAAATGAGTTTTGGAAAAGCCATCTATTATTTATGTGTAAATCTCATGATTGGTGTTACAAACTCATCTGTATTGATGTTTAGTGTGTCCTTTGTGGGTTTTTGGAGAACAGGTTGAACTAAAGAAGTTTTTGGCCCAGCTACAGCACAGGCCTTTACCTCCTTTGGAGCCTGTACCAAACTATTGCTATTTTGGTAAAGGAACGCATCCATCACATCACTATGACTAACTGTGAAATTTAGCTAGAAGAAGTGATGGATTTTGAAGCAGAATGCATATTTTGTGCACTCTTGAGAATTTTCCTTTTCAGAAAGAACCAAAGTCAATTTTACCTTTGTGAGAAGACAATGTGCAAAACATACATTTTCGAGTACAGACTAAGAAAAAGTTAGAGGTTTTGGATAATAGTTGAGGGAAAGTTGTTAAGGCTGGTGAAAAGGCTATTGTGCAACTTGCATACTTTAAATGGGCACTAGTGAGAAGAAAGAAAACTGTGTCATGTAAAGGTGGAAAAATTAACCAATGCGTACTCAAGACTAAGGCAAAAGAAACTTCATACTGCTCTGAGTAAGACTTGGGGATCCTGATGAGTCATTATAAATTCCTATCTCTTACTCTGCTTAAGGAAGAATGAAAATTGGTCTTAGGACTCAGACACTGGAAAGCTGAACATAACACCAAGGACAGCTGTAGTACTAGAAGGTTTCCTATAAATAAGACTTTGAGATCAATACAGATCAAATTTAAAAAAAAATCTAAATCTACAAGGAAAGGGAGAAAAAGGACAAAGTATTTTAAACAATAAATTTTTCTCAGTTGTTTGTTATAAAGCAAATACAGCCTTATAAAAATATTCATTTTTAAATATTTTTAGCAGAACATGCCTACTACACTTGAATAGGTGAGTCAATGCAAAGCTACTTTTCCCTTTTTATTGAGCGAGAATACGTCCCTACACAAGACCTTCTGGGTTATCCTTTCATTATCAAGAGAAGAAAACCTTCTATGGTAACATTATCACCAGAGAATTTATTTCCAGAATATCTTAGCCTCTACCTTAATCTCATCCTTTGAAAGATATTAATCAAAACCACCTGTGAATCATTTTTGTCCCATGCCAAGAACTTCTACTCAAAGAATTTCTGCTTTAAATAACCCCAGATTGTGAATTAAATGAGCAAGGTAGACTGGATAACCCTCACTAGCAATCCTTATCCATCGATTTGTCTTCCCACAAGGCAGTCCCTTTCCACAGATTTCAGGTCAAATCAGGAAATTATTTCCTGCATTGTCCCCCCAAAAAAGAATCTCCCGTCATCTCTGTGAAGTCATCATCCCATCATCTTCCACTGCAGAGTTTTTTAGTTTTCTCTTCTATATTTGCTTTCAAGAGACCAGATCTATTGCCTGAACTCAGCAGGTCGCTGTTTATACATGGCATGTTTCCTCCCTCCCAAAAGACACTATCACCCTTCCCCAAGGAGTCACCTGCATCTTCTCCACAACTACTGATAAGACTTGAAGGCTGGTCTCATTGTATAAACTCTTTGTCTTAACCTGTAGTCATCATATTATTAGGGAGCCTGAAAATAATAAAAAGAACCGAGGAGTATATCTTCTCCAGTCTTTTGGTGCTGTGATCTTTTATCTTCTACAGCTTCAGGAATTTTCTCATAAAATACCTATTTGTTGTCTGTTTTGATAGTTGCAAGTTTCTAAATCGTCTGGCTTAGTTGAGCCATGTTTTGAGGTTTTTTTAAGCAACAAATGCAGCTTTAGGCAGGACATTGCTATTATGGTCGATACTGACAGCTATGGCTTTCAATACATACATTTGTTTTTAAATGAGAGCAAGGTAAGGGTAAGTGATCCCTTCCCAAGAAGAGGTGTACATCAGCTACCCTACTCTGTGCTTCTTTCAATTTTGCCTCAAACAGCATATTGTTTAGTTTTAGATAGGCATCCCCGTTTTCCTATTTTGCAACTGGCTGCTTTTGCCTGTTAAGTTCCATTTCTATGCTCTCTGTTCCTCACCCGTTTGCCAAATTGATGTGATTTGTTCTCCGTGTAAGACATCCCATTTTGTGCAGTGCAGTGAATTTTGTTCTGTAGCTAAAGTATTTGTAAGGTACCTCTTACAGTGACGTGTAAGAATTGAAAAACTAACTTGCTATGGAGTAGCTTGAAACAATCACCAAATACTTTGCATCTATGTGGCTTTTTACCCTGTCCCAGCCACTCTGAGTTCATTGACAGTCTTCAATTTTTTTCTTTATTTTCCTTCCTTCTAGGATGCCTTTTGTGAAATCTATCTCTCCATCTAGTTGGGGTTTTTTTGGGTGCTCTGATCCTTGTAGACCAAATATCTTTCAGCTATTTTCCTGGATGTCATTTTATGGCCAGTATATGTAAGAAAATAAATCTGGATGAATGTTGAAAAGGAATTTAAAGCATTTCTATTGTGAATTTTTCAAATTCAAGACTAACTATATATTACATTCTTACCTCATCTAGTGAAAGGTGTCCCTGCCCATGGCAGGAGGGTTGGTCTAGAGGATCTTTAAAGATCAAGCCAAACCATTCTATAATTCTATAATTACATTGAAGTGTACCTATCAGAATGGAAAAATACTATTTTCCCCATAATGTAAGCAAACTCCCATTGCTTCCAGAAAGTTTATGTCTTTGATTAAAGGTCTTTCATTCTAAATAATGTAACTGCCATGAGCAAATGCTGATACAGAAAATGAGGAAAATGTGAGCTGCTACGTTAAATTGACTTCCTTTCTTAGTTACCATGGCAATATAGTCTTCCTGTGGGGGAAACTTTCTCATATTATAGCTATGTAATTGCTAATGTCTTCTCTATTATTAGAGCTATATTGAGCACACTTTGTCAGTTTTCTGTAGTATGCTGCAAGGCTAAAAAATAGTTTCTTAAGGCCATCTGATTGTCTGGTTGTTTGGAAAGGGCTGTATATAAGGACTGGGTTTTCGGCAGCTCTGGATAAAGCATGCAGTCAGATAGAACATTGATTTCAGGAGCATTCGTTGTTTCCCAATAGTGTGAGGAATGCAAGCTCTGATTATTAAGAAAACAAATCAGCCAGCAGCTTACTGAGAAGCAGAAGCGCCTTCATTCTGCATTTGCTTGGTGCACTGAATTCACATGTACAACATGAGCTGATTTTTGGCTTGATACAAGGAGCAAACAAGTCTCTTGGATCTTGAGGCTTTTGAAAGATATATTACTCTTCAAAGACAGTGAGGAATCCAGCAATTTGAACTAATTTAGCTTGAAGCACCTGCGCGTTAGCAATAAATTCTGTATTGCTTTTACCCTTTGCTGATCTCTTTTTTGCTCCATGAATCTGTAGTCTCAATCCTAGACATTTTCTAACTCCAGGCACAACTGATCTAGCAATAGATATCATCTTGTACATGAGAACCCCAAGAAACCCTTCATTTAGTCCAATTTTTTTCTTATTTCCTCTTTCCCACTTCTTCTAACTCTTTTTCTTTCTTTCACTCCCTTTTAAGTGTATTATTCAAGCTCAGGTTCGCCTATTCTTACTCATTTCCAATGCTTTTAGTACATCCAGGGGCATTTCATAAAGATCAAGTCATAATCATTACATTGTTATTGGTAGGATATGTTTCCAACCTAATTCCAGTCTTGCAATAGTGCACGCTATCATGCTTTTGCATCTGTTCATGACAGCAGTCCACTGTTTATCTCAGTGATTCTGTTTTCATTTTGTTTGAAATACTTGCTTCTTTACTAAAGGATGTTTTATTATCTCTAGGTATTAAGCTATTGTGGAAAAGATTTTCTTTTCCTATGTGAGCTATAGCAGCAATGATTTATTGTGCTTAACAACCAGAAATAAATTATCCTGGTTTTCTCCTTTAACCTGTAAAGTGTTTCAGAAATATGCCTAAATGTCAAGCTATTTTGGTTAAATACGCATGGAGTTGTGGAGTCACCTAGACTAATTTCAGCATCCTAACGGTCAGATGTAACATTACTCAGAGGAAATCTTTGGATTCTACCTGATTTCTTGTCTTTAAAAGGGGGTGAGAAATTCTTCAGTGATAACTGAGTTTGCGCAGTTTATACAGGGGCACAGCTCTGTTGCTGTTCGACACGTAAGCAAGAAATAGCAATTTCTTCTGGATTCATAATAATAAATACAGCTAGAGGCAATACTATGTTGACTTCTTATTTAAAAATGAATTAAAATTGTTTTTACCGTATCTGTTTAATGTCATAGATATCAGATCACGGCAATGATACTGAGTCTGAACTAATCCAAACAGAAGGCAGCCACTGTATATTTCTGTGTTTCTTTCATTGGGAGGAGCTACATGTACCTCCACATAGACCCAGGAACATCCCATCTCCAACAGATCTGAGACCAAATGGTGCAGAACTCTAAAGTGACAATGGGTGAGAACACAGGACCGGGATAGACAACATAACAATGTTAGGACTTCGAGGTTTAGATAAATTGCCTGACCACATAACCTATTAAATATGTATTGTCTGTTTCTTTTGTATTTAATAAGTATGCTTCCTGGAATTCAAATTGCTCTCAGTTTTACCTACTGACTAAAGAAAGGCTTCCAGAGTCACATTTATAGGTGTGAACATTAATGTAAAAGAAATGTGAAGTCTCATAGAATCACAGAATTGCCTAGGTTGGAAAGGACCTTTCAGATCATCTAGTCCCAACCATCAGCCTAACACTGACAAAATCCACCACTAACCCATGTCCCTCAGCACTACGTCTACCCATCTTTTAAATACCTGCAGGGATGGTGACTCAGCCACTTCCCTTGGCAGCCTGTCTCAATGCTTAATAACCCTTTCAGTGTAAGAATTTTTCCTAACGTCCAATCTAAATCTCCCCTCGCACAACTTGAGGCCGTTTTGTCTTGCCCTATCGTCTGTCACTTGGGAGAAGAGAGAGACCGACACCTGCCCCTCTCCAACCTCCTTTCAGGTATTTGAAAAGAGTGATAAGGTGTCCCCTCAGCCTCCTTTTCTCTAGGCTAAACAATCCCAGCTCCCTCAGCCACCCCTCATAAGAGGATAATAAGATCCTCATCTCCAAGGACATGATCTGCTTTGAATGTTAAATAAGTGATTTATGCTCTCAATTTTTGGCAACGAATGTGTCTGTTGAGGTTCTTACTTTATATATAGGTTGTTAAGTGCCAAATGTTAAATAATGACTGTGGAAACTTAAAATTCACAGGTATCTCCAAATTATAGGCTGTAGTTTACTTTTGAGTGTAATGCTTTGGGGGAATGATATTACCCAGGATGGCTGATTAGCTTCATAAATTTCAGAAATTGAAGATGGCTACTTTAAAGCTATTTTCCCACCAGTTTTGTTAAGGTAGTGAATTGCACAGCCACGTGAGATTTTTTCTGTCTTTCTTTATATAAAATTAGGATCGGAAGCAGTAAGGACTGGAAATCTCAGAAGAAATACTAATCTTATAAGAATTCTATCCAAGTCTTGTGGGTCTCAAAAGAGCACAAATACTTTGGATAAACAAATATTAAGATGTTGCTTTTTTCTAGCTTCCAGTATACCTTTTCATGTTCTTTCACAAAGATATGCTGAAAAATATTTTGCCATTTTAGGCACTTGTTATTTTATGTTGTGTTCTTAAAATATGTAAGAAGATATAATCTTAAGAAATGTCTACCTTGCTCAGTGCAATTCTCTTTCTAGCCTTTGAGTTCCCAAATATCTCTTCAGGTGTGGACTTGCACTGTTAATCATCTTCAGATTCTATTCCAAAAACATCTAAAAAAAAATACCCAATTTTTCATCAGCTTTAATATGCATTATTTGCGATCTTTATATTAAGAGACGTCTTCTGATTAGAATAAATAATGAGTAGTAGGGGATGCCATCATATTGTATCTTTTCTGGAAGCTCTCTGCCTTGCCCACTGAGAGCCTTCCCACCCCTGTCTGTTCTTTATCTTTCCTGGAACTCTGAGCATGTTGAGAATATTCCTTCACAATAGTTCTGTGCCATTAAGCATGTTTTTTGTTTTGCTTGCAAGCTGACTTTGTCCCTTTGCCTACAGTTGGCTGGATGTGAAGGGGACAATATTAACATTGTGGATCTATTTGAGTTGTGCTGTAAATGTCAACAAATTCTGCTTGCAAATATACCTTTATGTCAACATTTAGTCAAAAGACGTTATGGAAATACTCATCTTAGATAAAAAGATGTACATTCAAGCAAACACTTGTACTTCCTTTTGCAAAAACAATTTAGCTATCTTTTTCTATCAGTTAATTTGCTTTGTTTCTTCAGCATTTCTGTGGGGAATGCATAATTACTAGTGAATCTATCACTTAAAGACATGTTACAAGCGCTGCAACAAGACTGAAGGACTTCCCTTCTCCTCCTTAGTGGTTATCTCCACAGCTACTTCCTATAGTCTCAACTAATCTACAAAAGGCTGACTGTTCCATCCAATGTCAAATATCATTTCTGAAAGAAATAAATCAGATCTGAACTATGTAGGACTGGGTAGAGAAAGCATGTGAATTTAATAAAGGAATTTATTCTGAACGTGTCAACATGACCTCAAAAGCATTTATCATATGTCTCAAGATGTAGGGTTTCAGTAAGGTGTCTGAAATGTTAGCTTTAATGTCAGCTAAACCGGCTTATAAGAGAGGAGATGCTGTCACCTTTTAAGTTGGGCACATATGTCTTCAATAATCACTCATTCTTGACATACCTTTTAGTTTATGAATGTATATTTCTTATCTTATCCATTTGTGATTTTTGAGGAACAATTTAAGGACTCTAGCTATTTCTCTCCATCAGTGATGCAAGTAATAGTAAAAAGGTATATTGCGTCTGAAAAGAATGTTTAAATGCCTTCTGTGGCAAATGGGGAAGTGAGGGTGGACGTACCAAATCTCACTAGAAATAAGTTTAAATTTATGAAAATATTTTTCCTGTATAATTCCCTCCAGTAGAATTTTGTAAGCGTTTTCATTAGGTGGCACAACTTCCTTGCAGCCTCTGAACGACATTTGCTGCGGTGATTTCTTTCTGTTCTCAAGTCAGGTTGTCCATCCTGCTTCCTCATGTCCTCTCCCTGGTCGTGGAGGCAATGCCACAGGGTATCTCGTGGCATGGTCTGTCTCTCTTGAGCCAGTCTCATAGGAGAGTGTCTTCTCCTAATGGCTGTGACATGGGTCCATGCAGGAGAAGAGTGGGATCTTTCCTCCATCCTGGACAGTTTGTCAGTTTATCAAACAGTTTCTCAAACAGTTTCTCATTTTTCTCAGTCATTTTCCCAGTCATTTTCTCAATCATTTTCTCAATTTGCTCAGCCATTTTCCTGGCCATTTTCTTGCTTTTCTCAGCCAGTTTTTCCATGGCTGCTACAGTGAGGGGAGCCACTCTGTTAGCCACTTCATTTACAGTTGGTGTATCTGCATCAGATCCTCCCCAGACCATTGTTGGCAATGTGGGGGATTACATCCGTGCTGCATTCTGCATACAAACTTCCGCAACGTAGGTTGTTTCCATGGCATTTCATCAGGGTCTACATTCACTCACCAATCACCATAAAACACCTCTCGCGCAGCTAATTCTCTCAGGTACTTAATACCTTTCTCCATGGTGGTCCATTTGCTCGGGTGGCATTCAATATCATCCTTAAAGGGATGCCTGCCCTTTTATGGCTGACTTGAGTCGCCCCTAGAGACTAAGTGTGTGATTTTCTCCCAATTGCTTTATCAATACCTCTGTCTCCGGCCAGGTTTCCCAACTGTCTGGCTTCTCTACCTTCTAAGTCTACGCTATTGGCCCCATTATCCCAGCATCGGAGCAGCCAGGAGATAAGCGTCTCACCTTCATCGCAGCTAATGTCCTTTCTCATATTTTGCAAGTCCTTCATAGTGAAGGATTTTGTGATTACCACTGCATCTGATTCCTCCTCCTGCGCTGATTCTGCCCAAGAAGGACTCTCTTCCTGATCCATATTAGAAGGCCCCTTTCCTTTGTCTGTTTAGAAGGTCCCTCTTCTGCTGCTTCGTCAGAAGAATTCTCTCCCATGCTATCTGTTGGTCACTCTAGGAAGGAAACTTCACTACAGAGTGCTTCTGCCTGTTGCCTTTTCACCTTTATGAAATAACGCTTTGATTCCTTAAACCGAAGCAGCAGGACATTCCTCTCTTGTGGATGAAGAAGCTGCTATATCTATGTAGTTTCCAATATACAAGTAATATCTGCGGAATAATTTACTCCACAGATATTTTAATTGGGCTGTAGTTTCCTGTTCCTTCCCCCTATTTCTCCTTCAGCAAGATGATTTACCTTATGTTTTGACAGCAAATGATTACTCATGTATAAATTCCAAATGGTGAGGAGGCATTACAGTATGAGAGTTGTCTTTACAGCTATATATGTGAAACAAGAGTGACATCTAGTAGTCAGTTCTGGTAACCACAGGTGTATTTATCTTGTAATTGTATTTCCTGTCCTGTAATGAAGTGCTGTAAAATTACTTCTCTTCCACTTAAAACGGAAAGCACCACTCATTTGTGGAGCTACGGTACTTTACACACAAGAATTATTCTAACCTTGTAGCATTCTTGTTAGGAATTTTTAAAACCAATTCCATTTTGAAGTTGGGTAAACAGACTAAGTATAAAATGGCTTGTCCAAAGTCCCCCAAGTTTCTATGAAATAATTTGGAACAGAACCTAATTTTGACTACAATTGACTTACTCTTTCCATAAGTTACACTATCTTCAACTATCAGGTATGAAATTATTTCCAGCATTGCTGATGCTGTGTGGCAAAGAACCATCTCCTGATGGTTCCTGCACTAGATTTACAGTCTATAGCTAAAAATGCATAATGTATGTTCCAAAATCCATATGTAGGCAAGTATAACAGCACTCTGTTGCCACTTGCCTCTCCAGAGGAATGCAAAGAGCACAATGGCAAATGCAGTTTTCTGTGCCCTGGGATACATTATTGCTATAGTACTTGTGAGTACCAGCTATGAATTCTAAGCATTGGGGTTTGATCCCTGGGACAAGAACTTCTTTTTAGCCTGTGTTCATTCAAACTACCTTTTGAAAAGGTTTGTCTACATACAGTCTTTTATAGGCAGTAGCACTTAAGAGTCTGGCTATGATTTTAGTACAGTACATTTTCAATTGCTTAAGGAATTAGTGGATTGGACCTCCTGTCAAACTCTCTTTGGGAATAAAGGAGCAGAACAGAACTGGCAGCTATTGAAAGACGTTTTTCTTAGAGCACAAGAACTCCCAGTTCCCATTTGCAAGAAATCAAGCAAGGAAGGTAGAATACCAGCATGGGATACCACCTGGTATGTAGGGATGGGATCAGGAAAGCTGAAACAAAGCTGGAGCTGAATTTGGCAAAGAAAGCGCAAAATGATAAAAAGAGCTTCTACAGGTACATTGTTCAGAAAAAGAAGATGAAAGAAAATTTACCACTTCTACACCTCCCTGTCCCCCCGGTTAGTAGGATCGGAGGACTAGTGACAACTGACAAGGAGAAGGCTGAGGTACTCAACAATTTTTTGCCTCAGTTTTCACTGGCAACCACTCTTCCCACATGTCTAAAGTCCCTGAACCTCCAGGCAGGGACTGGGGGAATGAAATCCCACCCTTTGTAGCAGAAGATCAGGTTCAAGACCACCTGAGGAACCTGAACATGCACATGTCCATGGGATCCAACAAGATATATCCCTGGATCCTGAGTGAACTGGCAGATGTAGTTGCTAAGCTGCTCTCTTCATCCTATTTGGAAAGTCATGACAGTCAGGTGAAGTCCCCAGCATCTGGATTAAGGGAAACTTCACACCCATTTTTATAAAGGGTAAAAAGGAGGACCCTGGAGAACTACTGACCAGTCAGCCGCACTTCTGTCTCTGCTAAGATCATGGAACACATCCTCCTGGAAGTTATGTTAAGGCATATGGAAGACAGGGAAGTGATTAGAGACAGCCAACATGGCTTCATCAAGGGCAAATCTTGCCTGACAAATTTGGTGACCTTCTATGATGGAGAGACTGCTTTGTTGGATAAGGGAAGAGGAACTGATGTCCTCTACCTGGACTTCTGTAAGGCCTTTGATATGGTCCCACACAACATCTTTGTTGCTAAATTGGAGAGATAGGGGTTTGATGGAGGCAGTATTTGAAGGATAAGGAACTGGTTGGATGGCCACATTCAAAAAGTTGCAGTCAGTGGCCAAGTGGAAAACAGTGGTGTCCCTCAAAGGTCCAGGACTAGTTAATATCTTCATCAATGACATAGGTAGTGGGATTAAGTGCACCCTCAGCAACTTTGTAGGTGATGCCAAGCTGAGTGGTGAGGTTGATTTGCTTGAGGGAAGGCATGCCTTCCAGAGGGATCTTGACAGGCTTGAGAAGTGAGCCCTTATGAACCTCATGAAGTTCAATGAGGCTAAATGCAAGGTCCTGCATCTGGATTGGAGCAATCCCAAATATCAGTAGAGACCAGGTGATGAATGGATTGAGAGCAGCCATGTGGAGAAGGACTTGGTAATACTGGCAGATGAAAAACTGGATATGAACCAGTGTGGTGGAATCTGACAACACATTATAAAACAAATCTTTACAGAGGCAGTAAAAAAGATGAACAACAGTGCACCCACCTGATCACTGATAGCAAACACAATGTACAAACATATGTAATGCCATGGCTCCACTGGACCTACAGGGACACTTAGTGCCTAGGTCATCTGGAAGCCACAGCCAGTCACGCAAACAACTTCTGAATGTGAGTAAGAAGCATTACTATTGGTTCCACCAATAGTACTGTGATTTGAGAGAATCATACCTTACATGGAATGTGGGCAGTACCCTGCCTATGTCTCTCAAAGGGCAGGATGTCAGGAGGTAGAGTGTTATTTCCACCCCTGGATTCTCTCAGATCATCACTTGATATGGAGTTACAGGCTAGAGTGGTCTTAAGCAAGTTGTTAGCTATATAGTAAGCTAGGTGAGGTTGATGTTCCAGCACCTGCAGGAAATAATTTATGTAGTCAGGAGTCAAAAACTGGTGCATCACAAGATAAGTACCATAAAATCACCTCTACCAAGCATCCATTGCATGAGCATCTGGGAGGTGATTGCTATGGTGTCTTCCCAAATGCTACAAAAGAAGCTATCAAAAGAGATTGCAATTCAGGGTTAGCATCCACTTATATCCAGTGGCCCCCAACCTGTGTTGGGGTGTGGTTTGACCACAACTCGGAAAATGCTTTATAACACAATCTACAGCCTCATCCTCTGATACTAAAAAAAACCCCAAATATAAGCAATGCCAACACATAAGATAATTCCAAAAAGAATAGGCAAAATCTTCTAATAAGTA
Source organism: Calidris pygmaea (assembly GCA_003697955.1). Classification (NCBI taxonomy): domain Eukaryota; kingdom Metazoa; phylum Chordata; class Aves; order Charadriiformes; family Scolopacidae; genus Calidris; species Calidris pygmaea. The sequence goes on from QJSC01000491.1 coordinate 35,498, forward strand.
CCCTGAGATCTGAGAACCAAGAGATTAGCCATGGCCATAATTCAGCAATTTGCCAATTGGTATTTTTGGTTGTCACCTCATGCGAGGGCCTTAGTCGTTCCCAGAATTTCTTAGGATTTGTCTCAATGCATCGATCTTGGTTTACACAGACAACAGCATGTAGCATTTACTAACATGCAAACATCACCTTCTGCAGTCAGCAAGCAGTTCTCAAGCTAGACACTTCTGAACAGTGACTGTGATACCCGAGTGACTTCTGGCTGCAGTGCTTGCATGGCTGTGGTAGTTCCATTTCCTGTATTTTCCAGGGTAGCAGAGAGATTGACAGTCCCATTATCCAACTCATCGATCCCTAGCCAAGGAAGGAGGGTCCTGGCAAACATGAAGTTTAGATCCTCCTTCTGCTAAAGCATTAAGACCACATCAATGTTACAAGTTGTCAAGGTAATTGCAGATATAGGCTGCATAGAGGTTCTCTTCAACATGCATCCCAGGCACTATTCACTCGAGTCTGCAGGTCTCCTGCCAACTCCATAGGGTTTTCATGGCATGGTTTGCACAAAAACAGTAGAGGTGGGGGGCACCTGTTGTGTTAATGTCACACGAGCACTGCCTCATAGGCGATCATCAATATTGACATGGGAGGTTTGAATGAATGAAAATTAACCTCCAGAGATTAACGTTTTAATGTAAACCAGAAAATTCTTCCTTTACAATAATTAGTTCCCAAATTATATATTTGCATAACTTTTAACTACAAATAAACGAATAATTGTACCACTTGGAGCAAACCTGAAAATGGAACATGTCAAATTATTTCCTGTGTATCAGCTTGCCTTTAATGTTTTACATTGATTTCTTGATGCGTGTTGATTTAAATGAACTATGAAAAGCAAATTATCATTCACACTTGTTGCTAGTAAAGTATCACAGACATACGTTTATGTCTGTGCTCTAGCTGAAGTCCACTTGCTTAGCACCAAGGCACAAGGGACCTACAACCCACAGTCTCAGTGCACTTGCTGGTGCTTAGTCAGACTCTCTCTTTCAGTTTCTGGCACCGCACACACTTGGGTTCCTATGACCTGTGGTCTGACTCCATTTGCTGACCCTTGAGTTCATTTCACGCCCATCTCCCCAGTCACTGGTACTTAGATCCTCAGTCATTCCAGTTGCTGGCACCACAGACAAGTATGCCCTATAGAGTGAAATTAGACAGAAAGATAGCCAAGAAAGGATTTAATAAGACAGGACAGACTGCTGTGATAAAGTGCAGGGTTCAGAAGGTTCCCCACCTTTGCACCTTTTGCTCAGGACCCCACAGATCTCCTTCAAATTTCCCATACTATGTTTCTCCCTTCTGATCAGTTGTTAAGTTCAAATTTAGTTTCTTGGTGGCCCTTCAATCAATAGCTGGAGAATTTTTCATTCTGGTCTTCATTATTTTCTCCCATATTGCCTACCCACTTTTCAAGTTTATGTTATCTGTGCATTTAATTTACTATGTTCCTTGTTATTCCTTTTCTTTTTCTATCTGTAATTCTCCTTAACCAGATCCAGATCCCCTGTTGTGGATATTGTGCACATAAAGCAAATAAGAGGAGTTATTAACTTAGCCCGGTTAACAACCTGGAGTAAGATCCTGCTTTGTACCATACTTGAATTAGGAATGGTTATCCCATGACAATCTGCAGTGAAACTGATTTTCCTACTTCTCTAATTAATGCCAGCTTTTCACATCCACAGGGTGCCAAAATACACCTGCGCTGTTGCAAGAGAGGGATATTGGATCAGGGAAATATCAGCAGCAAAAATCAAATGAAAAACACAGAAAAGAACCACCATTTGGTTCCTGAAATTATCCTTCCTGTAAACTTTAACCATATTTAAAGATGGCTTACCTGCGAAGTAATCACACGGCACTGGACTGGTCTCTGTCTGCACATATCGGGATTATAGTATTGATACTAATAAAGTAATGAGGATCAAAGTGGGGAACAAGGCAAAGACAGCAAAAAGAAAGCTCTCTGAGAGGACTTGTTTCGTACTAGGCCTTTGTACAGCTTCCACAACAGAAGACATAATGCTGCTAATAAATTCTGCCCTCAATGGAGTCTTTGAGCTTTTCCACCTCAGAAAAAAGCACTGCAGAGTTTCGCAGAGTTTGTATCGGTTAGCCCGGTATAAATGTCATCTGAAATGGCTGGGTACCTTGTATACAAGTCCTCATATGATCGTGATTTATCCTTTCATGCTTTCTTTGCTGCTGACACATTTATGGATCGTACATAGCTCATGCTATTTCTAACAGAGGGCAGAGGCTTCACTAAGTCTGCCTCAGGTCAGTCGCACGGCGAGCAGCTAACCATTCCCCTCTAAATCACAGGTTCATTAATTAGCATACAATGACAAGGGGGATATAACTTTTAAAAATGAGATGTACACAAACAAAAGCAACATGTGTAAAACCCAGGAAGCCTCGGTAGGTCTTTTCTTCTTTTATACCATTTTCATATGAATGCTACACTAAACTGAGTTCATGTTACAGTTGTACCTACAGTGATTACTACTGTACTGATTCTAAATACTTTCTAGTCGCATAGATGACTTTTTATTTCCTAAGTCTTAGCTAAAATCCAAGTAAATCGCTGTGATGCATTATTTTTATTCAAGGGTCTGTGTTCATTTTCTTCGCTGTGGCACCTGCCTTCAAACCTCCACTTTTTATAGGACTCTTATTCGGTATTAGTTGTAGCTCTTGCGTATATCAAGTTGTTTAATTTCAAATACAGGAAGAGATAATTTGTATCTTTTTGCTCCTTAGCTGTGCATTTGTTCCCCATAAATTCTGTCTCCTTTCAGATGATATAAAGATAATATTTTGTTCTTAAGTCAAATGTAAGAGGGAGAGAAAAGCATGGAATGGAAGTGGCTCAGCAAAGATTCTAAATTCTTGCAGAGGTCTTCAGCACACCATACATGACAACTCTCAAATATATTTTTTATGAATTCCATTATGCACAGCTGTAAGCAACAGACCCGTAAATTATCTACCCAAGATAAAATTGACCTGAGTACAGGATGGTTTAGTACTGCAGTCCACACTTACTGCAACTGGCTTGTCAGAATTCATTTATTTGCAGGGTACACCTTGCCAATGGGTATGAATTTCTTGCTTGTTCAGTTTGATTCCAAGGCTAATGTAATCTCTCCCTCAGTGCCTCGCTGTCAGACCTCTGATTTATTTAGATGAAAATCTTATAGCAGCTCCCTGCGGAGAGGCATTGTCATGCTGTATCATACTCTCAATCCACTTGCTCTCTGCCCTGTGGATTCTAATCAAGAAAGTAAAGTCACTTTGAATACCCTCCCAGTTACTAGGGTTTCTTTTAAAAGAAACTTAGTTTCTTTTAAAAAACATTGCATAAGAAACTAATGTAAGGCTTGAAACAAATTTGACAGATAATTTCTATGGATAAGTCACTGGATTCTTTTGTTTGTTCTTGTTTTTAATTTGCATTATACTATGAGCTAAGAAGGGATCATCATTGTCTATCAGACTACATTAACGAGCTTTGTTAATAATTTAACTTGTGCTATTTTTTCAATCATCTGCAAGGACTTCTTAAGAACTTGAAATACTGAAACTTTGTTGTCTATACCAGACTATATTAAATGGGCTAGTGGGTGGATATCACTGAAGAGAACTGCAGATGAGTGAAGTTTTGCATTCAGATTTGGTTTGTTGAAAGTATTCTTAGTTTTGGATGCTCATGGGTGGTTTTTTTCCTTTTTCCCTAAAGCCTGCAAAACAGGTATGGGAACAGTCTGAGAACATCTTCATTTTGGAATGAAATATAGCTTGTCATGATGTTGGCTGAAGTTCTTGGGTATAATAAAAATATATACCCAGATCTTTTAAAGTGGGGAAAAAATATTTCCAGAGGATCTTCCCAGTGGAAAGGAATTTCTTAATGTTCCCAGACCACTGTGTTCCATGACAATGGATGGATTTACTGCTCAATACTTAGTAGATAACATGTGTTTTATAGAATGAAATGCAAAGAAAAGGGTTCTGGGAACGTTCCAGATTACTGGAAAAGTACTGTAAATTATGTAGTTACTCTTCAGAATCTAACTTCAAAAAAGCAGAATAATGAGTGCTTAGACAAGCAAATATTTCATTTGAAATATATTTCCATTCAATATTTGGAATGCAGCAGTCTTCTAAAATATGCATTTTTCTTGAAATGATTTTAAACAGGCACGTGTTTTCAAAACTAATACTCCCATCAATACTATTAATGGATACTGCTCTACAAAATTCAAGAGCAAAATAATTTTCATTACAAAAGCATGGACTGACTCTGGTGTGATTACACTAACCATTAGTCATAGTAGTAATAAAGCACAATTTCTGCCTAAGAGAGTTTACTTCAAAGTAGACAAGGCAAGCAATAAATGGAACTAGGAGAGATTATTGTTTGCAGATGAGGAACTCGGGATAAGGACATATAAATGACTTGTGCAAGACTCATACATTCTACAAAGGTGCCCTAAGAAACTTTAGCAGTATTCCAGATAACAGACCTGGTATCTTGAGTGTCTGAGGTTGCTGCTAGTCATGGTGGCACATGAGTGTCTGAGTTTGCTGCTAGTCCAGATGGCTGGGTGAAATACGACAGACCTGTTGAGTATTACAATCTTATACACTTCAATGGCTTCATTTTCCTATTTTTAATGTTATTTTCATTTTAATGATACAAACATTTAATTTATGCCTTTTCTTCATAGGAAAAGATGTTCACTGTATGGTTCATTCATAATTAAATCCGCTCAACCCCCTGATCTCACGAAAGCTAAGACAGATCCATATCACAGATCTGTAACTGCAAAGCAGTCCAAAGACACCCGACCGTGTTTAAAACTAGGTGATTCAAGTTCTGGCATCAGTCTAGTCATATGAGCACAGCACCGAGGCTACCTAAAAAGGCCAGAGAAAAAGTGGAAAGAGAATGTGCTCTGCACACAGCCAACAAAGACCTCTCCTACCTTCACTGCTGTGACTATGATTAGACATACTTTTTCTTCAACAGCTTACTCAATAAATCAGGCTGCATAATTCACATCTGCCAATTGCCACAACACAGTTCCTTCCATGCAATGTTTTACCACTCAAACACGGAAAGCTAAGAACATCAAGCAAAACCACCATGGATTATAATTTCCTGGGACTTCTCCCCTTCTTCCTTCTTTTACTTTGCCTTTTCATCAGACCTGTGAAAGGAGATGGCCTGTAAATTCCCTGACAAGAGGTAGAAGGCCCTTCAAGCCTTCAATGGAATGCCTCAAACACTTGCAAAGAAATAAAAAATACAGGCCTGACATTCAAAGAATTGGTAAGACTCACAGACACCTTAAAAAGCAGTAGGAGGACTGTTTTGTGTAGACAAGATAGTTCTACCACTTGTGTTATCATTCTGTCAGTTCTCTATTCAAGGCCATTGCGTCCAATAAGTGACTTTTCCTTCATTATCCATGAAATGCATATGAAAGTGCACACTGGTGCATATGCTAATGAAAATTATAGAGATCGTGCTAAACATATATGACTGTGGCACTCGTCTCTCCACTTAGCTTATAAACAGTTTATAAATCCTTTCTGAACATTACAAGTCTTTCAGGAGCGAGAATGGCTGGCATGTTTGGCCTCACCTGGCAAAGCAGGGGTTTCAATTTATAGTAACAGTTAAACCATCCAGGTGAGCTCCACGCTTATAAAGAGACCTCTGAATCACTGGAGTGATTTACACTACTCAGCTGAAGTCAGAATTTGGTTCCGATATAATGCATAGTACCTCCATAACATTATCCTGGGGATAATCCATTTGACCTAGATCTCTAAGGAAATTAAGCACTGAAGCTAAGTGCTTATTGATCTTTTAAGAGATGGAGCTGGCACATTACTGCATTATCTTGCTTCTTTCACCATATGTGAAGAAAACTCGGTGCTTCAGAAAGATTATCCAAAAATTCCCTAAACTTAAGATATCTCTTCTTAAGGAAAGGAGGTAGTTACGGGGAATCAATCAACACAGAACTCTGAAAAGGTGGAAGAGTCATCTCCCATGCCTCAGCCTCTGTCCTCTCAGGATCTGCACTCTGCAACCGTCTATTCATGCCCAACAAAACAAGCACATTTTTGCCTGTTTTTTTAAATGCAGAATTAAGAAGGATTCCCTCTCCCTCTTTAGAATATGACTGGAAGAATCAATGTAGGAAGCACTAGTTATTTCCTTTACCGTTTTAGATTTGGGTATTTAGATTTTTACCTGGGTCTAGGGGAATGAATGTCAATTTTTCTCCGTTTCCATAGAGGATTTGAGACCAGGTCTTCCCCCACACTCTGTCACAGAATTCTTACTTGGAGATCTGAAGTGAGGGATTGCAAGTACTCCCCCCCCAACCTTGGACGCTAGATTAGGAGATGCAAGTTTGAATCCTTTCAGGAAAAAGAGATTTGAACTTTTGGGCCCTGTGTTACAGGTGTTCTGCACACTTGAACATTATGTAAAAGAAGACCACCACGTTTTCCTTCCATTATTTTAAAAAGTAGCATTAACAGTGAGAGATCCAACCCTGCTTGTCTCTGCTGGAGGTGCTGTTATCAAAAACAGATTAAGACCCTCATTGGATTTAGGATAAGAATTGCAAAGTTCACCATATTTTTCTCAGGCTTAACTACCAGAAAGTTTCTGAAATACCTAATTATCCCTAACAAGGTGGCTTGACTCATCCTGACATTTTGAGAGCACTACAAATTGCAACTGATTTGGTACAACTCCATTCATAAGAGGCACCTAAGGCCTTCTTTATTAGTTTTCCAAAGATATAGGGAAATTAACTAGTTGTTTAGTAGCTAGATGCACCACCTGTAATTTGCAAGTCTACATGCACACTCGTGACCTTCTTTGATTCAGAAAAAGTCAAACTGCATTGATTTTCACCAGGAAGCAAGAGTTTACAAATTGTAGTTGCTACAAGTTCACTCGCCTCAGTTTGTTTCATGTTAGCTTTTCCTTTAGGAGTTTAATGTTTTCAGCTTCCATCCACATTTTCTACTGGACCTGGGCTCTTGCTTTTTTTCTTTGGCAATGATTCCATCTAAATATATGCTATTTTGCTTAGATAAGAAAAAAAAATTGCACAGGAAAAATACATCTCCAAAGCTTGGTAGTAGAATTACATTTTTGCAATTTGTTTCTATAACTACTGATGGGAAACACAACAGATTGCAGCTCAAGAACAAAATAAAACGCCTATTGCCTCTGTAGTGAATAATAGTCTATGCTGCCTTGGAAAGACACAAGTTTATCACTTTTTTAAAGTATTTGGATACTAAAACTTTTTTTCAGGCACTCTAAATCAAAGAAAATAATAAACAAGGTATATCTCAGCTTAAAATCAGTTCTGTCAACCGTAGCTGACTGCCCTCATGACACAGATAGATGTTTACAGTTGCTGTATACCAGTGTTTCCTTGTAAAAAACAGACAAAATATCAGCCTTTGAATCAACATTGAGAAGATGCATTTAGTTAGCACGTAGGAAACAAAAAAGATGCATTTTGTAAGTAATGACGCAAGTAAGGAGCAAAAGATGCAAATAAGCTTGTAGGATACAACAACTGAATTTTGCTCAGCATGTATGAGTACCTCAGTGAGCTTATTATAAGCATTATCAGTTACATTGTGGAGATAATATAAATTTATTCCCAGTGCTTGGCACTTCAGTAGTACAGAGACAACTTTTATCTGACATAAGACATGATAGCTGCCCCATCCCCAGCTTCCAGCTGAAGTCCAACCCAGGCAGCCACCTCTACTGTTTGCCCTTGAAGTCACACCCCTCTCCTGGTCACACTGTCCCGAACCGTGTCCTGTTTCACAAGGCCCTCCTGTAACCTTTTTACAGCTCTTCGCTCTTGCTTAGCGAGAGATTCCACCTTCTAAAGTACCTCAACGTGGCCTGTTGTGACTGACTGCCAGGGCTGGCCAACCCCCTTCCAGTTTACCTGAAAGCGTAGCAGACCAGGAAGATCCCTCAGCTGGGTACACCGGGTCCGCCATTTTGTTTCAGCTGCCACCTTATGGCAGGGAGCCGCCATTTTGTTAAATGTTTTCATGCCGCTCTCTGATGGACCGATGGTCAGTTCTTGGCGCTGTCCCACCGGTGTGTTCTTTAGGCAAAGATTAGGTTCTTGACTGCAAAGCCCTGCGGTTCTACAAAGACACAGCCGGGCAGCAGGAAGCAGTCACGCTGGATGGCATCAGTAAGCAGGGTTTCAGGCAACACCCAGCTCTAACAGCCCAGAGTAGCAGGACTGAACAACTGCTAGACGTCCAGAGTGATCTGCTCTTTCACGACAGGCTTTTGTTGAATAGGGTGGATTTAAAAACTAAGCAGCAAAGCCAGCTTTTGCTGGGTGACTTCCCCAGCAGCAGAAGCCTCCAAGCTGGTTATAGCCTCTTGCCTTGCTATTTGTGAAGAAGGTGCAAGGTGGCACCTGGAGTGCGTTTGGAGCAGGCTGAGGCTTAACTTACAGCCAAGACTTTCAGTGTTCACCCAGGGGCCCACAGGGGTAAAGTGTTCGGCGGACTGGCCTGCAGTTGTGTTAACACTGCTGTTTCTGAACAGCTGCCAAAGCTTGATGTAATTGGGTTCATAAATAATGATCTTTTTTACAATAAGGCAAATGGCATACTGGGGTGCCTGCAGGCGGAGAGAGGTCATCCTGCCCTTCTGCTCTGCCCTGGGGAGGCACCATCTGGAGCACTGGGTCCAGTTCTGGGCTCCCCAGTTCCAGAAGGACAGGGAACTGCTGGAGAAGGGACAGCAGAGGGCTACAGAGATGATGAGGGGCCTGGAACATCTCCCTTCCGAGGAGAGGCTGAGGGACTTGGGTCTTTTTAGTCTGGAGAAGAGAAGGCTGAGGGGGGATCTGATCAATGCTTATAAATACTTCAAGGGAGGGTGTCAAGAGGACGGGGCTGGTCTTTTTTCAGTGGTGCCCAGGGACAGGACAAGAGGAAATGGGTACAAACTCAAATGTAAGAAGCTCCACCTGAACATGAGGAGGAACTTCTTTCCCGTGAGGGTGGCAGAGCCCTGGCAGAGGCTGCCCAGGGAGGTGGTGGAGTCTCCTTCTCTGGAGACATTCCAAACCCCACCTGGACACGTTCCTGTGCAACCTGCTCTGGGTGGCCCTGCTTTGGCAGGGGGTTGGACTAGATGATCTCCAGAGGTCCCTTCCAACCCCATGTCATTCTGTGATTCTGTAATTATGCTAGGAAACCTTCCAGTGTTGTGGTACAAATTTTGTGGCCCTGTATGTGGATGGTGAGGGAAAGCCAGCAAAAACCACCACAGACTGATCTTAAGAATGGCTGCCGTGTGAAGAGAATACACACAGATCACTCAGATGATTTGCGACCATATGGAAGACTGCTCTCTGACGGGTGACGAGGAACAGTTTGCCCCTGGCTATATCGTGTTGGCCTTTGCCCTCTCTCCAGGCCAAGAATGTGCTGATGGCTATCCCCTGATGAAAACATGAAACCCGAGAGCAGAGGTGTGTTTTGCTGAGGTAAAAGGTTCTCCATGGCTACAGACCATGTGAACTTCAAAACCATAAGGTGGCCATCATGACAGCTCTAGTAATCCTTCTGAAAATGAACATGCAAGATGGAAAGATGATTTGATAGAAGGAGCAATGGAAGCATAGTACCATGAGACAGGTTCAACCTTAAATCCTGTAAATGCAATAAAAGACAGTCCCGGGATATCTCTAGTCATAAATCTAATCTTCAGAAACATATTCATAGAATAATCTCTCATCTGCATGCAAGACCTACTGTGAGCTGCAAATATTGGTGGTATCTCTATGTTGTTTAGAAGAAATTGCTCTTTAACTGAAGCGTAAAATAACACATTACTAACATCAAAGTATGTTCACATAATCCACATTGTACAAAATCTGTCTTCTGAATTTCTTCATTTAATACAGTAAAATGACCAACCAAACATAAACTATCTAAGAAATTTAAAATATGCCAACTTTCCTGACTCATAGGTTGATTACTAATGTGGAGTTCATTGATAAAGTGTTAGGGAGGATGAGAGCTCCTATTGCACTGTAGTTTCTATGTAAGAATCTATTCAGAAGAATCTATCTAAAAGAATCTATCTAAAAATCTGTTCAGTATCTATGAAATGTAGACAAGATTAGTCATGGAGAATTGAAATCTAATGCACTGAAATATGTTAAATTAGGAAAACTGGAATCAATTAGGAAGATTGAAATGATAGCTTTACAGGAGTTTGTAAAGAACTTTGCCGTTGGTTTCAATGATGCCCAATATCCAGCTGAAATCCTCTTACACTGAACAAAATCAAAATTAATTCTGGATTTAGAAAGACTTAAAGTGGACTTACTATTCTCTGCTCACTTGGGAGTTTGAGCTGTTGCTATGTCTTTCTGTGACCTTTTTTTTATCATGTAAATTATAAAACAAAAGATAGTTTTTGCTATGACCTTTTCCATATTGTGTTTTCAGTAGAATACCCCATGAAAGTGCTTCAGGACACCATAAAATCTTCAATGTAATTATTCTGTCAAATTTTATTGCTGAAATAAAAAGATATTTTTATTGCTGGAAAATTAAGTGCACCACTCAATCAAAAAGATTTAATTTATATGACACTTTGGAAACTATTCTGCACCTATTAAATCAAGTTTCACTTAGCATTATAATTACGAATTCTTACAAGTCTAACTTTTTAATTGCCTGAATTTCTTAATTTATATAGATGTATGTATATGAACATTCCGTAACACCAAGTCATTGCAAGAAACCGTGAAATATTGTTTACTAGGGATACTGATAAACAAACAAAAAAAAAAAGAAGCTAGTATAAAGTAGCTCATTGATTTCTTGATGGTATAAATTCTGAAAAATTTACAATGATTTTTAACAATCATCCTCCTGAGAGGGACCAATTCAAATCGCTATACCTGCAACATAGGTACTTACAGTACTACCCTCAAAGGGAAAGTTAATTGTTTCTGTCTCTTAACATAAAAGACTACCATACTTCCCAGTCTGAGAAAATGCAGATATACATATGATGATCAGTAAAATGTATCAACTCAGTTTCTCAAACCAAATACTAATTTTACTTATGTACCCTTTTGAGGCTTGGGGTTTGATCCAAAGCTCTGACAAATATGTGGTAAAGCCCCTATTGATTTCACCACTCTTTTTCAAAACAGTTTCCAATTTGAAAGACTGACAAGAAACAATGGTTTTATTTTATTTTGTTTGGAAGTTAAAATCGCGTTTATTATTAGTTTTGTTTCAAAACAAACTATTGCAGATGGAAAAATGATAGTTTCTGTATAGTTAATCATTAAAATAATTATAACTTGACTTCTTAATTTAGCATTAGCATGCCCAGCAGAATGTAATCTCTTCCCGGAATGTAATACTTGTGCTTTGCATAGCTAATGAAATATGTTATGAAGTAACTGACTGAAGAGTTGCACAAGTCCTTTTGTCTTAAGCCTTCAATCTTGGGCTAAGAAATCATTACTGAGATGACTGTGGCTATATCATATCTCTTTTTGATGTTTTATTAATGCTGTGTAATGCTCATTACACATCAACACTTTCAGTATTTCCTGAAAAGTGGGCAAAGCATTCCCTGCACAATTCCAACTATTTCCCTTCATAATCTCGTGGCAGATTCAATAGGCAAGGTTGGAACCTGCAGAAGTATGAGCCTACTGAAAATTCTGAGAATATAATTTTTGTCAAAAACAAGTATCAAAATTTCAATTATTAAAAAACCATAAAAATCATACTTAGGGATATAAATATATATTAATGCATACTAGAAAATTCATGCATTTTACAGTGGTATGATTATTTTTTTCTCTAAATTCCATGGTTTAGCAGCTAATCCTGTCTCAGGATGTCACTACACCTCTAAATTCACTGCCTATAGGTTGTTTCTTAGTCCTTTGCTTTAATTGTTTGTTTCTGATCACTTCTGAAGATGTGATACAGGACTAAATACCATCTGGTTGATTCACGTGGAAATTTTCACATTCTTACCTAGAAAAATAACTATGACAGAATAAGATCTGATGAAGAAAATCAGTGCTAGAGGGAAACAATAATTACATCCTTATTTATAATACTGCACTTTAAAATCACTTGTTCTGCCATTTATTTTCCAGATAACTTCTCATTCTACTAATCTCTCTAGTGAAACTTAGCAATAAAAACAGACACTAAATGCAAATTATCAACAGAAAGATATACCTAAGTAATGTTGGGCTTAATAATGGCATGCTGATGAAGGAAAGGGGACAAAAAAGCAGAAATGTTTCAGCAATTTGCTTTAATTAGGTAATGTGCTGAGCATAAAGACAATATTTGCTAGTTTGTTTTTTTTTAACTGAGAAACTTCACCACTTAAATACTTACTGCACCATTAGGAGTACATCATTCACTTCCTGAAATTAAGGTGCCTTCTGATATCTTTCATACCTATATATAAAAGGAAAATAGCAGTGAATAGGAAATGTTAGATTGGAAACAATATAAAAAGTAATTTATAACCAACATTCTACAGGTCCCAATCAGAGGACAAGTATAGCTTGATCTCAAAAAACTCAATAGTGTATTCCATCCCAAACTCTCTGACTTAAAATTGTCTGTTCTTTACTTAGCAATCCTTGGAAGATGGCTGAATTTCGTTCTTTGACTGGCAAATAAAAATTACAATAGCAAACCAATATGAAATACTATGCAAGAACTACTTTAAGAAATATTCCCTCTATTTTTTTTAGAGACTTATAGAAACTGTAAGTCTAAATAAAATCAGTTATTTCTGTAAGGTTATATGGAAGGAGAGTGTTCCCTTAATGGTTCCTGGTCAAGAACCTTTTTCAATGCAAAAAAGAAGACCATAAGAAAAGCAGGAAGCCATTAAAAAACCATGCAGGGACCCAAATCTGACTGACAAATGATACCAGAACTAAGCTTGGTCAGTCACACTGATTGATGAGGGTGTGCAGGAGTGTGCGAGTGTTTATTCCAGCAAGGTTATCTGATAGGACACATTGTCTGTTGGACACGACTGCCCACAAGTTTTACTTTTTTCTTCCGATTCTCCCCTCACGGCCGGGGGGGGTCCCGAGAGAGCGGGTGCCACCTGGTTCTTTGTCGCCATCTGAGGCTAAACCACGACACAGAAGAAAAGCACGATAAATATTTCTGTATTCATGTGTTACTCTTCCTATGATTTATTGCTTTTCTCTTTAAACTTTGCCTTTCCAACTATAGAAATAGTTTTTCATTTGTTAATAGCTACTTATGAACAACTGTGAAGAGTTTTGAAAAATGGAAATATTACAGTATTTAAATAACGTATTTCTAATCTTCCAGCCCCAGAACCTCATAACTGCATTGAAAAAAAATGCTTTTTCTGTAAAAACATTTATCTTCAGAAGACTATTTCATGCTTTGAAGCAACAGAATTCATTAATGTATAATTTATGGTGTATTTCTTGGTTTTAATGTAAAGCACAAAGAAGTTCAAATTAGGCAATGTGAATTTTAATAAGTTTTCTTGCATGAGCGTGTGGATGAGTGGTTACATGTGTTGTTTTAAGTTCTGTGTTACATTTCTAATGCGGGAACAGGCCAAATCTTGGCCTGTCTTGGCAGATGCTAAACAGAACCTCAAAATATAATCATGACTTCTCAAGCTCGGTGGCACAGCCTGCTTTGTGACCTTTGGGAAATAACTTGGGCCCGGATCTTGCTCACATTTATATTAGCAGTTTATTATCATGCCTGTGTTGCTGACAAATCCTGCAGTGATTTCAAGACGGCCAGAATTTCATTTGCTAGCCATGCTTATTGTCTCTACAGAGATGATTTCGTCCTTAAAGTCAAGTGTCACAGGATTTTGGCTTTGCAGAACTGGTACCAAATTACTTTGATCCCTAGTCCAGTATCTCTGATTTTGGGGTGAGAGTACTTCATTGTCCCTCCCACCTGGCCAGCCTATAACTTAAACTTTATAGAGCAGAGATTAGTTTCTGCTAAGTCTACGTCCAACACCACATACATTGATATACTTCGTTGTTTTCTCTGGGCATTGATGCAATATATGTAGTATTTTTGATTCAGTAGTTTGAAGAAATAGTATTTTTCACCTCCCATTCAAAGATGTCCCAAAATCTCATGAGATTCCTTTTCTAAAGAACTGCATGTAGACAATTTTACCTCATCAACATTAGCACTCAAGTCTTGTAGAGCCTCTTTGCACCCTAAAATTACTGTCAGTATGCGAATGTTGAGGTTGCATTGAGATCTGTGGAAGTCACAACGTAAAGCACATTAGGGCTGAGCAGCCAGAGATAACAGTCCTCAGAACTTACAGAATAAAATTTAGGAAGTACCAGATCAAGGCAGGAGGAAGTCAGACTCAAGATACCACAGAACAAGAGCCTCTTTGAAGAATCAGTATTAGAAGGGAGTAAAAGCCATATGAAACTGAAAATGGGAGCAAAACCTCCGGCTCTAGAATAAGATCCATGGCAGTCTAGAATTGCTGGAAGTCTCTGGTCTTCATTCTTTGCTTCTCTTAAACAAAGCTGATGACGGGATTTGATTCGTATCTGAACACCTAGATCTTAGCCCAATTATAAATCAGTTCAAAACTGTTTCTTGTGCTCTTTTGGTTTTTTTGCTGGAAAGCTAAAAACAATAATAAGGAAAAATAACGTAAGTTATGTCAGCAGCACACTAAACATTTTCTTTCCTACTGATGCCATCTACTGTCTCTGTGTCTAAACTTCTTGGTCTTTAACTATTTTACCCTGCCTTTCAGTAGACATTCTTTGTTATCTTTTACTATTAGAAAACAACGTGATAAAATTCTGGCCTTATATGAGAAAGGAAAAAAAGAAGTATGTTGCGTGGATACGTATTTAAAAGCTGAAAATAAAATACACACACACACGCACTCACTCAATGCTTCTATAAATCTCAGCATTGTTTCCCTGAGAGTTTTAAATTAATGAAAAGCAAGGACTAAAAAAAAAAAAAAAAAAAGAAAATAAGAAAAAAAAAAAACCCAACCCTGGCTGTTTGAAATGACTCCCAGTGCAAGGGGTTACATGACCTCACAACCGGAAAAACCACCCCAAACCTCCCAAAACCCTGCAAACAAATCTTGGGCTTTGTATAAGGCTTCATAAGGTCTGCCCAGTGTGTTAAGCTACACAATGCTTTCAGGATATCAGAGTGGCTATACTTGGCTCCAGACAAGTGCATTTGTGCCTCCACTTCCTGGCACCCTGCCCCAGCTAGCTTGTTTTCCATTCATCAGACTCTACAGTATGTCATTCTAACCAGGCAACTGCTCCTCATTTTTGCATAGATCTCTTTATGGTAGAATTAGTTTCCTTTCAACGAGTTTATTGTGGTGAGAAAGGGCCTGCAATACAAAAACAATGCTGTTTATCAGCCTAGGAAAAGAAACTGCTGGAAAATTATAAATTTCCTATATGCAAGTCTGGTTTATCACCAGTTTATTTTAAATTAATCTTGTATTTACTCTGTGCACTTGGTTGACATGCACAGTTTAATGTGCTTCCTACTCTGTACATTCTTGTCTTTATTAAGGCATTGTTGCCCAATAAGTAAATCCTGCTAATTATTAGAGGCACTATTAATCAAAATTTTTTGGCATATTCCCACAAGCAGGGACGTCACTACAGTTTGGAGTTTCAGAGCTAAGGTTTTGGAACAGTTAAATATAACATTGTATACCCAGTTCATCACTTTTCTAATAAAAGTTTGTGTCATACAAATAAGAAAAGTACATTCAATATCCTGCATGTTCTTTGGATACCTAGATGTATCTATGGTAAGAAAAAAATCATCAATTATTAACTTTTCTCTTAAAGACTTAAGAAAGACTTCATTCTGTTTTACTTTATGCTAAAAATAACCAAATAAATAGTCTATCATAAGTAATTTGTTCAGCTTGTATACAACTTTCTAAGAAACAGACATGTTAATTTTGTCTTCACTTCTTGTTGAATCCAGTCAATTTTTGTTGGAAATCTTTCATTGCCTAAGAAGAAAATATGGTAAAACTACCCTAATAGCCCAGATTTAAAAGGCAAGAAGTTATGTTTGTGTCAGCAAGCAGCTTAGAATGCCCATTGAAATACTGACTCGTGTATCAGACGCAAGCAGTCCAGCACCAATGGAGATCTCACATTGATTGGTTTTTAGATTTCAAAATTTGCATCATTCCTGAATTATTCTCAATATTATTTAATACTCTGTCTAAGGAAAGAAGAGGTATAAGGATTTTGTGGCATAAAAGTGGAATGAAGGGAAGATTGTAGAAATCAATAGCTTCAAATAATGAAAAGAGGTGTTTTCAATACTTCTGTTGTTACCAGGCAAGATGTAAGGATAGTTATCTAATTCTTATATTGACTCACTTTTTCACTGCTGAGTCCCAAAGATCTGACATTCAGTTCTTTGCTGCTTAATCTTAAGATGATAGCCCAGTCAGAAACGTTGGAGAATGAGGATCTGTTGAAAGAAATTAATGAAGCAGAAGGAAATTATTTAACTTGTGCACAAAATTTAAAAATGGTCTTATGTTTTCCTCATCATGTACTCCTTCAGACGAGAGAAACAGCAGTAGAAAAAATTAAAGATAATATCAACTTCCTAAAATTCACTGTGAGAAAACAGTCTCCCCCTTCATATTCTTAAAGGCACAGATTTTATTTTATTAAAAGTTACTGAATATTGGAATCCACATTTTAATGTGTTCTATTAAGAAATAAATGATGGAGCAACTGAGAAGAGTCAAATAGTAAGATATATGTCATGACAATTATCTAAAGAATAAGTATAGAATTTTTGTAACATTATCTAAAGGAACGTTGGATGGATCTTCATGGAAGCATATAAATCCCAGTAATACTAATCAGATTAGAATGTGACAGAAATTTGTTTAAAAGTCTGGTATTAGTCTGCCCTTCGCTGTCATGTGGACCTATTCAGTTTCCTCTGGATGACGATCAATTTCGAGCTGAAAACCCGTGTATATGTGTATGTGTATATGAAAACCTGTGTATAAGAATTCTGTATATGTGTGTATCTATATGCAACGTAAATATAAAAAAAATGTAACCAATTGCCTTTACAAAACAATGCAGAGGCTTTGTTCTTTTATGATTTCCTCTTACTCTGTCGGTCTCCTTTATCCACCTCATGATGCCATTGATGACATGAATAAAAATATCTTTAGTTGGTTGCAGATTCCTATAACCTAACTTCTTCAGCCAATGACTTGTTATGACAGGAGACATAAGTTTTAAAAACTCTAGCTGAGATATCTTGCAGAACTATTTCACATTAAATTGATCATTGCATTTGGGATCAGGAGGAAGTGTTGATTAGGAATTAATTTTAGGGTTAGGGTGGTCTTTTTTCTTCTTGCCTTTGCAGTGCGAGACGTGATGAACAACTTTGAATCGAGTCGGAGTTTCATACGACATGTAAATCTTCGCAACTGAAGGATCCTGAAACTGGTGGATTTTTGATGTCTTTTGTCTTCCCGGCATCCAATGTGGCTTTCTGAATTTAATAAGAGCTCTTAGAGGTAGAGTGCTAGAAACTGTTTTGTGTCAAGTGAAATGTTTGTTCCCCTGACCTTTCTGATTTAGATGAATCGCACGGGTGAACGCAGGGTTGGTTTACAGATAACAAATTTGCTGTTAACATTTAACTTCATTTTATCTATTTGTTAGCTTAGAGACACGCTCCAAATATGTGCAAAACACGGAGTAAGGATATGAAATTCAGAACACGGTGGGTGTTCACAACACAGAGGGGTTCACAGTGGGGCCTTCTCTCATTCACTCGTTTTTCAGCGTATTGCAGCGTATTGCAGTTTTTGTGTGCCCAGTACAATGGATTTATGGAACATTGCCTAGTTTTAACTAAACTAATCCTCGCCAAATAGACAAATATCCTGCAAATAAGCTGCGCAATGAAGACAATGGTAATAATGGCTGCATAGGGGAACAACAAGAAAATGGCAGAGCTGACACTTCTAGTCCAAGTCAGCCACGTTACAAGGTTAAAAGCAAAGCTGATCCAATCAGATCTGACAAGATGTCAGCAATTAGCCAGAAGACTATTAGAAGTATGAATTTGCACCGGGTATCATTAAAGATGAACCTTTTTCGGCTATAATGGCCATTAAAACCAAGTAGTGAAATAAACTGTGCTTAGAAACAGACACTTGAATCACTGTATTACAAAGTGTTAAACCAAGATTTTGAAAATTAATGAAGAATATTCAATCACATTGCTCTCACAATATTATTACTATACTTTTTTTAGTAAGATCAAAAATGGGGTTTGTACCATTAATTAATAAAGTTTTTTACATGTTCATCTCATTCGTTTTTAATTTATATTTTTCTTTATGTTATAAAATGTACATAATATATAAGTACAGTGGTATGTGTATTTAATTTATAACTAAGTTATTATACATCTATTGGGGGAGTAGAGCATGCTAAAAAATTTTTGCTGATAGGGGAGGACAAGCACAAAATTTTGAGACCAGACATAAAGTAAAACATAATAAAGTCTTTCTTAAGTCTTTAAGAGAAAAGTTAATAGTTGATGATTTTTTTTCTTGCCATAGATATATCTAGGTATCCCAACAACATGCAGATATTGAATGTACTTTTCTTATTTGTATGACACTAACTTTCATGATCAAATCCTCTTTTAAAAACCTTTTCTAATTTTCTTTTCAGGTTATCAACACAATGGTGCTCTGCTTTTTTTCTTTGTATTTATTTACTTTTTTTCCATGCCACATTTGATGGGCATTCACATCATATCCCATGTGGACAACATTTGCATTTCCTTGTGTTAACTCATAAAAAGAAACAACAACAACATAACACAAAAAAACCCAAACAAAAAAAAAAAAAAAACCACCAAAAAAGTGTTTCCATGTGTGTCCAACTATCAAACTGACTAATTATCAAAATAAATCATGTTGGTCATGAGTCTTTGATAACATTTTCCAAGGCTTCTAAAGCAAAAGTCACAAATACCTGTACTGCCTTTCATATTATATGAATACTTTAATCTTTTATGCTTGGATCACCCTCTTCCCCCTAATAAATTATTTATCCTATATTTCATATTTCACTTGCTATAAGCAATTTAATTTTGTTTCAAGCTTTTCTTTTCGGTGCTTTTTAATTCTGACTGATATGGTATTCCTTTCTTATTGCAGTATCCCATGTCTCTTATCAGCAAGCACATGAGAAAGCTTATTAGTATTATATAGAAAAGAGGATGGAGGAAGTAAATCATACCCCACAATAAGTTGCTTTCAAGTTATGTAAATATACTGTTAGTGAAAATATTAGAATAAAGTACGAAAGAAGTGTGCTGATATATAGCTGAGAAGTGTGCTGATATATAGCTGAATGCCAGTTTACTGCTCAATTTGGTTTAGGTGCATGCCCTTTTACATTGCAGGGTAAAAAGTATGCTTTAAAAGCTTTGTCATATTGGCACATATCTTTAAAGAATAGCACAATTTTACATAGAATATTTAGAAACAGTTACAAAGGATAAAGAACTTATCTCATCATGGCCATCTCTAATTTATAGCAACAACTATCTATAATGACATTTATAGGCAGGCATTTGGCTGTCCACCATTACATGGACTGTGTACAAGTATGTCTTATTTACCTAATGCTGCTTTATCTATGTAAATATAAAATTAATTTCCTAAACACTTTGATTCTTTTAAATGTGTCCTTAATAGTGGAAATCCTGAAGATCCCCATCAGTGCTAAAGAATGACGAAGAATGTCGGGAAATGTTGTGGCTTCCTTAGTTTAGTACACAATCCATTTATGCAGTGCTGTATTTAATTCACATTACTGTATTTCAGAGGATAATTTGTGATGTAATGATGATTATTTTGTGATGTGATGGAAATCCTGGCATGGGCATGTTTATTATGTCCAGGTATGCTCATGAAATGTCTTCTTAAAGAGACAATGTATCCATCATGGGAGGAGTTTGACTGAACTGAATGAGCTAGCAGATATCATTTGATTAGGCATTTCATTACAGTAGGAGACATTTCTGACTCAGTAAGTGACTTAGGGTAGTTTACTGAATGATTTATTGGAAACAAGGAGTGATGTAATCCATGTTTCGGCTTAAAACACTTATGCTGTATGCATTCTTAAAATTACATTTCAGTTAATGTATTTGTGTTAGCAAAAGATTTCCCATTCTCTTTGTGTTTACATTACGTGCACGCGCAGAATGTGGTTTTAGAAGATCAGTAGTCACACACCCTCAAATTGCAATATGCAAAAGATAGAGTGAAATAGAGCCCTTACAAATGAGATTTTAAAGCTCCCTACAATGAAAGTTCAGGGGAATTAAGTTGCCTGAAAGCCTTAAGAAATTTAGTTAAGTTTTGAAATTACTATCTCGAGGAGGAAGGAGGCTTATCTTCTGATCAGGTCTGAGGTCAAAAGCATGATTGTTTGGCCAGACTCATTCGAGATATGCTCAAACTCAGACTACTTAGAAAAGTGAAGACTTGAACAAAACTTTTAAAACAGTCTTTTTCTAAACATATTTCTCCTTTGTACATTGTTTGTGTCAGTTTACATTAAATCCTAAAAGAATAAAATTAACAAGATAAAAAAAATGTTCTCAGTTTAGGGTAGGATACATCTGAATTTAGTAACAAGAGAAATATTTAGCCACAACAAAACCACCCAGCTCTCAGCAAAGGAGTTTTAGTAGAGCAAGAAGTGTCCTGTACTCAAGGGCTTTCCATCTTCAGCACATTCATATTAAAAACTAAGCAGGCAGGTTTTGACTATAGAATCATAGAACTGTCTGGGTTGGAAGGGACTTTTAAGATCATCTAGTCCAACCATCAACCTAACTCTGATAAAAACCATCACTAAACCATGTCTCTAAGCACTATGTCAACCCCTCTTTTGAACATCTCCAGGGATGGTGCCTCAACTGCTTCCCTGGGCAGCCCATTCCAATAATAATAATAGTAACCCTTTCAGTGTAAAAATTTGTCCTTATATCCAATCTGAACCTTCCCTGGTGCAAGTTGAGGCCATTTCTTCTTGTCCTATCGCCTGTGACTTGGGAGAAGACAGCGACCCCCATCTCTCTACACCCTCCTTTCAGGGAGTTGCAGAGAGCGAGAAGGTCTCCCCTCGGCCTCCCTTTCTCCAGGCTGAACAACCCCAGCTCCCTCAGCCTCTCCTCATAAGTCTTACTCTCCAGACCCCTCACCAGCTCTGTTGCCCTTCTCTGGACCCGCTCCAGCCCCTCAATGTCTTTCTTGTGGTGAGGGGCCAAAAACTGGACACAGTCCTCAAGGTGGGGCCTCACCACTGCCCAGTGCAGGGGGATGATCACCTCCTGAGTCCTACTCACCACGCTGTTACTGATGCTGGTGGCCTTCTTGACCACCCGGGCACACTGCTGGCTCATGTTCAGCCGACAGTCGACCAACACCCCCAGGTCCTTTCCTGCCAGCAGCTCCAGCCACTCTGCCCCCAGCCTGGAGCGCTGCCTGGGGTTGGTGTGACCCAAGGCCAGGACCCTGAACTTGGCCTTGTTGAACCCATGTAGCTGTTTCCAGGGTCACATGGGAATTGTTGATCATTTTAGTGCTGAATGCCATACGTCTGATGTTTTTGCATCCCTGAATGGATGTCAATGACTGACCACCTACGTTGCTTTTTAATTCTAAACCAAGAGCCCTATTGTCACCCATTAATGCCAAGTTTTCAAAGTTCTACTCCCTCACTGCTCCATAGATTTTGATTTAGATGCGGTACTGAGGGATATGGTGTAGGGGAGGACTTTGTAGAGTAGGGTAGATGGTTGGACTCGATGATCCCAAGGGTCTCTTCCAACCTGAATGATTCTATGATTCTATGATTTCCTTTAGGGAGAGTCTACTTCAAACTTCTGCAACATCTGCTCTCTCAAATGGCTCTGAAAATGTAGTGTCTTAGACCTGTTTTATCTAGGAATGAGAATTACCTTTCTCAAACTATTTTGCAAATATTTCACTTGTTATTTCTGACTTGGAAAGACAAGGGTTTTTTGGGGAAAGACCACGTTCACAGTACGTTTCTTCTCAAGGCAAAGCGGCGTTAAGCTCACTCACCTAGTTCCACAGTGACTTGAGGCAGCTGTCTCACGGCAGGGCAGGTCTGAGTTCCCATCAGGTTCTGTCCCCAGCTCTTTGTGAAAGGGAAAAAAAACAAAAAGAAGCTGTGAAAAATTTCAAGATCAGAACAACAAGTCTATTCAAAAGGACGACAATCTAAATTTTTCCATGTGCATCCGGCCTGTCAGAGTTTTCACAGTGAAAAATGGAAGGCAGCGGAAGCGTTCTTTTCCTCTTGGAAGCTGATATCTACTTTACATCAAGTAAAAGCGGGTAACGTAATGCATGGTAAAGACAAGGAGCATAGATGATGGAGGAGGTAAGGCATGGATTTATACCCACAAAATGCTTAGATGGCACTATTTTAGCAAACAGAACAAGCATTTTACGGGAAGAACGCTAAAAAATAATTATCTGAGAGTGGAGGCAATTTAGAAAGCAAATCTATATGAAGTAATAAAGCTTGCATCAGGAATTAGGCTAGAGTAAACAAGAAAGACAGATGTATCATTTTTTAATAGAAATTCATGAGGCTACATTGGTAGAAACAAGCATTTTTGGTGCTACTGAGACCACAAACAAAGCTGCAGAAATCCAACTGAGCCTTTTTATTTTATTGGACAGCCCTGAAATATTGCTTCAAATGGATACTGAATTTTAAAGATATGAGCTGTAAAATTATCTCATCATACAATAGACAGCAGACGAGTATGTTATTTTTCACTCAGTGTATTTAAGGCAAGTGTATTAAACTTCCAGGAAAAAAAAATGATACTGTAAAAGGAATGTACTGGTGATAAATCCATATATAGCAGAGAACCTTTCCTAAGTTCAATCATGCAGAATTCTTTTAGCAAGACAAAGAAGGATTTCTGATCTTCAGTCCCTGACCACATTTCCTGGAAGGTCTTATTTGTCCCCTTCTCACACCTTACATAGAAGGTGAGATCTCCCTTTGAAGGATGAAAGGTGCATGGCAATCACATACGAGTATCAAACCCTCCTTGACTCGACTTTGGCACTCAGGGTGGATTTTTATTTGACTTGGGTTCCCAATGAACTGCTCGTATGTTGGACTCGTTACACACATGTGCAATCCTTTGACTACGTGCACATCTCCTGTCTGGTATCAGGCATAATCTGCAGGCTAAACTGATTCCTGACCACGGCTTTGTGCCCTATTGTGCGATCTTAATATAGTCCAATGTGCCCGTAGTAATGCCAGCACTTTCACAATCATGCCTGATAACCCCTCCGAACAGCCGAATTCCTGAAGATGCTATATGAAGTTTCAAGAAGCCAAGTTAATTATAGAGTCTCGTGGACGTTTCAGAGCACACTTACTGATCTAGCAGATCAATTCAGAACTTAATCTGACAGGCAAATCACTCTTAAAAGTTAATGACAAAACAGTGTGATCCCAAGACGTATGTAGCTTCTCCAATGATTTACTTGGAGCTGGAACTGAGAGCCCCAAAGAGCATTTCAGTGCTAAAGTTTACAAACTGCAAAGATTTTGCAAGTCTTTTGGCAATTTTATCATGATTTTTTAAGTATGGGAATAGTTTTTGTGCATTCTTTTGGCATTGCTGATGTTGTGGACTTTAAGGAGCTCATGCTGAACTAACAAGGAAAGCAAAGGGCACTGGTGTTCATATGAAATAATAGTAAATTCTGTGAAACAATATTTAACATATTGCTTAACTTTCTTTGTCCTACTTGGGCTCACAACAACGCCTAAAATTTCTGAAGTGAGTCAACTTCAGAAACAGCACATGGACAGTGACTTTAAAAGTTCTGAAAATTGCACGGCAACGTTTCCAGAACGCATTATTGTTAGGGAGGTGTGGCAAACGTTTATGTAGAAGGAGCAGAAGTTCATGCCGTGCAGAACTGACAGCTCTTGTGAAACGGAGCTTAACTATAAAAAAGGCCAGGAATCTAAGTTATATAAAAAGACATCCATCTGCTGTTCAAGTTGGAGATTTCTAAAAGTAGAACTGCAGTATATAGAAGTGGCCATAAAAGCAAGCATTTTTTATTTTGGATTTACAATGTCTTGGACAGTTTGTCCACACTAAACTTTTGCTGCCTCGAGCATCCAGGACCGGGGAAAAAAAACCCAGCTAGGGAGAAAAAAAAAATTCCCTGGCTGGGGTTTTTTTATTCTGAGTTGCTTGCTGTTGGTTTTTCAATTTTCCTACGTGCCTCCAAAACAAAGCACGGTTACCTCCACCTACAACCCACAAGGCAACAGCCAAACCATACCAGCATCACACAAGCTCACACACCTTCACAACACACGCTCTGCTACCACACAAACCTCCCCTCACCCTCGGCTACACCGTCATCCCACTGACCTGCCCCAAGGGGACATCGCCTCGTCTCCGTAATGCTCCTCAGGAATGCTGTTCCCAGGGGCCTCCAAAATGGTCCTACCTGACAAAAACCTCAGCTCGAAGACTGCCTCTGCCTAAATTTTGGTGATGAACGTCACCTCGCAGTGCAGCCAAAATCAGGGGGAAAAAAAAACCAGCCAGGGGGGGAAAAAAAACAATAATCCCCCGGCTGTTTTTTTTTATTCTAAGTTGGTTTTGTTTTGTTTTGTTTTAAAATTTCCCTATGGATAAAATTTCCCAAATAAAATTTCCCAAAACAAAGCAGTTACCTCCACCTACAATCCACAAGGCAACAGCTAAACCACACCAACATCACAACACACACTCAATTACCACACAAACCACCCCTCACCCGTGCCATCCTCACACCCTCCTGCCGCAAGGGGACATCGCCCCATCTCTGGAGCTCCCAGAAGCTTCCAAAATCTCCCTGCCTGCTGAAAACCCCGACCCGAGGGCCGCCTGCGACCAAACGCTGGTGATGTGTATCGCCTCCCAGGGCAGCTGGGACTGGGGGAAAAAACACCCAGGCAGGGAAAGAAAAAAAGAAAGTTTGAACACGCTTGGTCTCTGTCACCCACTGATGTCTGCCCTGGTATTTAGCTTTCACAGTGCCACGGGTCACGGTCCACCCTCGATAGCGCCCACATCACTTAAATGCAAGGTTCTTATAGTCACCTCGTGCCGCTTGCTCGCCTGCAAAAACCAAACACAAAGCCATTTACCACACAGTTTGTCTGTGAGAGAGTGGCCCCCCGCAGCTCCGCTTGCCTGCTCTGCTCCGATTCCCGAAAAAACACATCCCCCTCACGTTCCTCCCGGGCGCTTGAAAATCCAGAGTGTTGCAGTGACCCATCTGTGCCACAAAACCTGACCGCTCTGAGACCCGTCACACTGCTCCACTATAACCCCGCTGTTTCTAGAGGCTTGCTGCAAGGTGCCTGCCAAAAAAAGAAATGAAAACCCCCAGTGGCATTACTGCGTTACCTCATGTTACCTCACAAACCAGGGACTTGGGTCTTTTTAGTCTGGAGAAGAGAAGGCTGAGGGGGGATCTGATCAATGCTTATAAATACTTCAAGGGAGGGTGTCAAGAGGATGGGGCCACTCTTTTTTCAGTGGTGCCCAGGGACAGGACAAGAGGAAATGGGCACAAACTTGAATATAAGAAGCTCCACCTAAACCTGAGGAGGAACTTTTGAGGGTGGCAGAGCCCTGGCAGAGGCTGCCCAGGGAGGTGGTGGAGTCTCCTTCTCTGGAGACATTCAAACCCCACCTGGACACGTTCCTGTGGGACCTGCTGTGGGTGGCCCTGCTTTGGCAGGGGGTTGGACTAGATGATCTCCAGAGGTCCCTTCCAACCCCATGGGATTCTGTGACCTGCTCGACTCCCTCACACGCAGAGACCTCCAAGACACTTTAACCCTCTACGCTAGCTCTGCAGTGCACACATAGAGCCACACAATGCGCCACACAATACAACACACTCTTAGATCAACACCAAGACAAAACACGCTACAATGCGAGATAAAACACAATACTGGCCAGACAGTGCAAGACGGTCTCAGATGGTGGTCAATTAAGTCACAGAGTGACACAACGCAAAACCAATACAGTGCCAGGCAGTGCAGTAGGAATTTAAATCCAAAACGATCCAATACAAAGACATAATACCAGGGGCAGGCAACGCAAGACGGACTCAGGTGGTGGTCGATGCAATTACAGAGCGACACGACGCAACGCTAATAGAGAAACAGTCTGAGAGAGCTGGGGTTGTTCAGCCTGGAGAAGAGAAGGCTCCGGGGAGACCTTAGAGCAGCCTTCCAATATCTGAAGGGAGCTCCAGGAGAGCTGGGGAGGGACTCTTTGTCAGGAAGTGCAGTGACAGGACAAGGGGGAACGGTTTTAAATTGGAAGAGGGGAGATTTAGATGAGATACCAGAAAGAAATTCTTTGCTGTGAGGGTGGTGAGACCCTGGAACAGGGAAGTAGTGGCTGCCCCATCCCTGGAGGGGTTCAAGGCCAGGCTGGATGGGGCTTGGAGCAACCTGGTGTGGTGGGAGGTGTCCCTGCCCAGGGCAGGGGGGTTGGAACTAGATGATCTTGAAGGTCCCTTCCAACTCTAACCATTCTATGATTCTATGATTCTAAACAAACGGTGCAATACAAATCCACATACAGAGCGACCCAATACAACACACACTACAGCCAATGCAAGACAGCCTCGGATGGCAGTCAGAACAATTGCAGAGCGATACCATGCACAACCACAAAAAGCACTGCCGAGCAACTCGGTTTCAGATGGCTTCAGTCAAAACTAGAGTGCTGTGATGCAATATGCAACCAGAACAATGGATGCACGAGAAGCCTGGCTTTAAAATCTAAGCCCAGAAGAACGTGAGGATGGAATGCTGTAGGGGATCTCCATAGAAACAGAATGTTCGAGAGCCGAGCTGTTATTCCAGCCCGGATCGCCTCCGCAAAGGTGACCCTCCAGAAATATCTGTGATGCCAACTAGACTTTAAGCTCCAATCACTGGTAGCTCCAACCCTGACACAGGCCAACGCCACACACAGACACCAAAAACAGCACGACCTTGAGATGCTGTCAGACTGGGAGTGAGAAGAACGACTCCCATAGGGTTGATGACACCGGCAGAGAAGCCCTACATTGCCAAGATGGTGTGGGTGCCTTAGAGCAGCCCCATGAAGGAGAGGCGACAGCTGCAGCCCGTGAGAGAAAACTATCATCAAAACCATAATGATGGATGCCTGAGAAGGTGGGCTTTGAGACCTAAAACCGTTAAGGACATGGGGAATTAAATCTTAGAATACTACTGTGTGAAACAGACCTTTCAGAGCTGCACATTCCACCTGGCTTGCAACCTCAAGAGTTGACGGCTCAGAAACACCTGTGACGTGATGCACACCAGACGGAGCCACACTTTAAGGTATAATGACAAGAGAAGAAGGGCTCGACTGGCACTATGCTGATGAGGCCATGCGGTCTAGACTCTCAGGAGGGCTACTGAGGTGCCTGCTGATCACAAAAGAGCTAGAGAGTTTTAGGACCGGAGGAAGGTATTATACAAGACACAGGAGCAATGAGGACATCAAGACCCAAGGAAAGTCTAAGACACAGGAGACGGACCACACAAGTCACACAACAACAGACAAAGGCCAGAACTGCTCTGCCCGGCACACGCTGGCTGAAGATTAACCCGCTCCCTTTACTTGCCCAAAGGGAATTGCTCCTGGACAGGCCTCTGCCCTACGCTAACTTCGAAACCCCTCCTGCAATTCCCAACCTTGTTCCCTCCTCCCAATCCGTCCCTCTGGACTCAGTCCCTCAACTTAGCTTTCAGAGGAAGAGAGTTCTGCATCCATCCTCAACACAAAACCACTGACCTGCATCAGCCAGCTGGGACATTCCTGGAGTCGCCAGGTTCCTCTTCATCATCTGCAACAAAACCACACAACGGACAGAACAGTGCTGGCAGTCAGCATCGCACCCATCAACACCACCCTCTTCCACACAACCCCCCTCCTCGAAAGCACCTGCTCCACACAGATTCCAAAACTGGACGCTGCGGCGGTCATCGCTTTTAGTACCTCAGATGCCAAGAGAAATAAAATTGCCCTTGCGCTGGAGAACACAGATGTAGGCAGATCAACACGCTAACCATTGACTTTTATTGCTGTCCCACCTACCCCTGACTCTACACCCCCAGGCAGGGCAGCTCCACACCAAACACACCTCTGTGCAGCCCAACACCACACAACACTATAGACAATGCTACTCAAAGATCAGACAACGCTCTCCGCAAAGAGAATCGCTTCCAGACCAGAGATACTCTCGGGCAAGAAGACCTACAGGGCCACAGCACTGATGTGAGGAGGCTCTACAGAGATGCCGTAAGAGAGTCACATGTAATGGCCAGTTACAAGAAGTTCCTGTCAAAACAGAGAGGTTGCACACACAAGAAGTCCGTCTTCCAGACCTGGGAATGTCAGGATGCTGGGAAGAAATCCCAGTCTGCGAAAACAGACGGCTAGAGAACAGAGCTGCTCATGCAGCCGGGAATGACAAGGCAAAAAGAGGACCATCCAGAAACGTCCCAGATGCAAGTCCAATACGCACTTTAGGATTGTTATGCAAGGAAAGAAGCGCCCATTGGGCACGATGCCACTGAGTACAGGCATTCCGGACCCCAGGGGTGGCTCCCGAGGCACCTGCTGTGCCTCCTCAGTGCAAAGAGCAACGAGGACATCAAGACCTGAGGAAAGTCTACGACACAGAAGACAGACCACACAAACTACACAACAGACACTGTCCAGAACTGCCCTGCCTGGCGCACGCTGGCTTCGTCTTGAAGAGTAACCCACTCCCTTTACCTACCCAGAGGGGGCTGCTCCTGGACAGCCCATCTTGAAGATGGGCCCTACCTTGACTTTAAACCCCTCCCTGCAACTCCCAACCTTGTCCCTTTCAAAGAATCACAGAATCTTCTAGGTTGGAAGGGACCTTCAAGATCATCTTGTCCAACCGTCAACCTAACTGACAAAAATAGACACCTGCACAACAAACAAGAAGCAACACCATCACTAGACCATACCTCCCAGCACTACATCAACCCGTCTTTTGAACACCTCCAGGGATGGTGCCTCAACCACCTCCCTGGGCAGCCCATTCCAGTGTCTGATAACCCATTCAGTGAAAAAATTTTTCCTAATATCCAGCCTGAACCTCCCCTGGCGTAACTTGAGGCCATTTCCTCTCAGAACATTTCCCAACAGTCCCCAGCACCAGACCCTCAACTTAGCTTTCAGAGAGCTTGGGGTCTGTAGCCATCCTCCACAAGGAAAACCACAATCAGCCAACTGGATCCCTCCTGCAGTTGCTGGACTCCTCTTCATCATCTGAAAAAAAAAAAAGGAAAGAAGGAACAACCCATTCCACATGCAACAGTGAGCAGCACAAAGGTCAACATGGACATTTCCGGCAACATCCCCCTCCTCAGATGTGCCGTGGCATTCTGCTCACCTGCCCTGCACGGATTCCGGAGTCAAACTCTGCAGCAGTCACTGTTCGTGGTGCCTGAGAAACCAAGAGATGCGAAAATGCCATTGAACATGGAAGAAACCACCAGCCCCATGTGCCTCCTCCCTGCCACCCGGCTCACCTCAAACGCTCAGCCGGTTCCAAAGGCAACCTGCACCGCGCCTGCAAAACCAGAGAGAAACACTTCCCTCAGCTGCCACGTCACACTTTGCTATTAGATACCAACCCAGCCCACAACAGCCTCACCGGCTCAAACCGCTCGTCAGCGTGCAGCGTCACCCCTCCGAGCCTGTGTGCGGCACCTGCAAAAACCCAAGAAAAACAGCACATGCTGAGATACCGGCCAAAACCATAGCCTGTGGGCACTAATTCCCATCTCCTGCCCCTTTACCTTGACAGCTTAACATCCTCTGTGAGTTTGGGTGGCCAGCTTCAGGCTCGCACACCACCTGTAAAATCCAAACATGGGTTGCTTGTAGCTCCACCAGAAAAAGAAACGATACTTCAGCCCACCAACCGCAGCTCGCCTTGCTCCAATCAGCCCTGCTGCCCGTATCCCGCGCTGCACATCAATTCAAAGCTATACATTGACAAATAAAAACCCATAAAGTAGTCACAGAGCCACCAGACACATCACACACCCACTCACCTACTTACAGTGCTCCGCTCGGCTCTGCTGTGTTGCCCTGCGCAGCTTGGCCCTCGGCATCTGAAAAAAACCATCAAACAAGTCACATGGATACGGAGGGACAGCTTCATAATGCAAAAGGTCTTGTTTCTACATAGGAAGACCGTCTAGAGTCCAACTACAGCCTGCCGTTAAAAACCCACCAACTTTAAGCCCCTCACAAAGCAGCCTGAACATCTTGGAGATGCAATTTGCTCCCCTACTGCTGAACAGCCCCTCCCACAGAGCTCTGCTCTTCCCCATGAAACATTAATGAAAAACCTGTCCCCACTCGATCCGAGATGACTGTACCACCTTCGCCTCAACAGTCTCGGCAGATTCACTTATTAACCACAGACTCTTACCGTTAATTCCACCTACCCCTGACTCTACCTACCACGTGTCCCCGGGCAGGGCAGCCCCAAGGCAAACACACACAGGCACGGACCGACACTACACACAACACGACAAACAACGCGCCTCAACAGTGAGAGAAAACTCTCAGCTAGAAGAACGACACCTGGTTGGAAGACACCACCGGGCAAGAAGACCTGCAGGACCACAATGGTGACATGAGGAGGCTCTAGGGAAACCCCCGAACGTGAGCACAATGTAACGGCCCGGGACAAGAAGCGACTCACAAAACCAGGGTGATGTACGCGTGGGGGGTCTGGCTTCAAGAATGATGATTTATCCCAAACTGGGAGAACTGGCTGACGCTCCAGAGGAGTGTGCTGCCATCCAGCGTGACCTGGACAGGCTGGAGAACTGGGCAGAGAAGAACCTCACGAGGTTCAATAAAGGCAAGTGTAGGGTCCTGCACCTGGGGAGGAAGAACCCCAGGCACCAGTATAGGTTAGGGGTGGATCTGCTGGAAAGCACTGCTGAGGAGAAGGATCTGGAGGTCCTGGTGGAGAGTAAACTCTCCAGGAGCCAGCAATGTGCCCTTGTGGCCAAGAGGGCCAGTGGGATCCTGGGCTGCGTAGGGAAGAGTGTGGCCAGGAGGTGGAGGGAGGTCATTCTCCCCCTCTGCTCTGCACTGGGGAGGCCACAACTGGAATCCTGTGTCCAGTTCTGGGCTCCCCAGTTCCAGAAGGACAGGGAACTGCTGGAGAGAGTCCAGCGTAAGGCAACCGAGATGATGGAGGGATTGGAGCATCTCCCTGATGAGGAAAGGCTGAGGGAGCTGGGGCTCTTGAGCCTGGAGAAGAGAAGGCTGAGGGGAGACCTTCTTAATGCTGACAAGGATCTCAAGGGTGGGTTGAAGGAGGATGGAGCCGGACTCTTTCCAGTGGTTCCCAGTGACAGGACGAGGGGCAACGGGCACAAGCTGGAACATGGGAAGTTCCACTCCAATCTGAGCTGTAGAGGGCAATGAGGTCTCCCCTCAGCCTCCTCTTCTCCAAACTAAACATGCCCAGTTCCCTCAGCCTCTCCTCGTAGGACTTGTTCTCCAGACCCCTCCCCAGCTTGGTGGCTCTCCTCTGGACACGCTCCAGCACCTCAATGTCCTTCCTGTGTTGAGGGGCCCAGAACTGGACACAGCACTCGAGGTGAGGCCTCACCAGTGCCCAGTACAGAGGCACCATCACTGCCCTGCTGCTGCTGGCCACGCTGGTCCTGATACAGGCCAGGATGCTGTTGGCCTTCTTGGCCACCTGGGCCAAGAGGAGAGGAGATCTAAGAGGAGATTGGGGCCAACAATAGATGTCTTTGAGGTACCAGATATGAAACAGGATCATACTGTGAGACAGAAACCAAACAGACCTCTCTGGACTACACAGATGGCTCTGGAAAAGGTTCTCACAGAACAAGAAACCACCTTTTTTTCCATCTTCCCCAGGGCCGGGCTCAAAAAATACCAAACTCCCGGAGATTGTTCCCACACCCAAAGTGCCGGGAGGGCAAACTTCTGCTGGTTCTCAAGCTCTTTGGGAACCGTTTGCTTCCACAA
Source organism: Calidris pygmaea (assembly GCA_003697955.1). Classification (NCBI taxonomy): domain Eukaryota; kingdom Metazoa; phylum Chordata; class Aves; order Charadriiformes; family Scolopacidae; genus Calidris; species Calidris pygmaea. Next base: position 67,962 of record QJSC01000491.1, read on the forward strand.
ACCCTGGGGCTCCATCCTTTCCTGGGAATTTCATTCTCAAGACCAGAGAGCAGGACAATGTGGTCCCCCATGAAAAAGGTTGCTGAGAAGAAGCAACAGCTGTAGCTTGATACTTTTTTTGATATCTGTGTGTATGTATATATATACGTGTGTAAATATTGTCTCCTGTATCATTAGTTCCTTTTAATTTTATTATAGATATTTCACTTATTTAGTTTTTTTAAGAAAGTCGGGGTTTTTTTAGTATTGCATTACAGTCCTAAACGCCTTTATCCATCTCCTTCCTCCCCTCTGAGCGAGACCGGGGGGGGGGGAGCTACTGCCCCACCCGGCCCGACCTGCCGCAATGCTAATTAAACCATCTTGCCGCCCCTCAACACTCACGACAAAATTAATGACCTAAAAGGCGGAGGACCTGGAGGACTTAAACGCCGCAGAGACGGAATCTCTGAGGACTAAGCAGCTCTTCCTGTTTCTCGGAGGACCGTGGGACCATAGAGACGCACTTCCGGCGGAGTGTGGGGCACTTCCGCTTCCTTGGAGGCGCGCTAGACAACGCCGTGGGAGGACCGACCGTCACTTCCAGTGTCCTGGAGGACCTAAAGGCCATAGAGATGGACCTCCGGAGGACTAACCGCCACTGCCCCCCCCCCGCCGCAGTACCGGCCTCTGGCCGCCGGGCGGCTGCACACCCTTAATTATCCCCGGCCTGAGCCCTCATTAGTGTGATGAGCGGTGACCGCTCTCAGCCCAGCCGGGGACCGGCACCACTCACCGGCGGGCAGGGTTTCTTTTCCCAAGCGCAGACCCCGAATGAGGGGGTTTGGGGTATTTTTCTCTATTTACACATATATATCTATCTATTTACATATATATATATATCTCAATTTACACATACGTATCTATTTAGGGAATATATAATCACTTTTTATACTTCTATAGAATAATCCCTTTAGGCTTAGAACTACTTAGACTTATACATTCTAATTAGACTAGCTGCTTCCACATCTATTTTGACAGTAATATCTTCTTATAAATAATTTTTTGAAGTATTTTTAATATTCTAAGGTCTTTGATATAATATCGAATCACAGAATCGTAGAATCCTTAAGAGACAGAGGGTTTATTCTGAACTCCTTTTATATACGTAAATGACTATTATTTCTCCGTCTGCATAAAAATGAGAGTAAAATTCTTCTCTATTCCAATGCCTCACCCCTGTATTTACAGTTTTTAACAATTTTTTAACCGCAACCCCCGAATTTTCAGACATCTGAGGGCTGTGACCCCCCTCTTTTGGGGGGGAACCCCACAGAACCCCCACTCACCTGCTCCTCTGCTGGATCGTCGCTCCCCCGGTCACATCAGGGTGCCCCAAATGACGCCAGGAGACACGTGCACACCTCTTTTTTTTTTAGTTCACCCCAAATAAATGGACCAAACGACCAGACCCAGGGCTGGCTTCTCCACCGGCTGCAGACCTGCGGTTGGGGCATCCGTTGAGCAGCACCAGACGCTGAGGAGGAGACACCTGGAAAACAACAATCCCCAACTGTAGTTCATAGAGTCGTAGAGTTGTCCAGGCCGGAAGGGACCTCCAAAGGTCCTCTAGTCCGACCCCCCTGCAGTCAGCAGGGACACCCCCAACTAGACCAGGTTGCCCAGGGCCTCATCGAGCCTCACCTTGAATATCTCCAGGGATGGGGCCTCAACCACCTCCCTGGGCAACCTGTTCCAGTGCTCCACCACCCTCACGGGGAAGAACCTTCTCCTAATCTCCAGTCTAAATCTGTTCCCCTCCAGCTTAAAGCCATTGCCCCTCGTCCTGTCACTCCAGGCCTTTCTAAACAGGCTCTCCCCAGCCTTCCTGTAGGTTCCCTTCAGGTACTGGAAGGCTGCTATTAGGTCTCCCTGGAGCCTCCTCTTCTCCAGGCTGAACAACCCCAGCTCCCTCAGCCTGTCCCCGTAGCAGAGGTGCTCCATGCCCCTGATCATCCTCGTGGCCCTCCTCTGGACCCGCTCCATCAGGTCCATGTCTTTCCTATACTGAGGGCTCCAGACCTGCACACAATACTCCAGGTGAGGTCTCACCAGAGCAGAGTAAAGTGGAAGAATGACCTCTCTGGACCTGCTGGCAACGCATCTTTTGATGCAGCCCAGGATGCGATTGGCCTTCTGGGCTGCAAGTGCAAGTTCAGCGTCATCTGACACAACCAGCAGGGAAGAGAGCAGAGGGGGATGAGGGAGCGAGGGACGGGGCAGGAGCTGAGCTACAGGAGGGTGGATGCTGGGGAAACAGCTCCCCTCCAAACACGGCACCGCTTGGCACCTACTTTTAACTGGCACAGCTCCAAACCCTCGCGCTCTCCGTCTCCAAAACGCACAGTTACCCTGTGACCAGGGGCTTCTTTCCGTCCTACCCAAGGAAGAGGGACATCTGGCCGGTGGCGCTGCCCAAGGGAGATGCCACCAGACCGCCGGGGGAAACGCACCCCCTGGAAGCCAGGCAGAAATCAAGCCCTTCGGAGCGCTACCTGAAACAAAAGCTCTGGAAACCAGAAGCAGTTTTAGAGAGGAGACGTTGCTTTATTCAACGCGGGGTGCCAGGTGGAAATCCACAAATCTAGCACAGCTTAACAGATACCTTCACCCGGTATTCAGACACAAAAAATTCTCATTATTCCGCCTACCTAATCCGTAACTCCACCTGGGTTGACACATGGATTAGGATGATCCAACAGCCCCCTTTTTGCACATGAATATTAAATTCTGCAGCGTCTGCAAAGCGCTCCTGCGCAGGCGTGAGCTCCTCCGCGGTCTTTTGGGTGAGGGATACCCTTCCTCACATTATCCTTTTTAAGGCATCTCAGGACAGTAAAAGTTCACTGTAAGTTTCCCAGCTTCTTGCAGATGATGAAGAAGCTCCTTGAAGTAGCCACGGCTCTGTCCTGATTGGTATAGGACTTTTGTTATATCTATCTATATATATACTTTGGCATGTGAGAGAACCTTGAAGTGATTAACTACTTCTTGTTGTCCCATCCTTATCACCCTCAGCTCGGTGCCCACAGTAAGAAGCTCAGTAATTAACTCATTTAAGTTAGCACATGGCCTGCCTTTGCTAACAAGGAAAGCCCCCAGAACCCTCACCCCGGCCCTCAGCAGCCTCCTGCAAGGTCACTTCCCTCGGGGAGAGCCCCCAGACTGTCCCAGAGCCAGCCCTGGGGTGGCCCCGCAGCCTCCTGCCAGGAGGAGGAGGAGATACCGGAGGAGGGTAAACTCAGCATTCCCGCTGAACAAAGCAGCAGAGGGGAGAAAAAGACCTGCCCTACGTTCCCCCCATAAAGAAAAATATTCTGTTTCTCTGTATAATCCTTTCTCTATCACATCTGAGCGTAAATGCTTGGTCTACGGAAGAGGCGTGCGTCGTATCTAACAGCCAGTGCTGGTGGAACAGCTCGTTCTCAATGAGCGCAGAGGACACTTGGCAGGACTGCCCTTATAGCCCCAAATCTTCTTTCCCCGTCCTCTTGCAGATCCCCACGATTCCCCCAGGAAGTCAGCAGGAGCTGGTCACTGAAGCGTTACTGGTTTCCAGGGGTGCCGTTCCTTGGTGACCTTCAGAGTGTATAGTTTCAGGCTGGGGCAGTGGGTGAGGAACGCTTCTACCACCTCCTGGCTGACCACACAGTAGCAGTGGATCTCCAACAGATTTCTGCACTGCTTGGCCAGATCGACGAGCGAGGAATTTAAGTCCTCTGAGGATGTGGTTTGCAGCATCAGCTTCTTTAAAGTACCGCTGTAGCTCTGGGTGATGAACCTAATCTGATTTACCATGTAATTATAGGTATTGAGTTGCAGGGTGCTCACAGGTATATTCAGCTTCAGGATCAGCGGGATTTTGCAGGCAGGGACCGTATGATCAAACTCTAGGTCTACACGGAGTTGAGGATGCTTTTGACTTACAGCAGCCCAGAGCTCTTCTGAGATAACTGGTATGTACTTGTCCAGGCGCTCACAGAAAATGTCTAAGTGGGTGAAAGGTGCTCTTTCGGGCTTGAGCAGTTCCTGAAACACGTCGTCAGACAAACTGGCGTAGTAAACCCCCAGGGCCGAGAGTTTGGGACACGCTCTGAAAACTTTCCTAATGGTGCCCGGTGCCACGTTGCACACCAAGGTGCGGTTGTTGATGAACAAACTGTGCAAGTTCGGGTTGGCGGTAGCCAAGAGTTCAACCAGCTTGTCATCGAGAGTGAAGGGCATTCGTCGAAAATCAATATGCTGAAGAAACATCTGGTTTTTAGTGGCACAGATATTCTGGATGCCCTGTAGGATGTCCTGGCCAGAGTAGAAATAGGGGTTCTCCCCGTGGCACACGATGCACAGCTGCTGCAGTTTGTGGTTCTCTTTTGCCAGCGCATCCAAGATGCGTGTCGCGTTCTTCCGGTTGACCTCCTTGGACTGGTCAAGCACGATCTTCAGGTGTTTGATTTGGCTGAGGAACTGGAGCAGGCTCTGCAGCATGCCCTCCTCATCCTCTGAATCACAGCTGGAAGGGTAAAATAGGCTATTAGTCACGGTGAACGCTGAGCTGAGCAAGCACAGAGCAGATACTCTACTAGCATTTCTGCAAACATCAAGAGGTACCCTAGATGTTTCTTCTCACTTGATGCCTGGAGAGCAACTGTAAGGCCAGACACTGAAAGATTCAGGAGGTGAGAAGAATCAGCCCCCAGAAAGACCCGTTAGAGAAGTGTCATGACAAGGGTAACTATTTAGTAACTTTGGAAACTTAGAACAACGTACCTAAGAATGTAAGATTTCCCACAAAACCCAAATCAGCAGCAGCAACTGAAAAAAACCCAGCATACAACACAATTTTCTCTATTATATAAACATATAAGAGAGTCATGTAAGATAATATCCTCACAATTAGTGTCAATAATGTCATAGTAGAGCAGTGTAAATGTTTGACACACGCTGGAAACAACAATCTGGTCATGCCTGTGAAGATGCTTGGACATTAGAAACCCACCCCTCTTACCTGATCTCTGTGAAATGCCAAACAGAGCTAGAAGAAACAGCTGCAGCCCATCGTCTGCACACCTGGAAGACCATGTATCTATCTCGAAGAGGCAGATAACAGAAAATTTGGATGAGGATTTCTTCTGGGATGTAGTTCCAGAGTCCCGGAACTGGATCAGGCATTTTGGCGATTCAGTCAGGTTTAAAAAGTGGGAGGAACTTCAATTAATTCTCAGAAGTCCCTGTTCAGAAAAACAAAACAAAACAAACACAATAAAAAGACAGACACACACGTTAGGATTTATTTCACAAATCAAACCAATGCAACTGGATCACGAAGGAGATAAAAATTTTTTTCAAACGTGACCTTTCACTGAATTCTGAAATTGAACACAAAACTCTGTTGGCTAATCGTTTTGCACAGTTTTTTTCAATCAATCCTAAGAAGCTGGGTGATACTTTTCAAGAGTTAAAGTTGTCAGATCAAAGCTTTGGGGGAAAAAAAAAAAAGCACCTTTTTTTCCTGCAGTGAGGTTTTGCTACTCTGAGTAATAAAAAATGCAAGGGAATTTTCTAGTACTGCTGCACTGGTATTCAAAAAGCAGAGACATATTTCTCAAACTGGGCCGGGGGGAAAACTCTTTGCAAGCAGAAGCTCTGTACAGAAAACAGCTCCAAGTATCCATTTTTTAATGACAGTGAAACAGAAGGCCGGTAGTAGAAACCGGTAGCTTAATTACAGTGGTCCTTGCCTGCCATGAGATGTGACAATTTGAAAAAAAAAATCTCTTCTTACTGTGACTCCAGTTCTCAGAAATTGCACTTATACATGCCTGGCTCTGAAATGGGAAAGCGGATTTCCATTAACCTTTCATGTGAGCTCTGAGGCAAAAGAATAAACGCCTGGGAAGGCGGCTGAGGTTCATAGGAACAGACCATTGCCTAATTTTGTTCATTCCTCATCTTCCAAAAATGTGCTTTATCCACCTTCTAGATTTCTGCACAAATAAATCTACCAACGTGCCACGTTTTTTCCAACCCTCTCATAAGCAAGCAAGGGCCTTTTAAATGCTAACGTTCCCCTTCCTGGGCTCCCACTGTCCTGCAATCTCCCTCCGACTCCCACAGTGTCCCCTCTTGCTTTGGAAGCCCCTGATTCTGGAGTCACAGCATTTAAATGAAAACCTGTGCTTCTAGATATCCTTGAAGGAGGAAAAAAAGAGTTGAAAACCACAAAGCGAGCAGGGATGCAAAAAGCATAACGCAGAGAGGAACACAATGGCACATTTTTCTCAAACGCATTGCTTTGAAGAGTGACTCATTATTTGGAGTGCGAGGTGGCAGTAGCATAGCAGCTACGCTATCTTATCTGCCATCGTATCAGCGACAACCCCCTTTCCACCCACCCACTCGCTCGAACAGACACAGTCCTGCTTCCTTCCTGGGAACTCACGATCTTCTGTCATTTTCTCTTGACAATCACCTTGACAGCTCGGACCCTGCTTTGTCTACTTTTAGCTGCTTTTAATACCGTCTCTAATACGTGCTTGCCAAACTTTTAACCTGCTCTTTGCCCTACGTGAAATCTCACGTGTTCAGATCGTTTCGTTTCCATGATGATATTTTTCCTTAAAGCCCAAGCACTTATGAGTCAGCTGAGAAGGAGCTCGAATCTCTAACAAAGTTAAGAGCACGTTTCTAGCCACACTGATTGCTTGGAAAAGCTTAAAATTACGGCCAGAGAGCAGGAAGGCAGGCAGAAAGGCAAAACTATTGGTGTTTCTTTAAGTAAGGGAATGGCTTTGAGTCAGGGAGGAGCACAGTTCTGGGCCCACCTTGGGTGCCTGCCCCGGTGAGGAGAGCTGGGTTCAGAGCGGCTTCCGCGAGCCATGGAGGATTTCTGCACTTTACTAACCAGAGGATGGAACTTCATCAGCTCTCAGCACGGCAGGCCCAAGGCAGAGGCTGGCTGGGAGTGAGCAGCCAACAGCCCCAACAAGAACAGGCGGTGTGGCTCTCAGCCAAGGGGCCCAAGGTGCCCGGGCATGGCCACCGCTCTCCCTGCAAGCCCAGCGGCATGGGGAAGCCCCCCCCCGCCATGGCAGCGTACCTCTCGGAGCAGAGCCCCTCTTCCTCTGCACTCCCCAGGCTGCGTCCCGGAGGGAGAAGCGGAGGAGGAGATGTGGGAAATCACCAGCCCGGAGAGAGCTGCCTTTTCCCTGCCCACGGGGCGGGAGCCAGGATGCTGCGCTATCCTTTATGGGACGGCACAGATTCATAGCCCTGTCTTCCTCCTCCTTGGCCTCCCCCTTCCTCTGCAATTAGCTAACACCCCGCTTCCCTGCAGGGCTGACCCTTCCCGCGCTCTGTCCCCAAGCAGGGACACACCGTCAGATCCCGAGGCCCAAATCCCACATCAGCCAAGCCCTGCTGAGCCGCAGCCTCTCCCCTCACTGGCATTTTTACTTCCCAAGCAGGAAAAAACAGGGTGAATCTCCCCGTGCTCTGATTTCGCCATGCAGGACGCTCCCGGAAAGCACACACTCAGCAAAGGGTTAGGGGAAACTCAGGGTCTCAGCTGCCCTTTCCTTTTTTAGCCCTTTTAATATATTACAGAGAACAGATGAGCTTCCAGGAGAAACGTTTATGGGACACAGGTGGGTGATGGTCCCCACAGCAACTCACCCCGTGGTTCCCAGCAGCTTGTGTGTCGTAGGAGACGGTTGGGATGTCTGGACTCGTTTAACCCTTAATGCATGAACTTAAAAGCTGCTTCTTAAACCGTCAGCAAGTAAATCCCTCGGTTCCAGAAGCCCTGGCACCACCAGGCTACTGACCCTGAAGGGGATTCCGGGTGCCGCCTGCTCCTGTAAAAGGAGAGCACCCAGGAGAGCCAGCCTGGATTAACCCCTTCAGGAATTTATTTCAATTATTTCCTTTAGCAAACAAATTTGCTTATATTGTTAAAAAACGGTTGCTGTAAAATAGTATTAAATATAGTTGTCTTTTAAATATATATATTAAATAGATAACATCTTTTTTTCCTTTCCACTTTTGTTTGAAGTTCAGTTCCCCAGGGAGTTTGGCTCGGCAGTGGGTTTGTGCAGAGCGATGGCAGTCAGCACGCGGGCACAAAAATCTGGCCCCAAGCCCACGCCAGCTTCTTGCCAGCTGGGGGACAAACAAGGGAGCTGCTGTTACCTCTCCATGCACAGGAAGACCTAGACACAAGACAAACACGGCCTGGGCAGGAGGCTCCTACCTGAGGTGGAGCTCCTTGCTTTGGCTTGCCACGGAAGCTCTCATGGACTCAGGAAAAGCTGCTTCACTCTTTCTACCTGTCGGTTGGGATGGTCAGGGGAGCACAGCGGAGTTAACAGCGACTCGGAAAGAGGTGGGAGATCCTGCAGGTCCCACTGCAGGAAGGACAAAACCAGAGCGCCCAGCGGAATTCAGCAGCGATATTGACAACCATCATCTGGAGATGGAAGGACCAGCCCAGGTGCCCCTACCTGCTCGCTCTGCTCAGCATCACGCTGCTCTGCTTTTGCAAAGCGGAGTCCCAGAGGTCCCCTCCACCAGGGCTGCTCTCACAAACGGCGCCGGGCTCCCTGCTCGTTTCTTTCGGGAGCTTCCCTCCTTCGCCCGCTGCGCTCTGGAACGGACGGTGGCTCCCGTCGAGGCTGGAGAAGGAAACCCCACATCATTAATCCCCCTCCCCTCCTGAGCAAGCCCCTTGGACGTGGTTACAGATGCTGCAGAGTCACTGCCTTACGCAATTAAATTATCCCAGGACGCCTTTTTCACAAACGAGCTCCAGGGAAGGGAGAGCAGAACTCCCTGCGCCGCTCAGTAATTTCTAACCCCATCAATCTTCATTTTCACCGTTCACTCTCGCTGGCAGCACCGCGGGGGGGGGAAGCTGAAGGCCCACCACATGCAGTGCCATCCTAGTTTAACGCGGGGAGGGCGTCCAAGCGACCCCCAAATCCCTCCATCCCCCACGGACCGGGGGGCTCTCCGGCTGCCTGAAGAGAGCAATTTCTGCCCATTGCACGAATCCTCACCTGCGCCAGCAGTCGAAGCTTGGGGGGGGCATCCACCTTGGAGGGGCCAAGGCCTGGCAGGCAGCCCCCTCAGCGCACAGCACCCCCCGGGGCGGCCCCCCTGGGGTTCCCGGGGCTGGGTTGGGTTTTTTTTTTGGGGGGGACGACACACACGACAATACAATAAAACCCGCAGATATTCACGGAAAGCGGTATATTTCAATGGGGGGGGGAGGCTGCCGTTGCCCCCCTCGGCGCCCCCGAGGCCCGGTTCCCCGGGGGAAGGCCCAGGCGATGGGGCCCGTGGCGGCGGGCGGCGCCGCGCAGAGGCGGAAGCGGCGGCACCGAGGCCGGGGCGGCGGCGGCGGCAGAAGGTAATAAGCCGCCCGGAGCCGCCGGAGGGGACCGGGGATGCCGCGGGGTGGCGGGGGGGTGGGGTGAAGGGGTGAAAGGAAGAGGGTCCGGGGGTCTGAGGGCCGCCTCCCGCCCGGGCCGGGGCGGTGGGGATCGGGCAGGGCCGGGCTCTTCCCCCCCCCCCACCCCGCCCGGTGCCGCCCCGCTGGTGGGATGGCGGGTGCCGGGGCCCTGACGGGGCGGGACGGCAGGGCCCGGCGCTGGACATGCGGGCACCGGCGAGAAGGCGGCCTTGGCCCGGCTGGGAGCAGGGCTGGTGGGTGCCCCCTCCCCCCCGCTACGCTCTATTCTTAAAATAAAGGCAGTCCCTTAGGGCTTTGCAGCCCCCCCCTCCTCAAGTTCGGCTTCCCAGCAGCGGGCAAACGCCTGCCATGGAGGATGGTGGTAGCGGTGGTGGAGGCCCAGAACCTGGCAACGGGCTGCAGGTCGGAGAGCAGCTTTGCAGTGTCTGAAGGGGCCACAGGGAAGCTGGGGAGGGACGTTTCACAAGGGCGTGGGGTGACAGGGCGAGGGGTGATGGCTTCAAACTGAAAAGAGGGGAGATGGAGCTGAGATGTGGGGAAGAACTTGTTTGGTGGGAGGGTGGTGAGAGCCTGGCCCAGGTTGCCCAGAGAAGCTGTGGCTGCCCCATCCCTGGAGGGGTTCAAGGGCAGGTTGGAGGGGGCTTGGAGCAACCTGGTGTGGTGGGAGGTGTCCCTGCCCAGGGCAGGGGGTGGCAATGGGTGGTCTTCAGGTCCCTTCCAACCCAAACCATTCTATGATCCCCCAGCATCAAGGCACCATCATATCCCACACCCAGCCGCAGCCCTCTGAAAGGCATTTGTGGCACTCAAGGAGAACGGAAGGTGCTTGCAGCAAATATAAGCAACATTTACCATGAAATATACAGGAAGCATGGCTTTATCACACTGGAAATGTCTAAAAAAATAGCAGTGCTCAAGTTTCCTAACAGAATATTGCGCCAGGTGCTCACACAGCAGGGACAGGGAAGCACAGAGAAGCTGTGGCTGCCCCATCCCTGGAGTGGTTCAAGGCCAGGTTGGAGAGGGTTTGGAGCAACCTGGTCTGGTGGGAGGTGTCCCTGCCCAGGGCAGGGGATTGGACTTTAAAGGCTTTAAAGTCTTTTCCAACCCAAACCATCCTATGATTCTATGATATGTTGGAAAAAAAAAAGGGCAATAGCAATGATTGTGTACGTTACTCATTGCCTGGAGTTGTTTTTTACCCCACAGCAGTTTGACAGCGAGGGGTCCTCACTGCCGAGCAGGGACTGGGATGGGGCAGCCCGCATGGGGCTGGAAAACGGCCAAGGCACAGCAGCAAAGGGCTCCTCGGTTGAGTTTTGGAGTCTTACCTGGGGTAATCTCCAGCCTCTCCAGCGTTGCCGAGTGGAACCCAGCAGTGGGTGAGGAGCGAGAGCCCAGTCTGCGCCGGCAAGGGGTGCAGGGGCACCAGAGTCCACACTGCAGCGACGGGAGCAGGATGAAACAGGGACCTTGTTCTTCATGTCCTTCCTCTGGGCTGGGAGGGAGCTCTCAGGCACTTGCACTGCAAAAGAGAAATTGTTCTGTGAGTTAAATCTTTCAGATATTCCACCTCTGTACTTTTCTAAGGTGTTACTCAGATTTCTGTTCCTCTCCTGTGAGACACTAGGAGATGAGTGCCCAGATCCCACACTTCCTGGTGTTTGGAGACTCAGACCAGACCTGGACTGCAGCAGCAGTGCATCCTCCTCTTTTTTCTTTATGAGATGCTTTTCTAAAAGGCCTGTGTGATATGGGAGCCCATTGCCTGGAAACACTCCCTCCTGCATCCCACAGGCACTCCTTGAACTCAGTGGGAATTTTATGACTCGCTGGTTATTTCCTCTATTTTCTGAAGAAGGGAAAGGCTCCTGTGCTGGACATAGTTCAAGGTTAGAGTAAGGATGGGCCATAGTTCATACAGGTTCCCAGTCCCAGCTAGCACCTGGAGGACAGCCTGTCCATGGGAGGTCATCCTTCTTGGTCTGGCAGCCCCTGATGACAAAAGACCTTCACACCCACGATCTAAAGGACATCTGAAGAGAGGGACACTGTCCTGGCCAGCAGTTATACTGTCCAGCCAGTGATTGCAGCCAAGGAAAGGCTGTTGGGGCTGATCAACAGGGCAGGAAGCAGGAAGGAAGGAATGCCAGCTCAGACGCTTTGTGTACATACCAGAAAGGAGAGGTGGCCATACCCATCTCCTGGGCTGCCAGGCTCTCTCCGGCCGCCACAGCCTCAGTCCAGCATTGCCCAATCTAGCACGGCTTTTCCGTTCTGACTATCGGTAGCCTGGGAGGTGTTTTGGTTCATCTTTGCCTCAGGAGCAGAGCTGGGTGCAGCTGCGGTGGATTTAAGTGTTGCATTAGTTGGGCCAGCGAGGACAAGGCGTGATGAGAATGGAGAGGTGATTGCTGCAAGAGGCAGATGGTGGGAGAGGAATTATAAATGAGCTAGGACATAAAACAGAGGGATAGCCCAATGCCCCAATTCTGCTACACGAAGCTCTGTAACCTGTCCCTAAGTGAGGACAACCAGGGGACCAGGACCTCTGCCCTGCAACAGGGCTTCACTCCGCGTGAACATGGCCAGCACCAGGACTACTGGGTGCTCCCTGGAGCACCCCAACTATGCCTCTTCAGACTTTGCCAGCTTGGCTGGGCAGGCAGAGGCACAAGGACTAAAACTTTTTGCTTCGGAGTCTCTTTGAATGGAAAAGGAAAGCAGAGCTTTGTGAACTGCTGAGCCTTTGGGACACTGTGTCCCGCTGTGCTGTGCTTTACAGGATAACACTAAACGCCGCAAAGGTCCCATTTACTTTAACAGCATCCCTACCTCCTCTAGGAAACAAGGGCAAATCCCCATAATCCTGACATGCGTGTGCTTAGTGCTTGCTGTTAAGCACTCACCCAGCGTCGGGCCGTCTTCCCTGTGGTCTCTCAGCTCACCCCTGTGATTTTTGTAGGGCTGAAGATGGCGGGCAGCTCCGCTCCTTGGATCGGCAGCGCTTATCTCTTCCTCCAGTCGACGTGCAAGACCATCGTTCTGCCTTCTCTCTACGAAAGCTCCCAGAAGAAGCCTAGTGTGTTCAAGGCGCTGAAGCTGGCGTTAGCAGGTACCCGTCCTCTCTGGTATCTCGGCACACGGTCTCGTCTCTTCACGCGATGCCAATGCCTTTCTTTAATTTCACACTCATGGGTAAGGAAAGCTGGTGCTCAGCATATTTAGAAAAGACAAAGTGGAGCAAGTTCAGCAGAGGTCCACCAAGATGGTTGGGGGCTGGAGCACTTGTCCTGTGAGAAGAGGCTGAAGGAGTTGGACCTGTTCAGCCTGTGGAAGCGGAAGATTTGGGGGACCTACCAACAGCCTGCCAGTACCTATGGGGAGCGGGAGATGGAGCCACACTCTTCACAGTGGGGAATGGGAAGCAACAGGCAAAAATTAAAATGAGAGATAGACACCAGATGTGGTTCAGCCTGGAGAAGAGGAGGCTCCAGGGAGACCTAATAGCGGCCTTCCAGTACCTGAATGGGGCTTACAAGAAGGCTGGGGAGAGCCTGTTTACAAAGGCTGTCAATGACAGAACAAGGGGTAATGGCTTTCAACTGGAGAAAAGCAGATTTAGATTAGACATTAGGAATAAGTTCTTTACTATGAGGGTGGTGGAGCACTGGAACAGGTTGCCCAGGGAGGTGGTTGAGGCCCCATCCCTGGAGATACTCAAGGTGAGGCTCGACAAGGCCCTGGGCAACCTGGTCTAGTTGGGGGTGTCCCTGCTGACTGCGGGGGGGTCATCACAGATGATAATATGATTCTATATAAGGACAAACATTTTTCCCATGAGGACAGTCAAGCGGTTTCCCAGAGCGACTGTGTAATTCTTCCTCCTGGGAGGTTTTTAAAACAGGACTGGACAAAGCCCTGAGCAATTCAGTCTGACCTCAGAGCTGACCCAGCTTTGCATGGGAGGTTGGGCTAGAGACTTCCTGGGCTTCCTTCCAATTTGAACTATCCTGTGAGTTACCCTACTTTGTGAACGTTTGTTTAAGACCATTTATGTAAGAGGAGAAAGGTCTGCAATTGCTACGAAAGGTGATTTAATTGCTGTCTTTATACCACCACAGAAAAATGATTTCTGCTTTGAGAAGACAATTATTTTAAATTAGCGGTAGCCAGTATCAGTTCTTTGCTGATAGCAACAGGCACAAATACATTAGCTTCAACTGTATGTAACCTTATTTATATCCAAAAAGGACTTGAGATGCACATGGCCATAAACCTGTGTTTCTCTATCTACCCTTGCACCAAGCTGACTGCAGAATAATAGTAATTGGAGAGTTTATCATACTTGCCTAGAATGAATCTCATGGCGTTCTTTACCTGTCATAGAGCCCAACCCTTATTGTTTAATTGGGCTTGTGTAACTATTCTGTGATTTCTTGTGGCAATCACGAGTCTAGCCAAGTCAGCTAGTTTAGCCAATACGGGCCTGATCATCTTGCAGCCCTACCCAAAAATGGGAAGCAGCAGCAGGAAGCCCGACACAGTAGTCCCGTTAGGCTCGATTTACAGCTGCTTTGTGTCACTGGAATGTAAATCTGCTCACACATTTAAAGGAAAGCCCACAAAACCGCTAAATCCTATCAGGCTTATTCAGACCTAAAAAGGACATGAAATCTGAAGCTGTCTGAAGTTCCATGAAGAAACGCCTGCAAAGTCCTCTCTTTTGAGGTAGCTTTAAGCTGTTTTGTGCACCGTTCATAAAGGTTTCCATGTCTGTGCAGCTTTTCCATCCCCAGTCCTCTTACCCTGTTACGGAAGCTTTTGTTTCACCAGCACTCATGAAAAACAAAGCGTGAAGGAAGGCGATAAGAAGGCATTTCTGGTCAGCCACAGTGAATTAAAATGCCTTTCTTAGGTGCTTAGTCCTGCCTCCCAGTTAGTTACACATCTGGTCCAAAGTAGACTTTCTGATGCGGCCAGGACTCAGTAAACCCCGTAACGCCACTGTTAGATCACATACTTTTAAGTGCCAGGTCGCTTGTCCTGCCTAATGTGGATCACACAGAACTGCTTTGCCTTGGCACCGTCCCTCAGGCATGTCTAAATAACGCCACGAGACGTGGTTTAGAAATACCTGATGTAGTGCCCATCAGAGCTGGTCCCGCCGTACAGCCCTGTGCGAGGACAGGCCAGGAGGTTCATTGGGGTCTGGAAGCAGTACAGCCAGCCTCCCACAGGCCTCTGCTGCAAAAGAGAGAAAAACACATACCCTAAACCATCATCATAAGCGTATAAAATCCCTGTGGTGACAGGGGGACAGCTAATCAAATTTAAATTTTGCTGGGAGAAGGAAGAATGAAGGCCCTAGACAACTTCTGTTGTCCATGTCGCTCGTGCTCCCCCCCATGCTAATGTTAGAGGGAACATCTCCAGCTTCATCTTGCTTAGATGTTACCATGAATTACTTCTCTGAGCAAAAGAGCTTAACAAGTCAAGGCCCAGTCTCTCAAGCAGCCTGATTCCTGTGGCTGGATCTATCATTCACTATTTGTGAGATGGATTGAAGGCTCAGAGCCAAGCCAAAACTTGCCTCTAGGCACAGGGTGGAGAGGAAACGCTGGGTCTTTTTCCAGGACCTTCATCATTGTATAAAACTCCAGGCACTGAGCACTGAGCTGAACTGTGCGCTTTCATTTTTAAAACTTCCCCTGTGCTACGGGTCTAGAGTAACCATTTCTATCCTGGAAACAGAACCTCAAACTTAAAACCTCCCCTGATAAACAGCGTTGAGATAATTACCTGGGGTGCAGCACCATATGGCTTCAGCTGGACGCCGTACTTCAGCAGGGCAGCAAAAACTTAATCCTTTCCTCTTGGTTTTACATACAGGTTTCTCTTCCCAGAGGACTTTATCACAGAGAGAAGAGAATTCAAAAGCTGCCCCATTGCAGGCATGGTGGTGGATGGGAGTGGGTCTGGGTTGTCTGTCTCATGCCTGGATAGTGACTGTGCTCACTTCTCCCTGCCAGACTCCACCGGCAGCGTGAACGGTGTGGACATGCTCAAAGTGCACTGCAGCCACCCCCACCTCATAGTCCAGCTCAAGTTCTGCAAGCAGGAGAACTGCCGCCGGTTCCTGCAGAGTTACCGGGAAGGAGCGCTCCAGGAATCCCTCCAGAGTCACCTCCAGCTCTCCTTAGCCATGACCAGGGTACCTCTGGAAATGGAGCTGAAGGCTGGCAACGAGCACCTGGACAACATGCTGAAGGATGAGGATCGCTGCCTGGAGTGCATCTACAGAGAAAAGGTGAGTGGGAGAGGGAAGGAGGCCGGGCAGCAGTGAAGAGCGGTAGCACGAGACTTGGGAAGTCACAGAATCCCATGGGGTTGGCAGGGACCTCTTGGACAATACTGTCTCCCGTCACCTCACCTCTACTCCGTCCTTCGG
>QJSC01000491.1:84082-96115 GCA_003697955.1 Calidris pygmaea
TAAAAAAAAAAAGAAAACCAGCAGATATAAAACCAACAGGTGCAGTCACACCTCTTTTTTCCACGGGCAGACCATGCCATCACTGGCAGGGGCAATCAAAACACTGAAAAAGAAATCCCCGTCTCATTTCGCAGAATCCCAGAATGACATGGGGTTGGAAGGGACCTCTGGAGATCATCTAGTCCAACCCCCTGCCAAAGCAGGGCCACCCACAGCAGGTCCCACAGGAACGTGTCCAGGCGGGGTTTGAATGTCTCCAGAGAAGGAGACTCCACCACCTCCCTGGGCAGCCTCTGCCAGGGCTCTGCCACCCTCACAGCAAAGAACTTCCTCCTCATGTTTAGGTGGAACTTCTTATGTTCAAGTTTGGGCCCATTTCCTCTTGTCCTGTCCCTGGGCACCACTGAAAAAAGACCGGCCCCGTCCTCTTGACGCCCTCCCTTGAAGTATTTAAAAGCATTGATCAGATCCCCCCTCAGCCTTCTCTTCTCCAGACTAAAAAGACCCAAGTCCCTCAGCCTCTCCTCAGAAGGGAGATGTTCCAGGCCCCTCATCATCTCTGTAGCCCTCTGCTGTCCCCTCTCCAGCAGTTCCCTGTCCTTCTGGAACTGGGGAGCCCAGAACTGGTCCCAGTGCTCCAGATGGGGCCTCCCCAGGGCAGAGCAGAGGGGCAGGATGACCTCCCTCCACCTGCTGGTCACACTAAAGTCCTGCTAAATCACTGTGGTTTCTGTGTCGAAGAACAACTGTGGCTGTTATCACCACTAAGACGAGGAATTACAGAAGGTGGAGTTGGGAGCACGAGCAGGTGTGCCTCGATACACCCGTGAAGCAGGCAGAGAGGACAGCAGTCCTGTGTGGAACCGTCACTGCTCAGCACCTTCCTCCCCCACCTCGCACACCACCTCCTCTGCGAGCAGCAGTGGTAACTGCACCTAGAGATGAGTGTGAGCGCAAACACTCCCCACATTACACCAACAACTTGTGACAGAGTGGGGACACACAGCATCTGCTGCCAGCAGGAGTAGACTGCCCTTCTGAAGGCAAAGCCTCTTCCCTCTGGGGTGATATCTAATGTCTAGCTCATCGCACACTTTGGCACTGGCACTCTAATCCTGCTAGCAAGAGCTGTGA
Source organism: Calidris pygmaea (assembly GCA_003697955.1). NCBI lineage: Eukaryota > Metazoa > Chordata > Aves > Charadriiformes > Scolopacidae > Calidris > Calidris pygmaea. Next base: position 85,217 of record QJSC01000491.1, read on the forward strand.
GATATTGTCATCTCACTGCAAAATCAAGGCACTTGACATGATTATACTCATTGCCTTTCTCTTCTGATGAGATACCTGATAAGCTGAGGCTACCAAACTGGCAGGGGTGGCCGACCCTCCAGAGGGCTGCCCCTCTGGAGTGACCTGAGCAAGCTGGAGGGCTGGGCAGAGAAGAACCTCATGAGGTTCAACAAGGGCAAGTGTAGGGTCCTGCAACTGGGGAGGAAGAATACCAAGAACCAATATAGTTAGGGGTGGATCTTCTGGAAAGCACTACTGAGGAGAAGGATCTGGGGCTCCTGGTGGAGAGTAAACTCTCCATGAGCCAGCAATGTGCCCGTGTGGCCAAGAGGCCAACGGAATCCTGGGCTGCGTAGGGAAGAGTGTGGCCAGGAGGTGGAGGGAGGTCATTCTCCCCCTCTGCTCTGCACTGGGGAGGCCACAACTGGAATCCTGCCTCCAGTTCTGGGCTCCCCAGTTCAAGAGAGACAGGGAACTGCTGGAGAGAGTCCAGCGTAGGGCAACCAAGATGATGGAGGGATTGGAGCATCTCCCTGATGAGGAAAGGCTGAGAGAGCTGGGACTCTTTAGCCTGGAGAAGAGAAGGCTGAGGGGAGACCTTCTTAATGCTGACAAGGATCTCAAGGGTGGGTTGAAGGAGGATGGAGCTGGACTCTTTTCAGTGGTTCCCAGTGACAGGACGAGGGGCAACGGGCACAAGCTGGACCATGGGAAGTTCCACTCAAACCTGAGGAAGAACTTCTTTGGGGTGAGGGTGGCAGAGCCCTGGAAGAGGCTGCCCAGGGAGGGTGTGGAGTCCCCTTCTCTGGAGATCTTCAAGCCCCGCCTGGATGCAGACCTGAGTGATGTGCTCTGGGGAACCCTGCTTTGGCAGGGGAGTTGGACTGGATGATCTCTAGAGGTCCGTTCACACTCTGACAATTCCGTGATTCTGTGATTCTCCTCTTTTTTTTTCCACCTGGAACTAGCAATACATTATAGCTCCGGTTCCGTCGAGATGGTCCTGAGATATAGGTAGTCACAGAGAATGAAATGCAGACCTTTCAGCCCTGAAGCAAACAACGTGTGATACCCCACACCCTGTCAACTTCTGTTTTGCTGCTCCCTCCCTCTGCTGAACCAGCTGACTGGACATGAGAGATGGGCTTATTCTCAGTTCCCCAAAACCAACTCCGTCTGACCCCGCCTAACAGCGCGACAGTCAGGAAGGTGACACTATGGCACGGCTGTCACGGGCTGGGGGCAGCGCCGGCTGCCTACTGTATGTGCCTACAGCAGGTGCCTACAGCACCTACTGTATGTCACCTAAACAGTAGACTGAGTCACAGCACTCGCCAAATTTGACTCTTCCCATGTGCTTTCCCTTCTTTACTCCTCATTACCTGCTTTGTGGACTAGTTTTCTCTTGGTTAGCGAGAAAAACTGTCTTGGAGAGGATCCAGGACTCACAAAACTTAGGTAATAGAGTGGCAAAAAGAGAGAAGGGGGTAGCAGGAGCTGCCTGCTTTGGTGGCCAGGAGCTGTTGGGACCCTAATTCTGTGGGTCTGACCCTCATGTGCCAGTCAGAGAAGCCCCGCTGCCTGCGGTGCGCCCTCATTCTTGCATTTTCTCTGCTGAAAATAAACGTGGACTAGTAGGAGTTTCGTGCAACTTGTAAGCGTTCACTGCTGCCTGTGAGAAACCCAGAAGGGGGAGACTGCCTATTTCATATCACATTCCAGATTCAAAGTCACACATTTACAGCAGACCATCTCATTTGGTCGGTTCACAGGCTGTCTCATTGCTCCTGTCCTGGCACCATCATCTTCCAGCTGGAGCATCTACAGCTTTGCGAGGTGGTGAACCTGGCACAACTCACTGATGATGCTGTTTGCCTTACAGCCTGACCGCCTGCGGGATGAGGAGATCACAGAGCTGGAGGAGTGCCTCAAGAGCCTGATCGTTCACCAGAGCATCAACAACAACGTGGCTGTAAAAGGCTGCCCGTCGCTGAACTCCCCATCTCTACCTTGTCCTTCTCAAGGCGGCTCCCTTTCCCCACAAGTCACCTTTATCTTTCAGGGACAACAGTTCGGTGAGTAGAACTGACCAAGAAAGCCCTTGGTTCTTCCTCACCTCAAAGCCCAAAAGGGAGGATTAACGTGACGACATGTTGGGGTCTGCCTCAGATAAATCAAGGAATTCCCAACATCCCATAAGGAAGGGATTACCATCGTCCTAAGATATTGCCACACTGCTTCAGATCAGGCCTCAACTTGCTTGCTTTCTGGGGTGGCTCAGAACCAGATGCTTCAGGGTCTGTGTCTCTTCCGGGTTGCTCATGTTTTAATACTGAAAGGGAGAGTACAGAGTAGTTCTCTTCCTCCGCATCATTTGGTTGAGGCGAGTTAATTGCATGGGTTGGGATGAGACCTGGGAAGGTCACTACGGACACCGTCGGCCCTGCTTTCGAGCCCAGAGTGATGTCTCCAGGCTCTCTGCAGTACACCGGCTTTCTGCAGATCATTCTGAGATCTGCTCAGATCATTTCTGAGCACCCTCTTAAGCTGTGTAAACAGTCTCTGGCGCTAAACAGCCAACAGCTCCTGTCAACAGCTCCTGCCTGAGCAAGGCAGGGAGCTCAGATGAGCCAGGGCAGGTGGCTGTGAGCAGGGAAGTGCGTCGCCACGTGCTCAGTTTGCCTCCTGAGGCACCGGCGTTGGCCCAGGGGGTGGCAGATTCAAGCTCATACGCAGGGAGCAGGGACAGAGAAGCCCAGAGGAGCTGGACTGCCCCAGCTGTGGCTGCCCCATCCCTGGAGGGGTTCAAGGCCAGGTTGGATGGGGCTTGGAGCAACCTGGTGTGGTGGGAGGTGTCCCTGCCCAGGGCAGGGGGTGGGAACTGGATGGTCTTTAAGGTCCTTTCCAACCCAAACCATTCCATGATTCTATGACATCTCAAGAGGTGAGGCTTACTCCACCTGATTTTCCCTCTCCAGCGGTGGAGGAATGCCATCAGAGCATTCCAGTGTCACCAAGCATCCCGTGCCATCACAGCCCTGTGTGTAAGACCCCAGGGCCAAGGCAGGACAGTCCCTTTAGCTTCACTGCTCTTGCACTTCTGCAAGATACCAAGCAGACCTTGGGCTGGCCCAAGCTGCGTCACGTCAGTCATGAAACTCCTCTGGTTTACCCGCCCTTTGTCCCTTTCAGCCAACAGAACGCTCACACCAGACGACCACCAGAAATTTGCCAAGCTCGTGTCCAAGAAGTGGAAGCAAGTGGGTCGCTCGTTGCAGAAGAACTGCCGGGCCCTACGCGATCCTGTCATTGATAACCTGGCCCTTGAATACGACCGAGAGGGACTATATGAACAAGCCTATCAGCTGCTTCTCAGATTTATCCAGTCGGAGGGGAAGAAGGCCACAATAGCACGACTGGTCGCAGCCCTGGAGGAAAATGGTCTCATCAGCTTGGCTGAGGAGCTCTTGGGCCTCCATTCCAACGAGGACTGCTCCTAGAGACCCCAAAGGGTAGTGGCGTTGCTAAGAGCTTTCTTGCTTCTGCTAGTGTAAGAGACTGCTGCAGCGTCTGGGAATGTAAAGTCCTGAAAATCACCGCAGGATTCCATGTAGATGGGAATGCCTGGGGAAGAGGCCAGCACGGACCTCTGACGTTCCTTGTTTTATTCTGTTTCCAGAAGTCAACGTTACCTTCCCGTGAACTGATGAGAGAGGCTTTCAGCCTGACTTCCTTCAGGACTGAAACGTCACAGGGAAGCAGCCGGACAGTTAGAGAGCCCTAGGGGAGAGGAGAAGAGCAAGGAAGGCATCTTGGAGAACTTCTCTGGGAAGCAGACAACGCCACTGTTTCTCAGGCTGTGGCCCAGGGCCATCACCTGGAGGGCTGCAATATATTTTTTTATACGTCAGACATTCATGCCTTCAGGCATGACATCAAGCAAAGACAGAGGGGAAATTAAGGAAAAGTCAATTTTATACTATTTTCCTTCTTTGTTCTTCAAACAAGGAAAATCTGTGGTAAGTGCATTTGTCCTGCCCTACTCCAGCACAGCTCCTTCCCACCTCTCACCACCTGAAGGTTTCCCTTTTACCTGGGACAGTCATCGTCTCCCACAGGGCACGAGATCGCTTCTGTAGAGCCAATTTCAGGCACTGAACAAGCAATATGGACAAAGACAAATCCAGAGGAATGATTCTCGACTTTTTCGGGACCGTAGTGGACAATAATATATTGACTACATCGCGCTCAGCTCTTTCCCACCAACCCCGAGGAAGCCCGCGTCTGTCAAAGGTAAAAAAAAAACCAATACACAGAGCTGGAAGGAAAAGAATATTCTCCTCATCAGCAAGATACCTGTGGAGCGCAGGTTGGTCTGAGGTGTGTCACAGCATCAAATGCCATCCTGAACCTGAACCCACAGAGCCAAACAATCGCCTCTGAGGAGCTGGCTGCCAGTGCCTTCGCTCTCTTCTTCACTTTGACCTGCTTCAGTTAAGCAGTTAAGTTGGGTGCTTAACTTCCCAGCTAACCCGGGAACCCAACTGCTCCGAGTTCCTGGAGAGGACACCTCACGCCGTCGCGTCTCGCAAGAGTCAGGATTTGCACGGAGCCTTTCCCCTGGCCGTGTTGTCACTGTGTGACAATTGGGCACCGGCTGCTGGCTTTACCTGCCCTGATTTTGAGGGTTAAAAACGGCTTAAAAGGACAAAGCCCACAACCCCCAGGGCTGGCTCGTGCTTTCAGCCCCTGTGGAGAAGCTGACTCTCTCCTGGTACGGTTGATGCAGACTCCTTTGCCCATGACAAAGCACAGAGCACGTATCTAGCATCCCACGAAGCACAACAGCAGATTGATTACCTTTGACATATTCCCTACGCTCTCCTGATACATTTTTACTTACCCTTTTTCGTTGATTCTGCCCCTCTTTGCCCTTCCCATCCGCGGGAATTGCCCGCGGGCCTTGGAAATGATTTCAGAATGGGAGGGTGGCTCTGGCAGCGCACAAAGCCTGTGTGTGCAGGCGAGCATCAGGCCACCGGCAGGCGTGGTAGGACCAGCTTTTAGACAGGCAAACCCTGGTGGCCTTTTAAACCCCAACTCGTGTCTTAATCCTTCCTGGAGTCAAAGCTGTAATTCGGTAAGGAGGGACACAACGCGGGATTGGGGTGTGGGCTCAGATCCAAGCTCTGGGGGGCTGGTGCTGCTCCCTTAGCTGATGCTCACGGCGTGCGTTGTAGCAGAAGCAAACTGACGAGCTGGATCAGGAGGGTTTGGATGGCAATCAGATGTGCTGAGCATCGCATTCCCCAGCGTAAGCCTGAGAAACCTGGCTGCTTTTTTTTTTTTTCCTGCAGATTTTGAATCCCCAAGGTCACCTACACAGCGTGGAGAGGAAATGGAGGGGGTCAGAGATGGGGAGAATGTTTTCGAGGTGTGAATCTGCTTCCGTCTCGCCCTTGGCTTCAAAAGAAGCAGGGCTTCAGGCAGGCACCATCTCTGCAAAGACTGTGGCGTTTTATTAAGCCATTCCACGTCAGTGCTGGTACAGCCTCATCTCCTCCATTCCTGCTCCATCCCACCCACCTGTCCCCCAGTAGTACCAGTGCTTTTCCCAAAAGGAAGCAATTCTTCTCTCTTCAGTTTTGCTTTTGGGACCGGCACAGCACCGCTGATGTTAGTTAGTGTAGGCTGCTGTGGAACCGTACCTCAATTTAGCCTTCCTGCCAGATCCCAGCTGGGGAACTCGATTTGGCAGCAACCCACCTGGCAAATGATATTTTATATATATTTTTTAATACAAAAAAAAAAAAACAACAAAAAACCACATCAGAAACTTGAAAATTACTTTAACAGCAAGAGGGTTTGCTCTTGATTTTGCAAAAATGATTTTTTAGAAGACAAGGTCATATGCATAGCCTGCCTCATTTGTAATGAACATTTCTAAGCTCTCAGGCTAGCTATTCACGTGCAAAACTTTTATATACAGTTATAAGACAGCCACTGAGTAGTGAGGCCTTCTAGCTTTTATAGTGTCTGTTAATGCTCAGAACAAGAAAGGCTTGTTATTCAGCATCTACTTCAAGCCCAAAAAAATTCTTTGCTCTTATTACTGTATACTTATTACTGTATTCATGCTTATTACTAAGCATGAATGCTTTTTTTTTTTTTTCTTAATGCAAACCTTGTGCATTTTATTCCTCTGCCAGCAATTGGTAGATGTGTTTCCTCTTACTCACAGATTCCTTCTCAAAAGTGCCGTTAAGTGCTGGAGCTCCTGGCAGCCTTTCTGGAATATCATCATCTTTAACAGCATTCACAGGTGCCTTCATTGCAGAGACTGGAAGGAAAAGGGTTTTCCAGTGATATTCCGTGGTGGAATTGTCTTGAGCACATGGCATGGTTTGGGACCATAGCAATGGCTGTTTCATACCTTCTTTCCCGTGATTGATCGTTATCATCATTAGATTCAATGAAAACTCGATTCTGGTCTCAAGGGGACTCCTTTCCTGCCAAAAGAGTAGGTTTTTTTTTAGTATTTTAGTATTATCTGGCACGAACATAGATAGAGACAATTATCACAGAAGCTTTAGAATGAAATAGATCGATTGGATCGTGATGTCATTTGCACTGATTTGGCATTTGGCTGGGGCTTGACTCTGAATTTCCTTCTGTTTTACCCAGAAGATTTTACAGTGGTTTTACACCAGTGTGCAAAGACAGGGGAACTCGCATCAGGCGGGGAAGGAAGCAGCGCTCAAAGAAAACAAACAAAAACCAAAAAAAACCCCCCCCACATTAGCAGAGATTTGTTGAAGAAATCAGAGGCGTGTCTTTACCTCGGATAGTAACGCAACGAGCAAGGAGGAGCTGGGTGTTGGGGGATTCTTGCCCTGTGCACCACAAACGCGGTGCTGTCTGCTAGACCGAGGGCTGTCACGCCTTTGGAAGAGGAGCAAGCTCCTGCTTTTTTCATCCTCGCCAAGTTGGCTGCGCCCATACTGCACCCACTCGGATGCCAGGCACGCAAATGACACCCCCCCGTGCCACTGTTTATAAAGATTAACGATGCCCAGCGTGGGCGATGAGCCATGGGCAGCGCTGCTGCTGGATTTGGCCTTATCCCATAACAACTCTCTCTACCTACTGGGATAGGTCTGGGGAAAAAAAATAAAATATATATTTTCGGGGGCGGGGTGTGGGGGGGGGGGTGGTGGTGATGTTTCAGAATCAAGCGTGTAGCAAACTGGCACACGATATAAAAAGCAACTCAAGATGCTAATTAGTTGCATATTAAAAAAAAAAAGAAAAAAGAAATAGACCAAGTATAAAACAAACCGCAGAACCCAGGCCCAAATGTGCTTCCAGGAAGGGATTCAAGAGGGCTTTTTTTTGTGGTACAGATTGTTTTTGTAGTTTTAGCAATGTTTCAGATTTGAAGGAGGCTGCTTTCAGTCTGCCAAAAAGGAGAGAAGATCCATCCAAAGGAGAATTTGAATGATTTGGTTTGGCGTGGCCAAGCTACCCCGTGCAAGCGGGTAATAACAAAGAGGAGAGTGAGAGTCACAACTTCGGCGTGAGGCATCTGATAGAAATAAACCGGAGGGTATACCCGGCTAGAAAATTGTCACAAAGGAAAAATATCAAGCTGTCCTGGAGGGCAGGGTGAGCGAAAGGCTGAGATGATTAACCCTCTTAGATGCTTGTTAAAAATACACCGTCAATTAATTCACCTGCTGAAGACAATGCACCATCACGGCGGACAGGGAAGGTGATTTCTTCCAGCAGTTTAAGTTCTCAGTTTGTCAGCTGAAAAGAGTACTTGGCTCAAAAAGAAGGAAAGAGTTCACCATTATTGATTGGAAGCACTTAAAAATTACGAGCCTGACCAAGCGTGCTTGGTGCAGACACTGCTCCAGACCAAGGGCTTTTAAAACCCAGTGTGAGGAGATGGTGGGGTTTTTTCTTTACCTCGTTATTTTGCCATTAATTTCAAAAATCCGCTTCAGCGCTGAGAAGCGGTCCTGCCACCTGGGTCACCGTGTCACCCCCCCTTGGTGGGTCACCTTAGAGCCACCTCTGAGTCACGCCCCAGCAGCCTCTGAAACCAAAAGTGAGCACAGAGAGCCATGAGGGGCCTCAAATTCACTAAAACTGGTGATTTAGTTTAACGGAAAATTCTGGTCTAACCGTGGAACCTCTGGTATCGTGCACCCGAACCCAAGGAGGTACCAGAATGGGAGTCAAGAGGGTTTTGGTTTTTCTTCTTTGAATTGAATTTTAAAGCCACTGAAGGGACTTGGCCACACATCCCTAACCGAAATCTGTAGGAGGTGCGTGGTGAAGTCCCTTAGTCATCGGTGGAAAATCCCTTGCTGACCTTCTAATTCCAAATTTCCCTGATATTCAGCGTCATACCTGGATCAGCCATCTACAGCTATGGACTGCTCTGCCATGTATGCTCAGGTCTAGGACTTTCAGCCTCCAAGGAATTGTCTTTTATAGAAAAAATAAAAAACAAAATCCAAAAAAACAGCACTTTGGTCTATTTTTTCCCCCGTTCTTTTTTATAAATAAATACATACTTCTGATGAAAAAGTGCCTTAGAGATTTACATTAAACACTTAATGCCCTAGTAAGAAAGGGTTTCGCTGAAGTTGTGGCCACCTTGGCCACCCCAGCTCTCGGAGGAGCATCCCACCAGCGCGTGAGGATCCACAACGGGCTCCTGCCAAAAATGGCATGTTTCTACTGACACCCCAAAGCTGGTGCCCCACTGGCGAGTTAATGGCTCTGATTTCAAGTGGAAACCAAGCTAAGCCACCACCTTTGTCCAGTTGTGCCTCTGATGAGCCTTTTTTAGCAAACGTGGCCAGAAGGAGAGGTTTGTCCCAAACCTGGTAGGGCTCCCCGTGTTTCTTTCAGTGCTGTTACGTATCTGGGACTCTTCTGAGGCCACGGCATCGCTGTTACGTGCAGTGCCCTCACTATTAGTGAGCTGTTTCACAAGGCTGCCTGCCCCGTAGGTGAGGAGCCAAGGAGCTTGGACATTAAATCTTCTCCAGCAGCTTTGCAAGAGAAGCCACTGGCTGACCTGACAGCTGAACCCGGGGAAGCTCCTCCTGCCAGGAACTCCAGCAGAGCAGTATTTCACCCTGATTCACTTAAACCTCAGACAGCACTTGAAAAAAAATCACAAGATCAGCCCTACTTTATTTACCACCATGGCTTGATGCCTGCAGGAATACAGTGACGGGGAGCAGGGCTCTGCCCCACAGAGGGTGGAAGGACTTTTGGAGACCAGCAGGGCTGACCTACTGATGGGGGTCAACAAGATGACTGACCCAAACTTGTAAGACCAAGTGACATACCATGGGACAGACCAAGGGCACCTTTGCTGGCAGCAAACTGAATGAATGAGCCATGGATTGGTGCCCGGGAAGAAGGTACAGGTGAGACAGCAACCAACCAGAAGCACCAGTGGAGAAAAGTCCTCCATCTTCCAAGGTCCCCGCGTGGCTCCCCAAGCCACGGCAGCCACAGAGGCAGCATGCAGCAATTAAAGCCTCTGCTTTCACTCTCACCCCGTGGGAGCAGGCAAAAAAGGGTAGTAGGTCCCAAAACCTGGGTGAGGGAATGCAAAGGAAATCACAGAATCACATGGGGTTGGCAGGGACCTCTGGAGATCATCTAAAGCAGGCCAAAGCAGGGCCACCCAGAGCAGGTTGCACAGGAACGTCTCCAGGTGGGGTTTGAATGTCTCCAGAGAAGGAGACTCCACCACCTCCCTGGGCAGCCTCTGCCAGGGCTCTGCCACCCTCACAGCAAAGAAGTTCCTCCTCATGTTTAGGTGGAACTTCTTATATCCAAGTTTGTGCCCATTTCCTCTTGTCCTGTCCCTGGGCACCACTGGAAAAAGAGCGGCCCCATCCTCCTGACACCCTCCCTTTAAGTATTTATAAGCCTTGATCAGATCCCCCCTCAGCCTTCTCTTCTCCAGCCTAAAAAGGCCCAAGTCCTTCAGCCTCTCCTCAGAAAAGAGATGCTCCAGGCCAATACCTGGATACTCCAAAATACCTGCTGCGAGTCCCCAGTGGTTTCAGGGAGCAGTCCCCCTCGCTGCAGTACAGGTGGACACAGGGTCTGCTCTTCATCTCCGTTCCACCATCTGCCTCCTTAGAGAAGAAGGGTGAAAAACAGCCCCGGGGACCAGTGCTGCGCAGCGGGATAAACGTACCTTGGGTTGGCCCAGGGAGAGCGCGAAACCTTTACGTAGCATTTCTGGCGGAGGTTTTTGCTCAGCTGTGCTATCGAGCGAGGAACGGCTGCGTTTCAGACGGCTGAGGATCCCGAGGGAACAGCTTTTCCCAGCCTGGAGCACCCCAACGCAAGAGCCTGAGGGTTGCTCAGCAGGAACCCCTCCGTGCCACAGCTTCTCACGGCGACGTTGCGCTCAATAAAGCCAAACCTTTGAGCCGAAATTAAAAACGCATTAAAAAAAAAACAACAAAACAAAACACAGGCATACACAAAAAAAATAAAGCCTCAACGTTTTTACATTATGTCTAAAAAACAGTCGGGTGTTTGAGAAAACAACAGGAGTAGATCGAAACCTGGTTTTGTCACAAGTTCACTGAAAATAAAAAACTTTGTATAATAAAGGGGTCGTGGGGGCACCCTCCAGACCCTTGGTCTCTGTTAGAGGAATAAGGGTCCTTGTTTCTATGGGAAAGGTTCCTTGTTCCCATGGGAAAGGGTCCTTGTTCCCATGGGAAACACTATCAGATCAGGAGGGCCGGCGGTTTAGATTTGGCTCCAAATAAAAATGTTTTGAAGTCATTCAAATTAAACAGGGAAAAAAAAAAAAAAAAAAAAAAA
>QJSC01000491.1:96139-154755 GCA_003697955.1 Calidris pygmaea
AAAAAAAAAAAAAGCCTTTTTTGTGGTTGCTGTATTTTCAACCCGTTAAACAGCAGAATTGGCAGATGTCCCCAGCCTGGCTCCGCGCTGAACCCCTCGACACCCTCCGTGGGGTGGGGATGGCGGAGGGACGGGGGGCTCCCCAGGGCTGGAGGCCATCGGCGCTCCCCGGTCACGTGTCAGGCGCTTGGCAGGGGGACCCAGCTCCTTCCCCTGGCGCTGTTGCTCCTTCCACCGCGCTCCAGAAAGCCGGGGTGTGCGAGGAGGGAGCCCGGGGTCTCCTCTGGGACCCCCCCCCCCCCCTCAGCACTCGCACCCCTCCCCGGCGGGGGAGATGAGGGGCTTTGCTGCCTCTGGCCATGAAAAAGGGCCCGGAGCTGCGAGGATTTCCTCGGTTTCGCTGAAGGGCTGAGGAATGTCTAACGCTAACCACATCCAGATGTGCCTCCTTGGCAGCCAGCTGCCGAGCCGTTAGCGAGGGGACGCGGGATCGGCGCTATCGAATGGGATGTAAGTAGCTATTATGTAGGTTTGATGGGAGCGGGTCGGGAAAGGGGTTGTGCAGCGGGAATCGCCGACTGGTCCCTTACAGCTTTCCTTCGCCTCCGGCTTTTCTTTCTGCCCTGTCGCCCTTGCAGCGCTCTTCCACTCGTTAGTGATCCTTAACGATGCAGCTGAGTCGGCTACAGGCGCTGGACACTCCAGCCCCGCTCCCTCCGCTTTCCAAAAAACTCTCTTTGCAATGTTTTAGGTTGGATTTTTTTGTTGTTGGTGGTTTTTTTTTTGTTTGTTTGTTTTTTTCCAGAAGAAACTTTGGGGTTTCTTTAGAGAACGGCTCCAGTGCACCCAGGGCAGGGTTTCAACAGGTTTCGGTGGTGCCACATTCAATTCTCAAGCTGGTCACTGTCAGTAAAAGGACATGATTCTGTCCCCGTCCCCCCCCAGCCCCGTGTTACCCTGTTGTTTGCTTTCAGCAAAACACGGGAATTTTCAAACTCTCTAATGTCACAGAGACAGAAAGAGGAAAAGTTCGGTTCCAGTAAAACGGGCAGTGACTGATCACTTTTTCTAATGGCTTTCAGGCGGAATCTGATAAGGTTTTGCCCCGGGTGTCGTCTCGAAAGCGGTGGGGCAAGTCAGCGCGTACTCCCTCCCCGTTCACGCCTGGGCGCAGCAATAAATCCACGCTAATGCACTGTCACTGCTGGGTTGGGGGGGCGCATCAGGCAAACGATTTTTCGGATCAGAGGAAGGTCCGGGAGACGGACAGACAGCACTGCAGCCCGGGGAAAGGAGGGCGGCTGCTTGCGTGGGGCTGTTTCTCACCCCTTCCCGAGCCTGCAAGGTTTTATTCTCTTCCTGGGGCTGGTTGGGGGGAAACGAATATTTACAAGAAAGAGGCAGGCTCCTTGCTCTGGGCTGCTCCAGGAAAGGCCCGTCTCCCCCAAAGCACTCGGGGTGAGAGTTGAGTTGCCGAGTCCTCCATAATTCCGAAAATCAGAGCACCTACAGGTGCGTCTAGATTTAGGAAAGCACCTCTCAAGGCTGGCAAGTCCACGTGTTACCTTCTCCGAGCTGGCAGGCAGCTGAAGGCTCTCGTGAGAGACGTGGCGCTGGGATCAGGAGGCGCTGGGGGTGCTCCCCGTTTGCCGGGGACGGCCACAGCCGATGGTCCCGCAGGGGCAGTGCCACCATGGCACGTCCTGCCCCGAAAGGGTGGTGGAAAACACCCCACGCAGCTCAAATGCAGCCCCCAGAAGAGTTTTTAGGGGCGCCTCGGCGCGCCTGTATTTTCTGTACGGAAACAACTCCCAGCGCAGCTTGACGTTTGCTTCATTGCCTACTATCTGAGCAGGCAGATACTCGGGAAGGAAAGTCTTTTGGATACCTTTTGCAGCTGGCTGTTTTAATTAGAGGATTATCATCACGCCACGTGCACGCCAGCCGGCTTACCAGCGGGTCGGCGGGGCGACGGCGCTTCCCGGAGTCCGTGGGGAACAGTCAAGTGCTGCTGGCACCACCGGATTCCTCGCCGGGGACGGTGCGAGTCGCTTTCCGAGACCCCTGGAAGGAAGAGCAGACGCCTCAGCATCCACCACCAGCCTCCCCAGAGCAGCTCTGCAGGTTCTCCACCTCAGCAGCCATTTGCAAGCGGTTGTCCAACCGGCGGCTGGCGTCGCGAGGGCCAGGCTGGCAGGGCCGACAGGAGAGGCCGTAATAAAACGGGGCCGGCCAGCTGGCAGGCTGAGGGAACCACATATTTCAGGACTGGGGCAAGCAGAGAGAGAGAGAAATAAGGGACCCTGTCTTGTAACGGCATGGATCTCATCCATCCGTCTGCACTGGGCTGGAAAGCAGCTCCAACGGGAAAGTTGGAAGGAGTCTTTGGAATGGGGCCTGCATTTTTATCATGGAATGGTTTGAGTTGAAAGGGACTTTAAAGCCCACCCAGTGCCACCCCCTGCCCTGGGCAGGGACACCTCCCACCACACCAGGTTGCTCCAAGCCCCCTCCAACCTGCCCTTGAACCCCTCCAGGGATGGGGCAGCCACAGCTTCTCTGGCCAACCTGGGCCAGGCTCTCACCACCCTCACACCAAAGAATTTCCTCCTGAGATCTCAGCTCCATCTCCCCTCTTCCAGTGTCAAACCCTTCCCCCTCCTCCTAGGGCTCCCCTCCCTGATCCAGAGTCCCTCCCCATCTCTCCTGGAGCCTCTTGAGGGACTAGAAGTGGCTCGAAGATCTCCCCGGAGCCTTCTCTTCTCCAGGCTGAACCCCCCCAACTCTCTCAGCCTGTCCCCACAGTAGAGGGGCTCCAGCCCTCCCAGCATCTCTGTGGCCTCCTCTGGTCCTGCTCCAGCAGCTCCGTGTCCTTCTGATGTTGGTGGCCCCAGATCTGGACGCAGTGCTCCAGGTGGGCTCTCAGGAGAGCAGAGTAATGGCAGTGGGGACTCTGCCCCTCTGCACCAAGCTCGTTTGGCTCGGGCTCACAATCCCGACTCCTGGGAAAGCTCTCTTAAGCCCTTCAGCTAATTAAATTCTCAGTTTGTTTACAGACTTCAAAACTTCTAAGCAGCTGAACGCGATGGGCTCATTTTTTTCTGGTAAGGCAGCGCAGCGATTGTTTTGGTTTGTTCTTGGGCTTTGCAGTAACCAACGTGCCGAAGGGCGTCTCTCGTATTTCAGCCTGCTCTGTCTTCTAGTCAAGAAGATCAAATCATTCAGCATGGCTTTGTAATCCCAGAGCTCCAAATGAGAGCTCTTCACAAACACCCTGTAATGCAGAGAGGAGTTGTCCGGCACCAAAGCCACTTGCAAGCATCCACTTTGATGAGGTTGTTGACTTTGCCTGGAGAGAGGAAAGAAAAAAAACCCCAGAAAAAAAACCCAAACAAAACAAAAAAAGAAAGAAACCATGCAGGAGTAAAACTCACTACATGACACCCAAACGTAGAAATGCAAGAGAGCTTCTTCCTACGCTCCAACGCACAAAGCTATTTTCCCCCTTTAAACTCTTCAAAACCAGCTCAAAATGTTAAACTCGAGTTGTGCCGTGCGTGTTTTTGCACGTGGGGCAGAACAAACCCAGCGCTGGAAGATGACACATTTCCCTGTGGGTACCCCGAAGAGCCCAGACACCCACGCCACGCAAAATGACAACGAGGGGCTTCACCTGCATGAAACCTCTACTGAGATAATTCAGCTGATATTTTGAAACCTTTGCCTCAGCACTTCACTTTGGGTTTCTGTCCGAGGGCAAGAGGAGGGTGGCAGCTCAAGGTGGCTCACAGAGAGCAGCAGAAGCAACCCTCCTGTGAAACAGCACTCCTTGCGTTTGCGTGTCCAGCACTATGTTTAAATTCAAGGGTGTGGAGTCCCCTTCTCTGGAGATCTTCAAGCCCTGCCTGGATGCCATCCTGAGTGATGTGCTCTGGGCAACCCTGCTTTGGCAGGGGAGTTGGACTGGATGATCTCTAGAAGGTCCCTTCCAACTCTGACAATTCCATGATTCTGTGGTGGGGACACAGAAGTCAAATCCTCTCTCGGGGGCTGGAAGATGGGACCAAGCCAGAATCAGCTTGACAGGAAGACATAGTCACTGGAACTTCAGGGGGTGCAGACTTCTCGCTGTCAGCATCCTGGTCTGGTGGGACGAAGCTAATCCATGCACATTTAATTTACACAGTCCCAGCTGCAGGATGGGCATAGAGTATGGTATTACTGTCATTGGTGGGTCCTTGAGCAGGAGGTGGCAGAGGAACAGCAGCACAAGGTGAAGAGGGGCCTGGCAGTTTGATTTGTTCTTGTTGAGTGTGCCAGGATGGAAAAAAGGACGGAAAAACCACTGGAAATGAGGCTGGAGAGGGACACGTGTGGGGACTTCCCCACTGCAGGCCAGAGCTCAGGTCTCAGTTTCCACCATTGGGTGTTACAGCCTGGCTTTGTTCTTGTGAAAGGCATCCAACCCACATGAAATGACAACAAATATCCAAAACCTCAAGCATTGCTTCAAAAGGGCTTTGAGCAACCTGGTCTAATGGGAGGTGTCCCTGCCCAGGGCAGGGGGATTGGAACTAGATGATCTTTAAGGTCCCTTCCAACTTGAACCATTCCAGGATTCTATAAAGCACCCCCACCATCCAGAATTTTCCAGGTTCCCCCGGGCATTGCAAAAAACTCCTTGAACCCATTGGTGCTGGATCTCCAACATTTTCTTTAGCTCATTTTACAGCCAAACAGATAAGACATCTCCATCAGCGACCACAGCCCCAGGTATTGCATGGCCCACACAACGTACACAGCCCCACCAGCGCACAACCCAAACCCACCAGCGGCCACCCCAGCTTCAGGAGCCGAAAACACTTTGAACGTGGGCAGGGCAGCAAGCTGATCCGGGGACAACCCAAATCCATGCTCGGTGGGGACAGACGCTCCCACGAGGAGGGCTGGGGTGAGCGCACAGCAGAGCTCCTCACCCTGTTTCATACCCTCTCGATCACATTTTCAGCTCCCCTCGCTATCGCAGCTGCGTTTCCCGAGGCTGGGTGGGTTCTTGGGCTCTCCAAGGCTCCAAGCAACGTGCCAGAATCACCAAGGCTTCTTGACTGAATTCGGGGACAGGATCCTGAGGCTTTTTCCCACTGGGCCCGCGTCAGCAGAAGTGCCAAGCGATGGAAATGTGACGGCTGCTGCAAAAGAAGGAAATTTCCAGGATGAGCTTAAGGCTTCATGTCATTCAACTGGGAATGAAGGATTAGCAACTGGGTTTTTTATATATATATTTTTTTTTTTAAATCATCACTTAGCTTGCTTTTATTGCAGCACTCCTTGGCCATATTTCAGAATCCGCCTCTCAAATAAATTAAAACCAGGCGGAGGACTGGGCCCTCTGCCCGCGTCCGCAACAGCACAGGTCCCATTCCCTGCCTGGATGCTCACCAGGGTAACGTGCCCAGCTCTGGCCACTTCCAACTCTCAAGAATTTTGCTGCCGCTCGGGCCACGCAGGCTGTGGCCACCTCGGCCCTTCCAGCATGTTCCCCACGTATGGTCTCTCCATGTTTCCACCTCACGGATCTGAGACCTTTCAGCCTCTTCCTACAGCCCAGCTCAGCACGCTGACCTGCCTTGTCCCACTGCTGGGGCAAAACTTCACTGTCCCATTCCCAGTCCTCAGCACAAGAAGGACACAGACCTTTTGGAGCAGGACCAGAGGAGGCCACGGAGATGCTGGGAGGGCTGGAGCCCCTCTGCTGGGAGGGGGGGCTGAGAGAGTTGGGGGGTTCAGCCTGGAGAAGAGAAGGCTCCGGGGAGACCTTNGAGGGTGGTGAGAGCCTGGCCCAGGTTGCCCAGAGAAGCTGTGGCTGCCCCATCCCTGGAGGGGTTCAAGGGCAGGTTGGAGGGGGCTTGGAGCAACCTGGTCTGGTGGGAGGTGTCCCTGCCCAGGGAATGGGTGGGCTTCAAGGTCCCTTCCAACCCAAACCATTTTATGATTCACACCTGCTCGAGCTGGACTGATAACCCACCTCCGTTTCACAAATTGGATGGAGATCCCCCACGGCAGCGTAATGAAGCAGAGGCACATCCACCTTGGATGGGGACAGACAGTGTGATGCTGTGCCGAGACATGCTCTGCTGTGCTCACAGCTCTTTTGTTTGGCATCAAATATTTTCTGCTCACTTTAATAGCTCTATAGTTTTATATTTATTTTTTTTTTGTCTTCCTGGTGTGAAGGTGGATGAATAATCCTTTTGGCTTTAGGACATACTGGAATGTCTGCCAGAATCATCAATCCCTCTGAATTCAAGAGCAGGACAGCTTTTCCCACACTGACATCCACGGATAGAGCTTACACCTGTGTAACAGTCGAGGGTATTTCCTTTCAAAAGAAGGAAATATCCAACAAAGACTGGAAAATCCATATAATTCGATCAAGGATTCACTTCAAGGCCTGGCAACTTCTTTCAAAAACTAGATGTCTATATTCAGCACTGAACTGGGGTTTTTTTCAGCATGAAAACCACTATTTCAGATTCTTTTCTTTCAATAAATGAAAACACAGAGGAAAATCTGGGCTATCAGCCCAAGCTTGTAACAATTCAGGGTTTTTCTTGGCTTTTTCAAGCGTGCTTATTTCCAGATTCTGAGATGCTGGGTAAATCTTTAAGTCATGGAAATTATGAATTTCATGACACATACATTTTATTCCAAACCCTCGCTGATAAAATTAAACACGGGAAAGAGCCAGGACTTTCATCCAGCTCCTTAATTACCATCTGGAGCCTGGCAGCTGAAATAAGATCAAATTTTTGCATAGAAAAGGGGAAAAAAAAATAATTACAGTGAGGAAAGAGATGAGACTTGACAAAGAGCTTGAATGCAGACACATAAACATTCCAACGCTATCAAGGATCACCAGGGACTCCACATCTGCCACTCACTTCAGAGACCACATGCACCTCAAATAAAGCTTAGTCCATCACAACAGAAGGAGAAAAACTGCCTCAATTTTAATTCTTTGGAGCTTTTTGAGACAGGGTGCCTATTTTAGGTATCTCAATAGCAGCCAGCAAAAATTCTCGTTTGTGATGGGCAGGAGAGAGAGAGACTCTTTCTCCCTTGGTGGCACGTCCTGGGTGTAATGGAACCATCCCTTCCTACCCCTGGAGCTTCTGGAAAATTATTGAAGGCAACGTGAGGGAAAGCCTGCTGGGAACCAGGTTTGGACAGATAAAGGATGATTTAGCACAAAACTGACACACGGTGGGTTGTTGCAGAGCACGGCAATCACGACTCGCTAGGGGTAATTTCCATACAACAGGCATAAAATGCAAACTAACACCCTATATGCTTTAGGAGGGACTGTTTCATGAGGCTGGAAATAGTTATGAGCCAAGTCATGTGGCAGAAAGACCATAAACAGAAAACAGCTTCAGATTATTATAAGCATTTTAACAGCAATTTATGAGAGATCAGAGAAAATTCTGCAACCCTGCTATTAATGTCAAAGCTACGCCGGTTAAAACATCTGCCTGGCCTAGGAGAAAAGTGAAAAGCACAGTAAGAAAAAAGCCAAGAAATGGAGAAAAGCCCAGCAATCTCTATTATAGAGGCCAGAAAACAGCAAAAAAGGCAGCCTGAGGAAAAAAGCCTGGTCATCAGGACAAGGAGGAAGTGTTTTTGAATCCATTGGGAAAGGAAAGAGCTTTACACCAAGGCTCGGATAAGCTAAAATAAAGTTTTCAGTGATACCGGAGACAAAGCAGAGGAAGTCAGTAAATATTTTGGAGCTGAACTTGGGAAAAAAGGATAGCTGATACCGTATGATGATGAAATACTCTCCGTTTCAACAGTAACTTGGAGATGCAGTTAACCAGCAATGAAAAAGCAATGAGGTCCGAACAACGTGCATCAAGAATTTTAAAGGGGATGGCCAAGAAATCAACTGGTTTATTAATTTTGCTTTCTCATAGGTCTTGAAATTGTGCCTAGATCCCACAGGGTCTGGAGGCAATGCTTTGCCACTATTTTCGTACTTCATAATTACAGACTCGTCAGCTTGGTTTCGAGCTTGGAAAAGATACCGTCTTAGATAGATAATTTAGATAGAAAATTGATGGGTAGGGAACAACACAATCCGTGACAGGGAAAGAAGATCTGCTGGAAATGAATGCCACCAAACTAAAGAGGGTCTCTGGTTTAGGTCATAGCCATGCTGAATAACAATATCCTTACCAAGCACTTCGCTTTGAGGAACGTGCTCCCCACTAACGACTTTAGGGAGTAGGATTGTCACCTGCCTTCTCCGGGGCAGCTGGTGGGTCCCCTCCGTTCAACTCCATTGTTGAGCTGCTGTGGGAAACAGTGGTGGCCAGAGGAGCTGCCTTTGCTGCAGCTACAGACCCTTGCCCACCTCTTTCCCTGAACTATGGTTAAATGCTGGTTCCTGCCTTTTTACCACTCTTTAATTATTATTTTTGTTTGTTTGTTTGCAGTTGAAGAACTGATCGAATGAGACAGAAGATCCGTGGGAAAAGGGTAAGTGAGGAACCAAATCTTGTATTTCAAAAGGCAGCTTCATCTCTCATATTTGAATGAAACATTCCTAACACCAGGTTCTGCTTGCTCCTGTGAATTGGGATTTATTTCACGGAATCATGGAATTGTCACAGTTGGAAGGGACCTCTAGAGATCATCCAGTCCCACTCTCCTGCCAAAGCAGGGTTGCCCAGAGCACATCACTCAGAAGCATCCAGGTGGGGCTTGAATGTCTCCAGAGAAGGGGACTCCACACCCTCCCTGGGCAGCCTCTTCCAGGGCTCTGCCACCCTCACCCCAAAGAAGTTTTTTCTCATATTTGAATGGAACTTCCTACGTTCCAGCTTGAGCCCGTTGCCCCTTGTCCTATCGCTGGAAACCACTGAAAAGAGTCCAACATCCTTCAACTCACCCTTTAGATACTTATAAACATAAATAAGGTCTCCCCTCAGTCTTCGCTTGTCCAGGCTAAAGAGTCCCAGCTCTCTCAGCCTTTCGTCATCNGCAGGATTCCAGTTGTGGCCTCCCCAGTGCAGAGCAGAGGGGGAGAATGACCTCCCTCCACCTCCTGGCCACACTCTTCCCTACGCAGCCCAGGATCCCATTGGCCTCTTGGCCACAAGGGCACATTGCTGGCTCATGGAGAGTTTACTCTCCACCAGGAGCCCCAGATCCTTTTCCTCCGTAGTGCTTCCCAGCAGGTCCATCCCTAACCTGTATTTGCCCACCTCTTGCTTCCCAGTTGGGGCGATTTGGCAGAGCCAAAACACCCATGCCGCTTCTAACCTTATTAATAGAAGTTATTTATAACGGTTTAATATTCTATAAAGATTACCGGCAGCAAAAAGGCCCTATGTGCATTCAGGTGGGTGCCTAATGTAATCGTTTGGAAGGCACAAATGGGAGCTGGTTCATGAGAGCTGGCTCCGCGGGCAGGGAAACGCCAGGGATATGCTGCCACTGAAAATTCTGTCCTTCAACAGCCAACTCTCAGCCTCCCTGTTTCGACTCAAGGGTAAAAGCAGCAAGAAACGGTTACCAAGTTAGGGGGGGGAAAAAAAAGAAAGAATTAAAACCAAATATCTAATTATTTATGGAATAACGGCATTGTTCCATCGTTTTCCACCTTGTTTTTCCCAAAGCGGTGAAATCTCCGAGAGGGCGAAACGTGTTTGGCAGAGGGGGCTGCGGGAGGAAGGGATGATGGAGGACGGCTTGGTGACTTCACGAACCGAGTCACAGGGCCAGAGCAGTAGGATCAGCGCCCGGTTTCCAACCCCTGTGCCTTTTTGCCTAGTTCCTTAACACGTCTCGTTGGTTTTTATGAGTAAAACCCACTTTTCCGCCAGTTTTTAGCCAGTTAGTCTCGCCCGCGTGCTTCGAAGCTGCCGAATCCTCGTTGCTGACGCACCGTCTATTTATTTACAGATGGACATTGGGGCCGGGCAGCTCAAACACAGCTTTTAACAGTCCCAGAAGCACGGCAGAGACAATGAGAGTTCGTCTCAAAGGGGACGCCATCTGCACCCTCCTCCTGCTGGTCGCCCTCTGCTCTTTGCTCTACTCCCAGCTGGAACATTTAGTCCCGGTAGGAAACAAGGAGCCAACGAAGAAGCAGCCTTCAGTAACAGCAAAAATACTCTCTGCCCCCAGAGCACCTTGGAGACCAATGCCAGCAGAGGCAACGGTACTCAAGCCCCACGTAACTCCTGTCATTAGACAAACAGAAGCGGCCAACAACAAGGTCACAACTACAACGAGACCCCCACTGACTGATTCCGCCTTCAACTTCAAGCGCTATCTCCTAAACAAGGATAACAGGAACTTCAATCTCCTCATCAACCAGCCCAAGAAATGCAGGAAAACACCCGGAGGTCCCTTTCTGCTCATCGCTATCAAATCGGTGGTTGAAGACTTTGACAGACGTGAGATTGTCCGGAAAACGTGGGGCAAGGAGGGTTTGGTGAATGGGGAGCAGATCCAGCGAGTGTTCCTCCTGGGAACACCAAAGAATAGGACAGTGCTGGCAACATGGGAGACTCTGATCCATCAGGAGAGTCAGACATACCGAGACATTTTACTCTGGGACTTCATGGACACTTTCTTCAATCTGACCCTGAAGGAGATCCACTTCCTGAACTGGGCTGCTGAATTCTGCCACAACGTCAAATTTATTTTTAAAGGTGACGCCGATGTTTTTGTCAACGTTGAGAACATCGTTGACTTCCTTGAGAGACACGACCCCACTGAGGACCTCTTTGTTGGGGACATCATCTACAACGCACGCCCTATTCGTGTCCAAAAGAGCAAATACTACATCCCAGAGACCATGTACGGACTAAGCATCTACCCAGCCTACGCAGGAGGAGGAGGGTTTTTGCTGTCCAGCCATACCATGAAGAAGCTCTCCAAGGCTTGCAGAGAGGTGGAACTCTTCCCCATCGACGATGTCTTTTTGGGCATGTGCTTACAGAGAATCAACCTCAAGCCCATTTTGCATGAAGGTTTCAAGACCTTTGGCATTGTGAAGCCTTCTGCTGCTCCACACCTACAGACATTTGACCCCTGTTTTTACAAAGATCTCATGGTAGTGCACAGCCTGAAAGTTGCTGAGATCTGGCTAATGTGGAACCTGCTCCACAGCCCACGTCTTTCCTGTACTCAAAAGAAGCAAGTGAAGAAGCCTTTCCAATGGAAAAAGAAAGCTCAAATAACACCACAGGCATCACCTCTAAGCTAATGCAGGCAGACGGCAGCAGAAACACACAGAAAACCAGCTAAGAAAGGGAACCTTGAACTGTTGCAACCAAATGAACTCACTTTAGAAGTAGATTATTTTAGCACGCCTTATTGACAACGTTAAGAGAAGACGACAAACTATTGCAGGGATTTGCCAAAATTCCACATTTGCACACACATACCGTGTAGGTCCTTCTCCATTAATGAGTCCAAATAATCGTAACTGTATCTTTAATTTATTATTATTTATTAGAATTATAGTAGCGCTTAGTGGGTCAACGTGTAAAAACACATAGTAAAATGCAACCTTTGGAGATTTTTCAGCAGGGCTAGAAATGTGAGAAATGAAAGAAGACAGAGGGTAGGAGATGACGCCAAGGAGCCCAGGGATCGTTGTCCACTTGGTACCTTGACTCAGACTCATTGAGAAATGATGAAACTACGCAGTCTACTAGAGTAAAGGAAATCAAACCCCTTAGCCTCCACTCAGATCATATCACCGCTGCCTGGTTGGCTTTCTGTAGGCCTCATAAGAGGAGAACAACAGAACAACTAACAGCTATTGAAATGGGGTCCCATATATCACAGGTACAGTGGACTACAAGAACACAAACTGGAGGCTGAGGTTGGCATGGCTGGTTGAGCAGAGGACAGGTAAGTAGGTAACTGGGAAGAGGCAGACTCCTGAAGGGCCTTTAAAGAAAGGACAAGAAGAACCTCGAGTTGGTCCCTCTAAGTCTTGATTTTTCATCATTCATAGCAACACCTCAGTTCAAATATCTGCTCCATTGACACACTCAGGACTCAGGGGACCAGTTTTTGGCACTTCCATGAGCTCAGGCTCTCTACATTATGCTGAGTGGAACTCAGTGGAAACTCAGAATCATTCAACAGCATCTCATCTCTCTCATCATCTAACCCAGATCTTCAGAAGGTCTGCATCTGCAGAGGTCCTTTGGCCTTCACTTGTGAGGGTAAAACCACACAGAGCTGCTGCTTGCGTCACATTTGGGAGCTTCTTCAAACCAAAAGAAAACTTGTCAACGGACTGGAGTGGTTTCTGTAGACAAGAGCAGCCAAGACTGTTCATATTGCTGCGGGTGTCATGCGAAGAGAGAAAGTAGCCTTCAGACAAAAGGCCTTCAGAATAAAAGCCTTTCTAAATTTATTGCAAGAAAGCAAAAACACAAAGCAATCTTTCTGTTGGCCTTTCCAAGTTTCACTCAGTCTGTAACTATTTCAAGCATCGGACAAGAACACTGGATTGCTTAGTTTTTCAAAGAATAGGCAATACTTTGAAGCATTTTGGTTTTTCCAGCAGCAGATTACCTTCAAAGTACATCTTTTTCTTGGACACCAAACAAGAAGTAATTCCTCTAAATCAAGGTTAAAAAGCTATAAAATTCACAGGGCAAAGAGCTTGAATTCACCTCTGCTATTGTGCTAATTCTTTTCCAATTTTTTCCCCCCATCAACAAAATTCTTCTCCATCAGAGAAGCCCCAATGCCATCCCTTTTCAGGAGGGCACGTGCACTTCAAAGGAAACTACAATCAGTCATAAATGTCCAGGGGGTTGTCTTCCCTTAAAAAGAGCCTGCAGCACAGCTGCATTTCATATCTGGGTAAACCCTTCTCCCACCCAGCAGTGGTCCGGGCTCAGTACTGGGATTAACGATGCAAACCATGGAGAAAACCAAGCTGGTAATAGCTATTGGTAGACTACTAACAACAGTCTTAAAATCTTATGGTGGGGGTAGCATGTAAGCCTTGCAGTAATGTATTTCCAAGGAAAGGTCAGCTATACAGAAATCAAAAGACCACGTGCTGATTTGGGATATTTTCAGGATGCCATCCTGAAATACAAAATGCTCCTGGGAGCTTTACACAGCGCCCTGTAGGGTGTGGAAATAAGCCACAGCCTTGCTGGTGGGAGAAAGCCAGTCACGGCCCTGTCTGCTGACGCGTGTGATACTTATGTATTTATAGACTTGTACAGAAATGTATTACCTGTGATTAGTTTACAGTTTGGGGAATTATTTATGCCATAATTAAAAGTCAACGTGCTGATGTGCCTCTCGTTGTCGGAGCGAGTCTGTCAAGCACATCTGCACGCACGTCAGAAGACTATCACCACATGCATTTTTCATGAAGACAGCAACACGAAAAATACATTATTCATTCTTTTAGATAACCTTAGGTAAATCATTCCGTATGCTGGACTTACTTCAATGGTAATGACAGAAAAATAAACACAGGTTACCTTATGATTTCCTACGAGGCAGCTAGTCAGGTTCAGGAGCCCGGGTTAACATCTTCCTTTTAAGCTTGGAGATGCAGAGATTGCCTCCTCCCTCTATAAAGTCTTCAGATCTGCCACCTATCCACAACACAGCATTAATGAGTGCATTTTGTCCCAGATCAAAGTTGCAATTCAACACCCACCTGTGCCAGCACATACCCCGAGAGCTGCCAGAAACAGAACCAGAGCAAACTGTTTACTCTGTTGTCTTTGTGTATAGAACAGCTCATTTCTTTTACCCGATGAATACTAAATCTGGTGTCTATTAACGAAAGACACATGTGCTTTTGTTCTCCAGCCTCTGCTGTTTGACCTGGTTTTAAAAGTTTCCATTTGCTTCTGCAGTCGAGCTGGGAGTTTACGGACCCCAAACATGAGCCATAATACGCTGGGGAATGCTGCGGAGCTGCGCTGCACTCCCTGCAGTTTATTAAGTTTGACTTACTGCTACAGCAGGCAAAAAGTCTTTAACTTCACCCAAGCCGGAGATTTTTTCCTAAAAGATGGGGTCCTTTACAGAAAACCCTGAAACCCCTGGTGTGTATGAGAACTGGCAGGAAGGACCCTCTACAGATCTTTCTGATGCATCTCAGGCAAAATAAACCCATCCATTTCAGAACAAAATTCTGGGCAGGTTTTATTAACTGCCTAATTCAATGCACCAGTCAGGGGTTTGCTAAAAAGCCTTGCCTGGCAAATTTTTTTCATGACTAAGCCATGATAAGAAAACATATAAAACATCCTAAGTGCATTCCCCCCGTAGCAGGGCAAGCAAGCAGACTTCCTCGAGACAGACATAAACATCTGAAGCTAATACAGTACAGTAGGGTTTATTGAGTCCCAGGGACCTGCACACGGTCAAATTTTATTCCTACTGTACGTAAGTAGCCAGATTTGGTCACTCTAACGAGCAGAGCTGGCCTAAGCCGCACATTCAGCGCCTCCGAGTGCATCTCTGAACACACAAACTGGCAGAGAACGCCAAGATCCATCACTCGGTCAGGCCTCCACTGGCTTAGACATCGTAAAAAATAAAGCCAAGGACGGCTCTGAAGCAATTGAGTGTTAAAATACTGTGCTTCCTGTCTGCAGTTTAATTATTCATCTCGCTACCCTAGGTTCTCAGAAGCAAACCCCAACTGCAAAATCAAACAGTACAAAATAACTGAACGGCTCAGAGAATCCTCGCTATATCTTGGTGCTGAGAAGATTCCCTGGAGACCATCAGCCTGGGTGGAAAAGAAAAAAATGTCCACCCCAAAGCCCGAATGCGAAGAACTGCTGAGCTCCCGGGTTGTTTCTCTCAGCTGTAGCTGCAGGTCTCAGCAGCCCTGAAAATCAGCCCCCCCCTGCCCCCGTCTCCTTAACGATGCTACTAACTCTACCGACATTCGACACAACCCATAAAGCTTTAAAATCCAACTTTTCATGATTTTGTAGGCTTTACAGTCAGGAAGAAAACCATACCGAGGAATAAAAGGAAACGAAATCCCAAAGGAGGAGTGCATCCCACTCCCTCCGAGAGCAGCAAACAGCTCCCCCACCCGTCCTGACCACCCCAACGCTCTCTCCCATCCACCAAGAGCCAGCTCCGGGATCTCCTCTCCCTCTCTCCCTTTCCCAGTGCCAAAACCAAGGAAAAACCATACAATAACACAGGTTGGCAGTGATTGCCTTGTCCCCAACGGGGCTGGGTGAGCTGGGTGGGAATAAAGCCATGATATTAAGACAAAGGCTCACTGTGACC
Source organism: Calidris pygmaea (assembly GCA_003697955.1). Classification (NCBI taxonomy): domain Eukaryota; kingdom Metazoa; phylum Chordata; class Aves; order Charadriiformes; family Scolopacidae; genus Calidris; species Calidris pygmaea. The sequence goes on from QJSC01000491.1 coordinate 111,464, forward strand.
ACAGAAGCAAGGGAAAAGTGAGAAACAATCCCATTGGGCTCCGTATATATAATAATATTAGGAAAAATTTTTTCACCGAAAGGGTTCTCAGCCATTGGAATGGGCTGCCCAGGGAGGTGGTTGAGGCACCATCCCTGGAGGTGTTCAAAAGACGGGTTGATGTAGTGCTGGGAGGTATGGTCTAGTGATGGTGTTGCTTTTTGTTTGTTGTGCGGGTGTCTATTTTTGTCAAAAGTTAGGTTGACGGTTGGACAAGATGATCTTTAAGGTCCTTTCCAACCTAGAAGATTCTGTGATTCTGTATTTATAGAGGCAGCCCAGCCAGGAACAGGCAAACTTGGGGTCTCAGGGGTTCGGTTTTTCTACGAGAGAGCAGCAAAGGTTAAAAAAGGAATAAAGCGACTGAGGCTGGTTTGATTCTTTAGTTGATCAGGCTGCACGTTGTCACGCAGGGATTTTTTTTTTTTTTTTGGTGATTGGTATTTAAAATAAATGTCTCTCTGAAGGATATTACTAGTGGAATGAAACATACGCACTAGGGGGAATACGTAGCACAGGTGTGAAACGTTAAGGCACTGAAAACCAGCTTTCAAAACTGCAATATGCAGTACTTCAAAATGACCAATCTAGTACTATGTAAAGAGGAAATAATTAGGGTATGAAAGAGAAAAGGTTACGTTAAAGTATTACAGTCTATTCCAGAACAAAAGTCACTGTTATAACGGTAACTTACGCCACAGTAAATGACCTGCTCTCAAACTCCAGCTTACCTTTCCCACCGCTTCAAGCGCTCACGAGTTCCCAGATCCCCAGAAGGAATGATTTTGTCTGCTGGAAAAACACACATCCCCACAAACAAAACCAAAGCCTTGGATTTGAGGTTTGGCAGATAACAGATTTAAACGGTGTCTGTACTAGTTACAGCTAAAATTCACATAGGCGGAGAATAGGGTATTTAAGTTCCACCTGAAGCCTCCAAGTAACCCACAGAGCCCCTGCAACACCAAATCCCTTCACGGGTGCAGTTTTCACTGGGTGAACTGGTCATACCCTGGCCTTGAACAAAGCCCCCTACTCCATTAACTCCCCCGATCCTGTGTTAATGCTCCAGAGTTACATCTTCAGTCAGCTCGGTTTTTAATCTCCCCTTACTTCGCTTCAACCTTACCTGACCTCTGAAACATCCCGGGGCACACCTCACATGAAAAGAAGCAACCAGAATTAATTTGCATTCTATTAACCCCCAAAACACGCAGTGATGTATTCATCTGGGGACATCCTGGCTGAGAGGATAGTGTTGGTGCAATCAAGATAAAGGAGGCAAAATAAAAGGTGTTTATGGGGCAGAAGTTGACACGGGATGATTGTATCTGCAGAGCTGGCACAAAATACCTTTCTTTTGCACCACGACACCAAAAATTATTCTGAACTCCAAGAGCACAACCAGCCCACGTGGAATCCTGCCAGATCAGACATCTTGGTCCTCATCCGAATCACCCTGGAGCAAGAAAATAGCTACAGCTTGGACATAACATTTCTTTCCAAGTAACAGCCGCACAGCTTCACACGCAAGCACATTTACTTCTTGGGTACGTTTGGAGCCACCAAACACAAAACCCAACAGAAGTTCCGCTTCGCAGAGCTGCGAAGTGACTAACAGGCTCCAACAACACATAGGAAGTCAACACAAAGTGGGCACCAGCTCCCTGGGTTTCCCTTTGGAACCCACCAGCTGGAATCTAACCTCCAGCCAGCCCCGAGAACCGTGAATCACCCTCTCGCCGTAACGCCGAGCCGCAGGAAAACATCTTCTTTTAAACCCGTCGGAGGGGAGTTGGGGAACATGAAGGATCATGAGCGCGTGAATCAGTCCTCACACACCACCACCCGACTACTATTTCAGCAAAAAAAAAAATATAAAATGTTTAGAATTAGAAGCGTGATGGTTCCTGGCAACAGAAAATTGGGTTTTCTTGACAGGAACTGCCTTTTGGAGAAGAGAGGGCTCTAGTATTACACAGCAGCACAGATCTATACAGCGCTGCCCGGAATAGTCACAGGAGTCCAGGGACCCTTTGCAGGCCTGAAGAATACGGGAAGAAACGTCAGCTTCACCTCCAAAATAAGGGCACAACAATCAGGGTGTTTTTAAGTGTGAACATATGAAATAACGTAGAAAACACTACAATATTCAAGTTAAGCAGGGAGCCACACAAACTCTTAATTTTGATAAAAAGGCACACATCAAAATGGGACCATATGCACGATTTGTTTTATTAAAAATGAAACTGTACTTAATGTTATGTCAAACAGCTTTATCATATGAAACCAAAATGATGGACCACCAAAGCAGGATCTGTATCAAACCATATGGAACTCCAACAAGGGCACCCACTGAGACGGGATCTGACACAGCCTGAATCTCTCCGTTCCTTTGGGAGGGGAAGGCGATGCCCACTGCCCAGGAGGGACGGGGGCTGGCACACTGCTGCACCTCCGCAAGGAACAGCAGTCACTTCAGACCAACATCGCTTCCTCTCTTCCTTCTGGTGATGCAAAACTGCCATCAGTCCCCCCGCAAAACACACACTCCTAAACGTCTCATCCTGCCAAGTCCTCAAGGCTCCACACCAGCTACTCCCAGTGCATCAGCACGGGAATGGCTCGGCTTAGGCCAAATAGCAGCAAACAAATCAAAACATCTCAGAGAACCTGAGGGGCACAGAATCTAGTTGGAGGTCTGTAACAAGTGGTATTCCCCAGGGGTCAGTACTGGGTCCAGTCCTCCTCAATATATTCATCCATGACCTGGATGAGGGGATGGAATGTACCCTCAGCAAGTTTGCTGACGATACAAAACTGGGAGGGGTGGCTGACAGTCCAGAAGGCTGTGCCACCATTCAGCGAGACCTGGACAGGCTGGAGAGTTGGGCAGAGAGGAACCTGATGAACTCCAACAAGGGCAAGTGTAGGGTGCTGCACCTGGGGAGAAATAACCTCCTGCACCAGGACAGGTTGGGGGTGACCTGCTGGAACCCTGCTGACCTAGGAGCCCTGGTGGACAACAGGATGCCCATGAGCCAGCAATGTGCCCTTGTGGCCAAGAAGGCCAATGGCATCCTGGGGGGCATCAGGAAGAGTGTGACCAGCAGGTGGAGAGAGGTCATCCTGCCCCTCTGCTCTGCCCTGGGGAGGCCCCATCTGGAGCACTGGGTCCAGTTCTGGGCTCCCCAGTTCCAGAAGGACAGGGAACTGCTGGAGAGGGTACAGTAGAGCGCTACAAAGATGAGGAGGGGCCTGGAGCATCCCTCTTATGAGGAAAGGCTGAGGGACTTGGGTCTTTTTAGTCTGGAGAAGAGAAGGCTGAGGGGGGATCTGATCAATGCTTATAAATACTTCAAGGGAGGGTGTCAAGAGGACAGGGCTGGTCTTTTTTCAGTGGTGCCCAGGGACAGGACAAGAGGAAATGGGCACAAACTTGAATATAAGAAGTTCTATCTAAACATGAGGAGGAAGTTCTTTCCTGTGAGGGTGGCAGAGCCCTGGCAGAGGCTGCCCAGGGAGGTGGTGGAGTCTCCTTCTCTGGAGACATTCAAACCCCACCTGGAGACGTTCCTGTGCAACCTGCTGTGGGTGGCCCTGCTTTGGCAGAGGCTTGGACTAGATGATCTCCAGAGGTCCCTTCCAACCCCATGTCATTCTGTGATTCTGTGCGTGAGCTATGAACGGCTGTGATCTCAAAGGAAGGGCAAGAGAACCCAAAAGAGCTGGTCCACATCATCTCCTTGCGCTTTTCTTCAGCTCTGCCTCTCCCAAAAAAGTCAAACGCTTTGTGTTCAGCCCATCTGCAGTGGCATAGATGCAAACCTGCCTTTAACTTTTGTCTGTTAGAGAAACTTTTCAAGATGAGATGACTGACCTAGAGAAGTATCTGGGCTGTTAAGAGCACATTTCATTATCTACACTATTTTAGTCACTTGGACTCACCAGCATGGTACAAGCGAAGATGGGAGTTGCTGAAGTTGTTAAACACCTTTGGTTTGCTGCTGTCGCTGCCATCCTGTCCTAAGCCTGGAGGTGCACCTACAGCAGTGGTCCTGACCTCTCACTGCTGAAGAACTTCAACTGAATATGCTTGACAGCGGGATAGTGGTAGCATCTGTGTAGCCATTACTCAAACTGCCTCCTCCTGCAGCTAATCTGGAGCCTTTATTAGAAAAGGATTAATCAAAATTAATGCAAATTATTAGGGTTGCTGTCATATTTTAGCAACAAGCATAAGCATGCACACCATCTCAATTCAGGGATCATAAAATTCTATTGGTGGGATAAAAATACCCACTGAGCCAAGCCCTGTGCAAGGTCATTTTATATTCCAAAACTGAGGGATGCTGGAGAAGGAAGAGCCAAGTGCTCTAACCCTGCATTATACAGCCAGGGCAGGAGAAATGCAAATGGAAACAGGAGTCCCATTAACCCCTCAACTACTCCAGGGCAAGCGTAGCTCAGTGCTTTTCTGTTGAAGCACCTTAGGGCATAAGAAAGCGGTATGACAATCCCTGTTCACTGCTTTTACTGCAGGCATTTCTTCCCTTCTGTTGTGTGACAGTCAAACTCTTTGAAGCTTGGATCGATTTTAGTGATACCCAAAGGCTAACACGAGCGCAACAACTGCGCTTCTGAACACAATACCGTGTTATTTACCGCACTTTAAAGACTTCCCTTCTCCACTTCGGGGCAAAAATTTATAATATGCTTTCATGTATCTACTAGGAAACAGACTGCAAGTTACATTAGTTTTTATACCACTTCTTTGGAGAACATCATATATTGGCTGTAAAGGAGGAACACTAGTCAGCTACTTCAAATATAACATCTGAAAGACAGTAAAATAAAAAGGACTAATTGATAAGAAAAAAAAAAGCAAAAACGTCCATGACTTTATTACAAAAACACCCAGCAACTGTATTTAACACAAAAACAGTAACTGAGAGTCTCATTTTATTTTTCTTTCAGTGTACATGCTCATTATTATTCCATTTAATTTACAGAAGGGCTATGTAAAATGAAATTAAAATTAGAGAGGAAACAAAAGGAAGGTTGAGGCATAGAATTTTCTTAGCAAGCAATGATCACAGGAGACAGCACAGATTGAACAGGGGTTCAACAGGAGTGACACCTAGGGATAAAGGTAAACAGTAACTTTTTCCTTATCCATTAGATTCTCCATGGGGCTTTTTTTGTTTGTTTTAGCAAAACAGTTCAGAGTATCACAGTATACAGGAAGACTAAATGGCAAAGAACGTCTCACACACACACACCACATTTATCCCTGCTACTGGTCCAGGATCCAAAACTGCAGTTAACATTCGATTTCCTATCTCTCATTCATTGATAAACTATACAGGATTACACTGTACATGGAGTTAAAATTACAAAAATGTCATATTTACAAAATCTGTACACACATAGTAAAACTCACAAAATTGTCATCTATGTATCACAAGTTGCTACACCAAAATATTAAAAATGGGATAAAATTATACATTTCTCTTGTCCATTTTTAAAAAGGGTTCAATATTTCAAAGACAGACCACCTATTTCCCCCAAATAAGACCGGTAAGAGAACTAGAAACCTAAAGTATCCTCCTGGGATAAAAATGTCGCGAGCAGCATCTCCCAACTAGAAAGAAGCCTATATCCTGTCTGCTGGGGTGGGGTGTGCAGTTAGCATATATGTACAGAAATGGTGAAACTACAATAAAGATGTCTTTGGCTAAACCTTTGGCATAAATTAAAATCATACATCAAAAAGTTACAGAAAAGGTTTTCTCGGTGATGGCAGAGCTGGGGGATTTCTTTCTGAGATACCATTATATACAATTTTTCTTTCTCTAAGGAAACAGAGTAGGAATAAAGGGGTTTGGAACAGAGGCAAATGAGGCAACATTATTTCTTCGTTAAATTTTTCCGTAGTATGAAAAATCGTATCAAACCTTTTCACTAAAACACAATTCAAACATAGAAACAACCTCTTCCAGAATTTTTTTTTTTTTTTTGAAACTGCATATAAAATAAAAAAAAAAAAAATTAGTAAACCAGCCATGGCAGAAAAAAATTGTTTCAGCATATCAAGTACATATTAGTGCAGGAAGGTGGATAAATTTGATCCACTGTATAAATAAGCTTTATGCGCAGCGTACATTAAATAACCATCACACCCCACTCACACCCAGTACACAGATGCTCCTCAGTGAAGATAAACGTTTATCAAGTAATTAAAGTGTATGTAGTGCAAATGTTACAACCAAGTATTATGCACATGCTACTTGCTTGGTTTAAAGGTACACAAAGATGTGGTGCCTGAAATCATGGACATATATACATCCTTGTCACACTTGGTACAATGTCCTAAGCCACAGAAATACCGATGTGTTTATATCTATATATATACACACACACGTTTTCTTAAGATGTGACCACCACATCAATACAGTAACACAAACAGACTAAAAAAATCAATACCTGCTTCCAGATGCTCCAAGGCTCAGAAAGTTTGTGCTTCTAACTCTTGCAGTCATTACGTGCCCCCTCTTCCATTTTCCCCCCTTTCTGCCGGCTGCGAAGGGGAGGGACAGTCTCTTCGGGTCTGTGCTGCATAGGATGAGGGCAACCGAGAGGAATAAACGACGGCACAGGCACCTAAGCTGCTTTCCTCCATCAACAGTTCCATGCCCCATGATGAAGGGTTGAGAGAATTTCCCCTCCACACCGCTCCTGGGTGGAAAGGCTTATTGAAGAAAAAAAAAAATATAATAAATCATAACGTGCTTTCCATATTATAAGTGGCAGCAAATCAAGGCACGCTGTACTAATTTTTGTAGCATTGAGATTAGCTGACTTTGCAGGGGATGCTCACTGGGGAAGGTCCGATGTTCTCAACTGGCTGCTGGGCCGCGTTGGGCCATACAGAGTAACAGAAGCTATGTGATTATTCTGCATCACCTGCAAAAAAAAAAGAGACGGCAGGGAAAAAGGGAAATTAATAGAATTGTACACCAAACGGGAACTTGGAAGAGTGAAAAGGGTGAATGCGGAACTGATCTGCCTGGAAAAAAAGAAATCCCAACAACAAAAGAATGCAACGAGCTCTCGGCTAGTCCCTTAAAACAGGTCTCTAGATCTCCCTGACACATCCAAACACCAGCACGATCCACCACCACCACTGGGAGCTGAGCGCATGCGTCTCCTGCTCCTACCGACTTCCAGGTGACAAACCTGAAGTGCCAGCTTCAACATGCAAATCTGCACAGCCTCAGAGAAGAGATTGGAAAGTTGCCCGTTTCTGCCAGTAAGCTTTAAAAACACAGCCACTCCCAAGCACCGGCTTTTATTGAAATGGGAAATAAGCAGCCAAATAGATAATATCATAGCAAACGCCTCATCTTCTCTTGCTCACGCAAATAGGGAAGTTTTTCTCCTAACCTCAAAGATCATTCGTTGCAGTCCAAAGCAAAAGGTTGACCCAAATGGGTTAGTGTTGTTCGGAGATGACGACCTGAACAGAAAAGAGGGAAAAAAAAAAAATAATAAAAATGGATGTGTGAGGATCAGGAACTTCTTAGGGAAGAATAACCACTCAGTAACATATGGTAAATTATTACATCTTTACCATGGCTTTATCAAGTAAATCTATGGTACACAATGCCACTGCCAGACTCCAAGTGAGCCAGGGGACACCTCTGCTTAACACCAGAGCTGTTACTAACTCAGGGAGAGAAAGGAATCAAAAAGTTACTAATGACCTCGACAGGAAAACTCTCCTTCACTGAACTTTAACAAGAAGAACCCTGAAAATAAACAGATACATAGAAAGAGAGAAACACCGTGCAATTTATTATAAATTATTTTTGTGCAAGATCTTTTCTCACGCTTCAATCTACTTTGTTTCTAACCTTTACCAACTGTAGTTCCTATATGTGGTCTATTGGTTTTATCACTGTTTTTTCCACTGGTTTTATCATGTTAGAAAATTACCCTGTAAGATGCTGAAACAGAATAATCCAAATTCTTATTAAACAGTATTTTTCAACATTAATGTATTGTTCGTCTTTCAGATATTTCCAATATTTCTGGATCGTATATATGACAGTAGAAGGCTCCTGCTGACTGCAATGGATTTTAGATTACAGCCAAAAAAAAAAAACCTAGAAAATATTTACCTTTTGGTTGTCAGTTTCTCAAATTGCGTATCTGAGACATTTGAGATGTGCTCAGTAAAGCAAACTCTGGTTGAACTACTCTCTACAACACAGATGAAAAACAGAAGGGCTCTAAGTAATCACTATTTCACCCCAGCTTTGCTTTACGTGGCTTCTCCTCTAATGATCCCACTGGAATAAAACAGGAGTAAAAGGCAGCAAAGGGCACAATGACTTAGCAGGAAAAAGAAAAAAAAAATCAAACTCAAAATCATATGAAAACCTGATAAAAACACCTTATTCAGTATATCTGAAATTTCTGCAGTGTTTCCACAGTCCCCATGACTTACACTTCTCCTGAGATAAATTATAGTTTCATATCATATCGTGCAAAGAGGCAACGTGATTCTTAACCCATCACCCAGCTCAGTCCCTGTGGAAACACTGCAATTGTAAGGACTAGTCTAGCTTCAGTCAGCCTAAAAGAACTGCAGAACCACCATGTACCTTCATAAAAGCAAAACTTTGTCAGACAGACTGTTATCATATATATTACACACTGAGCTGTATGATGTCACGTTATTGAAATGCATGCAACTCTTATAAAAAAAACAAACAAACAACAACCCTACAGTATGTTATTACACGTAAAGAGAGAGACTTCTTATACGCTGCTTAGCTCTTCTCTGGATTTTACAGTTCAAGGAATTTTGGAAATTTCATTCCAAAATTTTCCAAGTTTTCATTCTGCGTGTCGGTCTACTTCATCTGAGAGCAGCCTTGTTAGCACCCAAAAAGTCTGAAACTAGAGCAGCAAAGCAGCCTAAAAGTAGTTAGTGCAATAAACACCCTTTCTCGGACTAAATTTATCCTCTGTTATCGGCTCAATCCCCGCCAAGAAAAATAGAGGTCTTTACCTGTGAAGTACCACTGGCTTCTCTACAGGATGCCCCAGAAGATCCTGAATACTGTCCCACTGGAAATATAGCAAAGATTTTGTGTTAAAATGAGGCAAGGGAAAATTCTTTTTTTTTTATCCAGGAAGAGAGCTGTGTACAGTTTGTTTTGTGACATGCTCATTTGCCAAATAACATAGAGGTTGCATTTACAGAAGTATTTTGTGACCAAAGCCACACTCAACTAATGGAAACTATCCACTGCTAGGGCATCCTCTTGGGGTTTATTCTCATTTTTGTCTCAAAATAGCTTTGAATTAAAATTGTTAGTATAAAAAAATTCTATGGGTCTTATGGGTAAAATCTGACTGCCAAGTCCTGTAGCATTTCAGGGATGTCTCGGAGAACAAAGCAGCTGTGGGAAACCTCAGCAAAACATCCTCTTACATACCTTTGCAGAGGGAAAAATAGCATCACTGCTGCCTCTTGGAAAAGAGGAGGCAAGTTGCACTATTTAATGATTGGGAATGTTTCCAGACTCTAAGCAGACTTAAGAAGCTGCAGTTTCACACACAAGACTGAAGTCAGTCAAAGCAGCAACGGATGCAAGTAATTCAAATCAAAAATCAAAGAATGGCAGCTTCCAGGTTGCTGAGTTTAACTTTCTTTCTTCCCAGTATGGGAATTAAAATTCACCAAGGGAAGTATTCATTTGGCAGCCCAGGAGCCAATTTAATCCTTAGATGTTTAAACCACGAAACATACGTTAGCTTTTGGCCTTCACCCTTTTTATTTTATAACGCTACAGTAAAAATCTGCTATTATTTTTTTCAAAGCGCACTGCAAATTCAGCACAGATCGTTTAGATGGTTTAGGAAAAGAAGGAAAACATTTGGTTCTGCGCAGACTTACCTTGCTGTACGTTGTACACGTTTCGGTCTGTGAATCAGCACTATCTACGAGAGAAAAACAGAAAAGCCCTTATAGCTTGAGCTTGAAAAGTCTCCTGTCTAACCCTTTATTTTGAGAGGCTCAGAGAGAAGGAGACATAGAAGCATTAGATCAGTTCATACCCAAATTTACCAGCATTTACTAGCAACCAGAATTGTCAACATTGATTAAGTGCCAGTGAAGGTGATTAAACAAATCTGCCTATTTACAGTGAGTTCTAACGCTCTATATGTTTAAGGTATAACCTTACACGTAAGAACGTCAGCATAAGAGGAACTACATCGACTTGCACGAGGTTGAGATGCCTCATCAAGGCCACTCCTCAAGTCTAAAGGCTCCCCTGCATTTGGGGAGGAAGCTGCCTAAAGCAGAGCCCAGGAGCTGGCAGGACTAAAATCAGCTAAAACCCTGATGGGGTTTTTGTAAATTTTATAACATTTGTTTACAACTTGTTACACCTCCTGAACAGAAGCTAAAGACCAGAAAGGTCAGTTTAAAAAAAAACCAAACAGCAAACAAACCAACAACCAACCCACAAACAGACATATTCAGAAGAGGTTCATGGTACTGCTTGAGGTAAATAATCAGAAATTAATGCCTTTGAAGTATTGCACAATAACCCAAGGGAAAAGAATTTTTAAAGCAAGCAGAATTTTCACGCTTATTCTCTTGGCTGAAGTACAAATCTGCTTTCATATAAGCTTGTCTATACATACGTTGTTTTTCCAGCTTTTTATTCCCCTACATGCTCAAAGAGCTGTGACAGGCACAGGAGAATTGCACTTTACACCAGTAAGTCCTTTCAGTGAAAACCTATCAAAATGAAGAAAGCATCCCTGGCCAAAACCCAGCCAGCATCCAGTATTCCCTGGATAATCAAAACACACACCTTCCCAGTACCACTATTAATTCTTACACCTCAGTCACTACGATCTTCCATCAAACAAGGTTCCATGTGCCTTGTTGAGATTATTTACGTCCACAGAGCTGGGCACATCTAAGTATCTTGTAGAATTCAGCACTATTGATTTTTTTATATGCATACGTGCGTGTGTATTTTCAAGTGGAGATTTTTAAGTGAAAACAATAGACGTACTTTGTCTACAGCACACAGAGCCAACACATTCCAGACGGCTGTTCTCACTTGCAGCTCAATCAGTTTACATTAAATATCACGAATGAGCCTTCCAAGAGCTAGTTCAACATTTAAAGCTCAACAGAGCATTGGAGAGATCAGCTCAGACTAACACTGCCTTCCAGATTTTGAGACTCCAGCTACAAGGCAATGGACCTTAGCACTTAACGTGGCAGCATTAGGGAAAAGAAGTGTTGTTGCAGCTAAATATTCACCTGATCCAAGTAAGCAAACAAGGTAGCGTAAGTAAAATCAGAGAACTGATGAACCTCTCCTGAAGTATCTTTTTCACTTAAAAAAATATAAATCTAAACCCCAAATTTCTCCTTTGCCTCAATGACATTCACTGTTAGCATCCTCTGATGATGAAGGGTGCGTTAGAAATGAAAACTGCACACATTTCCCTTTTGAGCTTTTTGTGCTAGGCGCCCCCTGAAGCAGGAAAACAGATGAGCTACTCACCTCGCTTAATGACTAGTGGAATCTTGAATTCACAGCGATGGTAACTAGAAAGTGCAAATCGTAAAGCTATTAGAAAACAGAAGACCCAAAATAAACTGTGTAGAGTAAACTTAAGGCTCTTAATAATCAGTTCAATGAAAAGTCACATGAATAATAAATTGAGAGTCTCAATGATAACAGATTAAAAGGAAAAGAGTTCTCATGTCTATTTTCTACATCAAAAAAGGCAGCAGGCTGGCAACATCCGAAAATAACTTTCTAAAGGACACAAAACGTCCTCCAGCACAAATTACTTTGCTGTTACACAGAGCGGATGGAGAAATACTCAGCTTAGAAACAGTACTGCTTGAAAACATGTTCGCTTTAATCAGACATCTAATCACTTACTCCTTAACTCATATTCCTCCCGTAAAGAGTTTACATTTCAAAAGTAATGAAAATATGTTCAGAAGCATGAAGGAATATTTCTTTTTAACCACTAACTGACATACTGTCAAGAAAAAGCCAACAGCCTACCTGCTAGTAAATGGACACTTGCTAAGACAAAGCTTGCCTCAAGCAAGAGTTTGCACATTGTAGCTGGACCTTACCTCATTTACTGCTTTAAGATATACTGGACAATATATAGGCATTTAAAAGTGAAAAGAAAACCACAAGGAAAAAAACCAAAGGTGCTAATAGTGACGGCTGAAACCTCCCTGGGTTACCAGATACATGAAAGACATTTGGGAAAAACTACTTGAATTCTATGAAGGGAACATAAGATTCCCTTTTCCCGTGTTTTAAAATACTCTTTAACAGATCAATTCTTTACACTCACATGTTAAAGTTGTAATGACCAGGGTAATTTGTATGCAGGACAAATTTCTTCACCTTGTGAGTGTTCGCATCGAAGAGAATATCCTATTGAATAAAAAAAGACAGAGAGACAGACATGAAGCAACCTGGATAAAGGAAGGTGGCTTTCCCCAGACCAACCCGACATTAGAATAGTACCTGTTTATACCCTTGGCCTTCTGAAAGGCTTGCTGTGTAACTAAATCAAAACTTTACATAGATTTCTTTAGGGAAGCTTGGCACTCACCACTCCAAGCGTGAAATAGTTGAAGAAGTAGTCATTGCACTTTGATGGGACCTGCTTATGGGGCGAGGGCGAATGGATTTTCATCTGCAAGAAACACATTTTTCAGATGCATGTAATAACGCTCATAAAGATGAGTGCCATTAACAACATCACCACGTCCAAATAAAGTGCCACAGTCTCATTTGAAGTCCTTGTTCAAATACGGAAGGTAACTGTGCTACACGACAGGACCATCAGTTGCTTGCAGCGGCGCAACGATACAACAGGTTTTTTTATTTAGTTGTCTGAAGTAGAAGGCTTACTGATAAGCTGCTACGTAAAAACATCAGGAAAAGATCAAAGTATATGCTAAAGTTATTTTACATACAATATAATCAAAAAATAGGGTGTACACACTGGTTAAGGCTCATTTAGATTCAGAAGCACTCCCATTTTAATTAATTTTTAAACCAGTTAAAAATGATGCACTTTTTTTTTTAAAACAGATTCACATCAAGTTAGCTTAAAAAAACCTTTTTAAAAATCAAATTCTATAACAGCGTATCCTGGTTTATTGTGTGTCAAGTGAAGCCCTCAATGTGCTATGTGGAAGTTTAGCTTCAGTGGCCTTGAAAAACGCAGCCCCTGTGATAAAACCAAGACAGCACCGAACAAAGTCCTGTGCCGGAATCAAATCCCTCACCTTGTCTTCGGACTTGTAGAAGACTTTGTGCGGAGACCCCAGGGTGCTCAGCACATCCTGGCACGAATCACCAAAGTACACGCAACGCTCGAATACCCGCATCTTGGCATCGGCTAAAACACCCGGGCCACAACCTGAGGAATGGAAAACAACCCAAAATTCATCCTCCCCCATCAGAGAATACATCAGCAAATCAACACCAACAGCTTAGCATTCCTCTGTTTATCACAAACCAGCTGCATTCTTTAGACTATAGTGCCAAAATAAATTTAATAAAAAAATAATAAATATAATTTATATAATTTATTTTGCAACAGTTTAAACACTTCTGAAGGTGACGTACGTGCTGCCTGATGCACAGATCCCCATCTGAACCTCCACCTTCAGCAATGCTGCCTTCGCTGCCTTGCCACTCACGTGAACGTGACTTGATTTCCTGGTCTCTATTTGATCAGCTGGTTATTAGCAGGAATTATTCTTATCCTTAAAATATTCTGCTTTAACAAATATAGAGCTAAAAGAGCTAACAGCTCCTTACTTAACAGCTAAAAGAATAAAGCTGTGAAGTTCCTCATCCATATGAACTGTATCAGAAAACACACATTCTTTACTCAAGATTCCCAGAGCTTATTAAATCAATAGCAAATATGTTCTTGCGCAAACCTGGTTAAAAAAAGGATCTTACTGAACAGCCCTTACACAGATAAATGGCTGACATGATAGGAGATGTTAAGAAATGGAAAGATCTTACAGCGTGTGACCCCATTTGCTTTCAGGAACGCAGCATCTTACATTTACGAGAACACACGTACGCACACGCAGCAATTACTGCAAATATACAGGATGTGCTCTAAACACACACTTAGCTATTCTCACCATACATTTTTTATGTAGCCAGCTACCCAATAAAATAAATCCGAAAAATCTGATTGAGTCACCCTCGATTTCTTAAGCAAGAGTTACTCAAAATTAATACACTTGCAAAGAAACTGGTGCTAGAAGAGGTGTATAATATGTTCTACAGAGGAGGTTCTGCAAACTTTAGCAAGACAAGAACAGCATGTGGCCAGGTTGCCTCTCTGCAAGTTTTAGTCTGAACATTAGTAGTGTATTTTTATTCATTGACAACATTTCCTTTAAGCTGCATATATGTATTTTTAACTAAACTTGACAGTCTACCTTAGAAGTGTCCAATTTCCCAAAATCATTCACATTATTATGCTGTTATAGCTAACTCCTTCCCTAGTACACGAGGCTCTATGTTCCCTGTCCTAAGCAGCTCTCCATTATCTTCCTCTATAAAGACAGATGCAAAGTAACTTGAAAGCATCTGCTCCGTTTTTATTCATAATTTTTTATTCGTCATCTTAATTTGTCTCCTTTTTAACTTTTGCATATTGGGAATGTATTCCAAGTGTTTCCTCAATATCCATACCGCTAGTAATCAGAAGAGGTCAAAAGCCGAGCCTGTTAATGAAAATTGTTAAAAATATCTTAGTATTCTTTAAAATATTGTCAAGTCTGAAGTTATGATGACTGAACAAGGCTCCTTTGCAGTCATTATTTCTTCCCCTAATTTTTAAGAGCTCGCCCCTGTCTCTGAAAGCACAGACAAGGAGAAGGTCATCATCAGCCTCTGTTGCTTTCACTGCTGTCTCCTACAGCAAATGAAAATGGAACTGAATTAAGAATGCTGTCTAAGGCTGCTGGCATTTTTTAAATCCTTCCAGAATTAATCACAAAAATATCAGCATTGTACAGCTCACAGGAAACTCAGAAAAAGCACATATACACAAGGTTTCTGGATTTCTCATGTCGCTTTTTTTTCAATGATATAATTGCATCTGGTTTATTCTACAGATGCACCTGGAGACAAATTCCATTTCTGCACACAGACTCCAAGGACCTGGAGCTAGAGAGGACAGGGCTACGGTCCCCTGCGGTTTCTCCAGGGCCAGGGAAACGCAGCAGCAGCCAGACTCACCTTCACAGGGTCTTTATTAGGTTTTGTTTCCAATAGTTCAGAATAAGATATATAGAACACTTTAAAATCAACTGTAAAATATCATAAATAACCTACGCTTAATTTATACAGGTTTACCCCTCTTTTCCCAGGAAAGCAACCAGTTCAATGTTCTGAGTGTCAGCAATACCTGCAGTGAGTAGGCGAAGCCGTAAACCTGAGGGTCCAGTTCCATCTCTCAGAACATCAACGTTCTCAGCATACACATTACCAAGGAAACAGCTGAGGGGCATCAAGGGAGCCCTGAAACAAATCATTCATAAATTCTGTACAGGATTCACTTAATCTTCAAATTTTCCATTAACAAGCTGGTACTGGTTCATTGGAACAGAGCACGTCAATTTTGACAAGGCTGCATTTAACTCAGACTGAAGATTAAAAGTTATATTAAACACAAGGATCAGAAAGTTTGGGGGAAAAGGAAGAGGAGGAACAAGGCAGCACTCAAACACAGGGCTTTTACTATTAATGAAAGAAACAGCAAGTTTCCAAGACTCCAGAAATTACCAAAACTGCATCTAGCCCTTGGATACCTGCTATAAGGATGCACCACTTCAGACTTCTCTTAGGAAAATTGAAATTGTACAGTGTTTAAAGATATCTACTCCTTGCACTAGGCACGTCACCCAAACGCAGCAGAAAAACCTTTGCTGTGATGCCCTCGCTGCTCTTGGGAAGATACTCCACAGCCCAGAATATGAATTCGGCTTGTAAAGGTACATCATTAACAACAGTGCTGCTTTCCTGGGACAGTTCTCATTTTAATTCAATTTACAACAGTATTTGAGAAACTTGTAACAGCCCCAAGACAAATATTTTCAATGGAAGGGCTGATTTTCTTCCTGTTAGTTCGTATACGCTCTGTAAAATTCACTTTTCTGATGTGAATGTCTCCTCTGTGTGAATGACTTGAGCTCAAAGTCAGGGTTTGAGCTCTCACACACTGACACACACCACGGCCCCACGCGACAATCAGTGCTTTCACTGAAGCCCACCATGCCACAGATAACAACATTTTTCTGAAGTGCACTTATATCTAATTAGGAGACAATGTCTGCATAAACAGGGTTCCCTCCCTTCTGAGCAGCGATCCACAGATGTGTTAATCTTCCCTTCACATTAAAACACAATCGTCTCTGCGAAAACTTCTACCTTATCAGTTTGAGAGGAAGAATTTACAGAAATCCTTTCACTTTTTCCTAGTAAAGGAACCTCAGACAAAATGTTTTTAGAAAGAGCAAGACATCAGATGTTGTACACTAAATTACTGCTTCAAAGAATGCAGAATACAACACTATAGAAAACATTATCCATATTAAAGTAAAACTGTTCCATTAGTATTAAGGCATGAAGATTAGTTTCCTCAGAATAGTCAGGTAACTGCAAATATATTGAATATATTGTAGATTATACATATGGCTCAAGCCTGAAAATATGTATTTTATTATTTTTGCATAGCGAGAGAGTTGAAGACCCTTGGTTGCCATGACGTACATAGTACCAACACACTGCAAAACAACCGACTGCCTGCACCAAGTTTGATTTGCCCAGGGAGAGGTCATTAGTATGCAAACAAGATCTAGAGTAAGACGAGCCTAACTGCATCTCCTACTAGATTCACTACATTTCCTCCTTAACGAATTCATTTTCAGGTCAATTGAATTAATCTACTACAGCTGAGCCAACCTGATCTTAGAGCAACATACTTCAAACCAACATCTGATCATAAGGTCTGAGGACAACGCCCGTGGAAATTTGAGAGAAGCAGGTATCTAAAGGCATTCTGCACACTACCAAAGTCATAAGGGACCCAAACTGAACCCAAAAACTAGGTATATAAGATTATAGCTAGCATTCGCAAGGCCCTAAAGAAGTGAGTTGGAAAGAGTATATTCTAAATGATTGAACCATCATATACATACTTGGTGTCCTGCAAACTGTTTCCATTGTAGATGTACATACGTTTCACAGTCGCACCGTGTGGAATTTGCAGAGAGGCTAGACCATGGGCAAAGTTAGGCTGTGGAGGTACAAAATCACTCCTGTTAGGTGACACAGTAGACACTTCAGGTCAAAGTTACAAATCACATTAGAAATACAATATACGCTTACCGATTCAGATAAATCTCTAACCAAAGACACGGGGAAGATAAAAACACAACAACAACAACAAAACCAACCCGACTAGATGGCGTTTCTTCACATTACACCACTCTTGGATTCCCAGGCTGGGGAGAAACACTCACTATGTTTATCCACCAAAAGATGGCACTAGTCTGACAATTAGCCACGTGCATATTGGTAACTCCAGTCTTCTCGGTTTGATCACTGACAACTAGCAATATAAGAGTATTTGTACTGATATTCTGTATTTAAGTTCTAAGAAATAAGCTATCCTAAAGGTAGAAATGCTTTTTTCTCTTCCACCGCATTAATTTCAGCCTTTTAACATTTTTGCTAGTTTGTAAAATGCCTTTCTCTGATGAACAGAGACTCATTCATTAAATAGATTTTCTGCTCTCCTTATCACCACATTCTTACACATATTCTTTTGATAGGGATTTTGAGCATTCTCATCAAATAGAAAGCCAGATTCATTCTTTCATTGCAGTAAGAGCTTATTTCTTTCAACTTCGAAGATGACAAGACCTTTCTTCAACACCATTAACAGATTTTGGTGGCACTGGACGAAAAAGGAACTAACTTTGTCACAAGCAGTCAACAAAACCAAGATGCACAAGATACGAACCATTATCCTGGTCTACTTTAGCAGGACACCACATGAGGTAAGCACAAAAAGTTATTCTTATTAAAAAAAATTAACCCAGAGCAATAACCTTCACTGCTGTAGGAATTTAGAAAAAAAAAACCTAACAAATCTAGAGATGCCCTGATTTCCATCCTCTTTCTGAATTTGTCCACAGCACGACCACATGAAAACACAGGTTTCTAACATAGTCTGACTTCAGATTCCTTTTTAACATACTAATATCATAGCAACAGAGAAATCTTCTCCAGAGCCATGGAAGAGCCTGAGCCATATATGCCTCTTTTCTTAACAGAAATGGTGTGAGTAGGTTTTCATGTGCTCCTCACATAGACTCTGTTACCAGCTATATAAAAAAACCCAAGGTTTCCTTCAGACTTTTTTCCATTTCCAAAAGCAGAGATCACACGGCTTTGCTAACTAGTTTAGCATTCCTGTATGATCCTCTCTGAACTCAAAAGATGTTGACATCTTCAAATTTCACGTCGCTCTTCATTCAGCCTTTCTTAACACTCCTCCCTGAAAGGCCGCACAAACAATAGTTTTCTTCCCTCCGAACTGTTTCATACTACTCTGTTTTCTAAACTATCCTAACTATTTCTACCTGTTTCTAAGTCCTGGGGAAATTTCACCTTTCACTCTGTGCAAACAACATTTTACTAACTAAACTGAACAAGTGGACGAAAGACTTTGAGAAGGCAAAAATATCTTCTCTGCTGTTTTGGCAGCTAAAAAGAACTGAATCATCACACACACAAAGCATATTTAATTCAAGCTTTCTGTAACTATTCCTAATTATTTTCTTAGCTAACTGAGCCATGTACCAAAACAAGACACACAGATGCAATGGCTAAAATCGATTCTAGCGATTTTATTTTAACATCTTTTCAAATTTCGGTGTAACAATCAATTTTCTTAGCAGCTCAGCCATTTCATTCATAAACGCCCTGGGAACTCTTGCATGAAAAGCAACTACTCTTTGGTGGGACATTCTTTCTGTTTGGCTCACCAGGTTTCTATTTACCTTCCAATATTTCTGAAACGCAACTGAGCTTCACTACTGCTAAATAGTAACTTCCCCTGGTTACCCCCTTGTCCTCTCACAGGTCAAAACACACCTCCTGAAGTACTAGGCTGTGACATAAAACCATGTTGGTTGATTCTTCCCACTTTGTTTTGGCTCTTTAGATGCTTCTTTTCATTTTAATACTATACAGCACGCATTCTTTTTAACTGACAAGCCTAGGTAATACAACTGAGAGCGTTTCCATCCTCACACAAAACAAGTTACACATACATTTTCTTTTAGAATAGGTGGAAATCACAGAAAGCCTGATCTTGTTTCCCCAATAGATAGCAATTTCCAAAGATTTCAGAGAACACAGGTCAATTATTCAGTAACTCATGCGAACATTTGGTGAATACGCAAGGAAGCATTACAAATAAAGCCCATTCATCGGGCTTTCTAAAAGCACTCCTACTGAAGGACACTTAAGATGAAAACATATTTTATGAACTCTATCCTAGTTTAGTTGCATAATGCCTTCGATGAGATTCAAAAATATCTGATAAAAGAACAGCCTTCCTGCAGATTGCTTAATATTTACGTATTTGCATAGACAGCGCTCATATTTTTAGAAGACTCCTTTCAACAACAGAATTGCTAGTCCCAGTTCACGATGCAAGCAAAACCTCTAAGCACACGCCTTCTGCTAAAAGGAAGAAAGTTTTTAACTTCTAAATGATTACATAGCATAAATAAGAACACAACCGAGGAGTTAAATTCTTTCCAAATTACTGGTTTCTTTTGCTTGCAGGCGAGACATGCTGTCGGTGATATTTTGCAAGTACCATAGAGGCAAAAAAAAAAGACTATCCATTAACTAAGAATGGTTGCTGACCTCGTACTTCGGAGTTTCAGTCCAGGAGTCTAACTGAAAAGAAAACGACAGTCCTCTGAAATTGAGGTGAAAGAGTTGCTCAGCTGAATTATACACTAAAAGGAAAAAGAAAGAGAACAGTTACTAAAATCAAGTAAGAATCCTTCGGTTCAAATCTAAGAGCACTTCCATCACCCTCAATGAATTTACTACATCTCAAGATGCGGGAGGAACATGATTACACTGGACAGTAATAGTTTTCCTTTTAGTTTGTTGTGCTAGAAACACAGCAACAAGAGAAACCTTGGATTCATTAAAGTGAGAGTTGCCTACGTAAGCCTGCAGGCACTAACCTACCCCTAAAGATACAATTATGCAACGTCACAATCAATTATACCTTAATATACCTAAAGCAGTTTAAACAGCTCCTATTAGCACGAAGCAATTCTGTTCATTGTTCTGTGAAACGCTCGTAGAATATTAACCAGTAAGTCTTTTAGGAAGATGTGCCCAGAACACTGATAAATTCCATGTTTCACACCAGTGGGAAGTACATTCCCGAGCGGGAGCTCACAGGTACCTCCCTGCTACTTCCACCTCTCCCTCCCAAGAGGAGCTCCAGTATGCAATGCTGGGATAACATGGAACAAGGAGGGAATGATTCAGACATGCAGGTCCTAGGCTGTTTGACTAAAAAAAGCATCACCAGAAACACCAAACCCATCAGTCAGCTTTTAGGAAGAGCAGAAATAAATTAAGACACGTGCAGACTTCCAGCTGTCACCACGTCACGAGACGTCCTCATTTATTGCCATAAATTGCACATCATCAACTATAAACAGCAATAAAAAGTCACCCCAGCACTTAACGAGACACAGCGTTTTGTGAGACTGTGGAAAGTTTAAAAACAACCCCAGGAGACTGGGAGAGCTTGGGAACAGTTTTGTGATTGATGCTACCAAATATCAACCTGTGCCCAGTAGCCACTGGGGGAACACAGTGTTCTTATTAACACACAGAAGCTAGCTCATTTGCAAAACAGTTTGAAAACAGCAGAGGCCAAAAAAAGAAACCAAAACAATAAAGAAACTCCTTTATTCCACTTTACCAAAGGAAACTGGTTCAATATTCTTTTTTCTTCTTACAATTTTATATTTAAGATGACAGGGCAGAGAGAGAAAATGCATATAAATACATATTATTGGGTTTTTTTTCCCCTCCCACAAAGTGCCTTTCAAATGTTCAACTTGAAAGACATGTCACAAGATATCTGGACAATGCCAGACCGCCCAGGATAGAAAAATAATAGTTGAGCAATAAGCATTAAGTTTTCAAAAGTCATCATTTGCCTTTTCTGCAGAATGTGCTGGTTAAGAGCATTTTCCCTGCTTGTCACTCAAAGGAAAACGTGTGGGGAGAGAGGGAAATGTTTTGATCTGGAGGAAAATTACACAAATCTCTCTCATGTGATAAATTATGATGCATCTTTTCCAAAGCCCACAGCCAGCTGGAGAAGTGTTTTTCCCCTAGTCATGCCAAGTGTGATATCTGATTATATAAATCGCATCAGTTCCCATCCCCTGAAACATTTGTTGATGTTTAGGCTTAAAGGGCAAGGAATGTTTTCACCCTTAGGAAGTTCTCTTGTGTCCCTCAAGACCATAAGTCACAACCACGTGACTGAACAAGGTAAGCCTTTATTTTATTTTATTTATGACACAGGTACCCTGCTGACTAACTCCCCTCAAAATTGCTGATAGAAGCAAAAAGACTCTGGGTGAAGGAAGGGGAGAGAGCCTGCCTTCCAGGAAAGCAGCAGAGTGTGACCAGCTGCAAACGTTTCTGTAGAGCAGGACAGGACAAAGCCACGGCCACCTGCAGAGTGGACACAGTTCTGACAAAAGCAGAGGCAGATCCAGAAGTCAAGTCTTCCTGGTACCAAACGCAAGGCTTTTCTGGCACTCCAGGGGAGCTTGGGCAACCTCTGAAGTCTCCCAAGAGCTACAGAGCTAGAAGACAGGACCTCCCCATCCCTGCCAGGCCACTGGGGCAGGAGGGAAGGATGGGGTTGTTTTATTTTCCTTCTACCTTATGACTCCAGTTGAACCCCACAGCCCTCATCCCTGCTGAACGGCACTTCGGCAAACAGCCGCATCCACGAGGGCTCAGAACAGGATGTGATTTCAACAGCCCCACTGGCAAGAGCAAGCGCTTCCCAGCAGGAGGGCAGGTCAGAGAATCATGGAAATGTGGGAGAAAAATCTTGGCTTGGGTGAAGCTATTGACCTCCACAGTGGTCATATTTCAACCAGCCCCATGACAAAAATACTACAAAGTTTCAAACTAACATTAGCCAAAAAAAAAAGTAATGAAGCTGCTTGCAATTTTCCTGATGACTCTTCTTTCTCAAAACCACTGATTTGGCAAAACCAAAACTGCTCACTGAAGGTTGGTTTCAACACAAACCCGTTGCTAACTTTTTGAAATACGTTCTGAAACTATCGCAGTATCCCGTTGCAGGAAAGCTCTGCTGCAATCACCTGGGTTTTAAGTGAAAGGCAACATTTTGTTTAAATTCTAGTGGAGCTCAACACAGAGATAAACACAAAGTACTTTTAAACTTTTCTTTTATGGGACATGAAAGCACCATCATCACCCTTCCCCACATGCTGAAAACCACGGTGTTTTTTTGCCTTTTTTGCCTTCCAGAAAGTAGAAAGGAAAAAGAAGAATTATCAAAAACTTGCATTGCATAATACAGTTCAAAGTGTTTATGACCGGCAGTTAATTTACTTCTGCTAAGTAGGATGTTAATGGAAGATACTGAATTTCCAATGAGGAAACCGAATAAGCAAATGCACTACTGAAATGGTAATATAGGCCAACATTTTAATAAATACATTTTCATATCTACGTGTCACTGGATGAAAAGATGTTATGAAGAACTATCATCAGATGAAGCAAGGGTGAAAGATTTCTTAACGGAATACAATAGGCGCACAGTATCTGGCAAATTCAGCACAAATTCATACTGTGCCAAGTAATGCTTTTAAGTGCTTGCATACAATTTTAAGCAGTAATAAAACACGCTATTGGTATCACAAGCCATGCTTGTAGCTGGGTATTTATTTTTATGGTTCATAATATTACAATTTTGCAAATAATTGCAAATAAACTATTGTCCCAGAACAAGCCAAACAGTCTGGTACATACTATTTCCATAATAGCTAACTGCAGTTCTCAGAGTTTCTGCCTAAGAGGAAATGTTAAAATCATGACCAAAGTGAAAATTAAAAAGGCTGATTCCTTCCTGTGGAGTATTATGGCTAGAAATCCTCCAGGCTTCATTTATCTCAATCTGATATTCACCTACTACAGCAGGCTTTTATGCCACATGACCCTCCGCAGTTAATAAATCCTGTTCTGTAACGTGCAAGAGCTTGCCTGCGGAGAACAGGGACAAACACTGGATATGCCACCGCCATCAATCACAAAGAAGGCCAGCCTATTTGGGATCAGCCCGACTACTGCAAACGGACTGGGTTAAGCTAAAAATAGGAAATGATGCTCCAAAAAGAGTATCTTGCCTATATGGAGTTAATCTTCTATCTTGTTATGCCAGTTTGCGGCTCCGTTTCTTGAAGGGTTCCGCAGCAGCTTAATTATAAATATCCTCTTCAAAGTTTCACCACTGACTTATTTTCATCACCTAACAAACCCCCAAAATACACTCTCCATTTTCATATGTAAACAAGGAGTTTAAAGATAGTCTTTTTCCTGCTACAGAGCTGGTGATCAGCCAAGTAGCTGTGCAAGAGTCAGAGTGGGTTCAGCCAGGTTAATTAAACTTGTCCTGGTTCTGGTCATGCTGCACGTAGGCTGACTCCACACCTCCCCAGTGCTCCCAGTAACAGGAAGAGAGGGAGATGCAAGGCAGTCACACACGGGCTCGGACTTCATCCTACCCTAGCAAGGGTATAACCATAATCTCAGAGCACAGAGCCTGGGCAAACAGTCCTGGCCAACCCCACAGAGAGATCAGCTCCAATGTCTATATGTTCATGGCATCCTCAATCCCTAAGGCCACTCCAGAGCTGACCGTGCGTAAGAAGGTGTGAAAACAACAGCATCAACAGTAAAGCTCCCAGTTTTCTGGTATTGGCAGTTCAAAACAGATCATTAATGACATCTCAATACATCATTCTGTGCCAATGACTCTCTGCCTCACTATTTCACTTAAAGTCCCAATTGAACATATAGTACATTTTACATGATATCCCAGTTATAAGAATAAGACCATTCTAGAACACAACTTGAGATCATTTGACTACAGAAGCGCCTACACATTTCTCCAGGCAGACACACAGGAAAGGGCTTCCTAGAAAGAAGTCTGTCAATTTGATGTGTTTCTGACTCAGAAATACTTCAGCTTACCTCCTGGATGCGTTGCTCCAAATGACTGATCAATTTGTTCTATGGTTGGAGCAATTGCCTGAGAGTTAAAGTGGACACCACTGAAAAAGAAAACAAAATTAATCTGCCTTACAAATATTGAATGGATGCTACAAACGTTTACTAATGGCAATACCACATTTAAATTGGAAGAAGTCTCCAAGACTGAAGGAAAAAGTAAACCAGTAATTCAACCAAGTAGTGTGTTCAAGAATGGGCAATTATCTACATTCCTTTTCGACAGTTCTTTTTTAACAAGAATGATTGAAAAAATAAATTCAGGATTAAAGAGAGAAACTAGTCACTGTGATCAAGAAGAAATCATGGGAGATCTTAAGTCACTTACCAATATTTTAACTTCACCTTAGTCAAGTCATAAACTTCAATCACCTGAAACAGAGGAAACAAACAACACTGTACTTCACACATTTGCAAATCATTAAAGAGGCAAATTCTTATCAAAAGGCATGAGAACTAGTGCCGAAGAAATCCTGTGCAGGGTAGTAAGTCCTAGCACTGACTGCGCTGTTTCAATTTTCCAGCTCTTTTTCTAAAGGCAAAGATGAACAAAAAAGCAAAAGCAAGTAGCAGCATTCCATTTCAATACCACCTAAAAAGACACGTAGCAATCTCTCAGATCATTACCGAAGGTAATCAGAAGAGCAGCCCACAAAGAATAAGAGCGAGACATAATACCTAGTTCTGATATTTATTAAATATTTTAGACCTCACTGAATATTCCAAGGAACTCCCCTCTCTGCAGATAATATTAGGTATGGATCCTTTGTCCTCAATATATTACTGCATACGTGCAGCTGAGATTGATCTCATATGATTTTTATGGGACTGTTACTGGATCCTGAGGCTAGATCAGGCTGTAAGCAGGTAATTTTTGGTGAGTAACCATGGTCAAACACAAGCTTCTTCCACCCTATGTATGTGCTCCTGTGTCAGCAGGAAAAGGAAAATACGTAGAGCACATCATAACCGCTGGAAAGAAAAGGTAAAGTGCTTTTTGTTGCTTTGTATAATCCTCCAACAAACCACCGGCAGATTTAGAGAGGACTCTCTTCAGCTAGACAACAAAGCAGAAATCCGCAGGGAGCTTGCTACCAAATGCGGCTTGAAAGCCTAAAAATATCACCAGCTAGGAAGGAAGTCTTGGTTTTGGGAGATGCCTGAGAAATAACCCTAAATAAAACAACTTGCAAGGCTCAAATCTATTAAAAAAAAAAACAACAACCCCAAAACGCGCAACATTTAATGGTACACTGTCGACTCATGAAAAGTTGGAAGAGTTCTCTGAAACACTTTGCCTTCTCCTCCTCCCTGAAGAAAGGGCGGAAACTTTTTAGGAACACTGCTACGGCTTTATTCCTGCACCAGCTTCTTTGGGTCTGTCAAGTCTTTCTATTTTAGTACCCTGCATTTTAATCTCTTTTTCACAACCAAATAGCAAGAGTGTATTAAAAAACAACATACAAAGCAAAGAAAAAAACGTATCCTGGTTTTTCCAGATTTGCTGCTGCTGAGCAACACTGAAAACAGAGCCGTACCATCTTTAAAACAGACATTACTTATTCTAGACTACTCTTTAACAAGTCCCTTTGCTCACTTCGGAACTGATCCCATAGAATTTCTTCTGTAAAGCTTTCTGAACGCTTTTACTAGTGTCAGTTTTCATAGCATTGTATGTATTTACACAGCTTTACTCTTCACAGTTCAAACAAACAGAAGGTATCACTACACCACTGAACCACAACACACCAGAAGTGATTGTTTTTCCTATTATTATATATTTCAAACCAAAAACAAAATACCAGAAGAGTTTAGTTTTTCTATTTTATCTTTAAAACAAATTGGGGAGAAAGCGGAGAAGATAAGCTCTGGCATAGTTCTTAAAACACAGGGTTTTAAAACGACAAAGCCAGACCCTCAAAAATTGTTTGGAGTGAAGAGACAGAGCATGCACATAGTTACAGCACTTCAAAAATGCTACAGGATTGTGATATTCCAAAAAGCATCAGAGAACAAGCCATGCCCCTAAAGTGATTATGCTTTGAGTTCAGTCTTCTTAAGAATTAAATATATTTTGGAAAGACTGCATACAGCAAGTGCTTACACTGATAAAGATCCATCTGACAGAGAATTTTCAAGATATTCTCTTGAAAACTGTAAACTCACATACACAATCTGATTAAGTTCTAAAGCTTGACAAAAATGGAAGCCCCATTATTACACAACGACTTCATGAACAGAAACTTCCATAAGGCAATTAAAAATTGATATCTGGAAAAAAACAAGTGCTCAGCTGTCCTCCACCGGAGCTCAACTTGCACTGAAAACTGTTGTCAAAAATAGGTATTCTTATAGTTAATATAAAAGGTATTTTTAAAAAGAAAGACATAAGCATATGATGGTGTTACAGGTTACTACTAGAGAAATATGTACTTCTAACAATTACTAATTTGGGTTGCTATTCATTTAAAGCATATAAAGAGGTTAAATTTCAGCTGATAGCACACTGCTACACTCATTTTTCTGATAAAGCACTAGGCAGATATTTTGCTGCTCATTTTACTGGAGCCATGAGTGAGTTAAGAAGAACAAGGCTACCACTGTTCCAACATTCGAAAGTATGGATGTGAGCACAGTATTTCAGACTTACGTAAAGGGTGAGCATTCAATTTTTTTTTACACCATCACATTTAACCCCACAGTTCTGCTTTCAAATGTTACATAGCAGGGCAGTTAGAGCAGTCCACTCTCATCCAATTAGCCCAATCAACACCCGGCACTGTGGTAAGCAATTTATGCACCCCAGGTGAGAACCACACTGATAATTGTTCAGCAACAGCCGGTCCTGCCAAAAAGGTCCATCCTGAATAATTAAGAAGTTACATGCAGAGATTTTAAATGTTTCAGTTAAGAAAGCTTTTCAAAATTTCCTACTGATCTAGTCATCTCTCTACAGCCCCCACAGCAGCCCATTCTGTATGGATGAACCACACCACTTTCCTAACAGAGCTTTTGTGACCTTAAATGCCACAGGAGGTTAGTGACCAGCCTGCCCTATATTTTGCATCTTAACTACACCAAGCATCCTAGAGAGGCAGGTAAGAACTTGGTCACCTAAAAACACAGCTCTGGAATTGCTGGGCTGAGGACTTTGATCACAGAGATAAAAGCTCATCCAGAACAAACTGTGAGGTGATGCCTCCTGCACTCACAACAGGCCTGAACGTGGCTTTCTGGGAGAAATTGTGCACTCACGGCCACACAAGTATGAACATAACCCAACTGAAAACTCAGAATAGGAGGAAATAAGTTTGTTTTCAAAAATAAAATGGCAGGACAAATAAAGGAACAGCTTGGGAAAACACAACACTGTCCAGTCTACATTAAATAATGATCTGATTTCAAATCCTAGGCTTAGCTTTAGTTGGCCTTTGGCAGCTTCTGGTGCATCTTGAGTCAAGTGAGATCGTCCTGAACCATCCTGGTCCTGTGGCACCTTACAGTCCCCAGTACAATGTTGAAGTGTCTTAATTCTATAAACCAAAATTTAACCCCCAAACCAAAGAAACTGTAGTTCATTATCACAAGAGAGCGCTATATATGGCAAGCTAAATGTCTAGGGCCACATACTTAATAATGCTTCGTTAAGTGTCACCATTCCCTAGGGCTTTGTTTTGTAATGCTTTATTACCTTAAGTCTCTGATTGAAAGCATCAAACAGCAGTTTGATTCCATCCTGAGTCAGGTTAAGGATGAGGTCATGGCTAAGAGGTGACTGTAAAACAAACAAAAAAAAAACCAACTGTCAAGTTGTTTTAATTTCAACATTTCTTTGTTAAGATATATAGCATTGTATAAGTGTAAATTGGTTACTTTGGGAAAATAAAACTGCCTAAGAAAACAACCACTTGTTCAACAAATAAGCATAACAAAACCACATTTGACCAAACCTCTCAAGCCCCTCAGTTTATTTATGAAAAGAAACAGAAGTGTCTGCATGAGACCTGCACCCTGCAAGAACTCTCAAAGGATAGCTGCCCGTTACTTTAAAGGGGGGAGACACAGGGGAGAGAAGGGGCAGAACCACCTGGAACATTAACATTCCAAGTTTAGCATCAGAGAGATCATGCAGGGACAGCCTGTTGCGTTCTTGGCGCGCAGAAACGGCCCATCTCACCAGGTCTTGCATCAGAACCAAGCACACAATTGACAGAAGGACGGTGAGAGGGCTTTCCACTTCCAAAAATCAAAGAGCATCACAGTCTTTTTCAGGCCTCAAAAGGAAGGCTTCAGACTCTTACGTTGCGAATTTAGGTTTCCTTAGTTACCGTGAATCATAACAAGGAAAGGCTTAATTTGCAGTCTGCTGGAGTCACTAGGAGACATTCCACTGGCTTCACTGGTGTCTGTACAGGCTCTGTGCCATCCCCGTCTGCTGCGACACTGGAAGCTGCTCACACCCATCCCGGTACAATCCACGCACACGCAGCCGCCAGTTGGCCCTAATTCAGCTATTTGATCCTGTACCATCTAAAGCACATTTGCTTCAAAAAGCTCTGTGCTCCACAACTGTCTCCTCAGAGAAGAAAAGAGGCTGAAGGACAGGGAGGCAGCAATATTCGTGCCCTAGAATTGCACGAGGCAGTCATCTGGCAAAAGACAGAATGGGGATGGGACATCTGGGGCACATACAGGTTCTAACGCAAGTAGCCACACCATACAGACCTTTTAATGAATTAAGCATAAGCCATCTTAAAAACTGTTATTCCCCCTCTTTTGTCTACTGGGAAAAAGTCTGTGTTTTGACTGTCACAAGTCTAATTTTCATCCTAAATTTTCTCACCTCTTTGTTCTCACCGTCTTCTAGCCTGGATACTTTCTGTGCGTCTCCCATCCCTTCCCAAACCATGCCTTCAAATAATCAGATTCTAGATTTCACACTGCTAGGTGAAAAACAAGCCACGGGGCTTTCAATCTCCTGCGACGCAGATTTCCCATTCCCCGTGATCACTCCTGTAGAGCTTTTCCTGAAGCGGGTTCAGTTCAAGCTCATCTTTCTTCAACACCAGTGATGAGACGTATAAGATTTTAAATGAAATCTTCATGGTGCCTTGCACAACGGCATCAACACTTCACTACTGCTGGGAAACTTTTATGATACTGTGTCAAATCGGAGCAGCACTGCAATACGGCTGTGAGCCTGAGATAAAAAGGTCTAATGTTGATCCTGATGGCCTTTTTTAAAATCCCTTATAAATCTAATTCAGAAAAGCTACAGATAGAGAAAAAAAAAATAAAAATCATGCTGCGTAACATTTAAATATACCAGCTGAGCTCTTGTGATACAGGATATGCTCTGCATCTCACTGGTTTCCAAGCAGAATTTTCTTACGGTTATTCTAAAATTGATGAAACTATCTAAAATTGATGAAACTATTACAAGTAATTTTGAGTGGGTGAAAAAAAACCCCCACAAACATCTGAGGAAAACCTTGATAATTATTATAGCCAATAGCTTCTATTCTACACTGGCATATTTTCTAATAGAAGAAAAGTTTCAAGGGCATAAATTTAGTTCATGGGACTTTTAAGACACAAAATAGAGCCTCAAGTATGAAAGATGATGCCAGGAGGCAACAAGAGGGTCCTTCCTGAAGGAAGGAACTCAAATGTGCAGTTAACAATGCTAATCTCCACAAAGCTGCAGGAAAAACCGCTATCACTGAACAATCCTATCAACACAAATCTAGAGGAAGCAGCTTAGGAAAACCTACAAAGGTAAATACCCCAATTAAGCTGACCAAAAAGGAGTTAAAATTCTTTAGTCACACAGAAGAATCCATCAAGCTTTTCTGGCACAGCTTGGGCATCCCATTTGTGTCAAGTTCAAAACAGAACCACGGGCAGATCTAATTGCATTTAATTGTCATATAAATTTTTGAAAGAAAACTCTCGACTGCACTTCCAGGATCAAAAAAGGTCAGTGTTTTAGATGCAACAACTTCAAATTACATTTGACCCCTGTGCTCAAAGGCATTATTTTAGAAAGTAAGGAGGAAAGACACGAAGGCTGTTCAAGTGTGGTTGAACTAGGTAAAACTTGGGCACGAAGTTTGTGTAAAGCTTTGAAACTTCTAAGCACTGCAGCAGCATCTCTTTGTGCCCAGCTGCTAACGAAGTGCCTGATGTTCTGCGTGAGGGTGAGGACAGAGCCAGATGGTCAACTGCAGGCCCCGAGAGGCACGTGGAAAGAACCGCACCAATATCAGGCACTGAACTGGAACAATATACAGAAAAATACCAACATAACTATTCCACAAAGCCGAGAACTACTATTCTGTTGGACTATGCAGCTGTTAAAAAACACCTTTGCATTTATTACAGTTTGGGGAGAAAAACCCTAAGAATAACCCCTGCAGAGACAATAAAAATTCAGTGCACGTGGTCAAGCACAATGTAACTGTCCAAGAAGCGCAAATAGCTAAGCAGTGTTGTATCTTCTAGCCTTCTAGCACTGGACTGCTAATCCTTCTGTGATTCTACAAAACTGAGAGGAATAGGGATCTCACCAGTTATCTAAACAAGCCTAGAAATAATTCTGGAATGCTCTGGGGTAAGAAAAAAACCAAGAAACCTCTCAAGCATACAAAAACTAAGGAATGCATTCAGTGCCAGCTGGATGCTCCCATGCAGTAAGTACAAGGAGCTAGATTTTCAATTCAGCCATCGTAAACCCCATAAATCTACATACTGTCAAACAAAAAAAGATAACTCATTTAATTACATGAAATATGTATCCAGCAGTGAACGCCAGAGTCAGGCTTCTTCTTTAGCCATTGAGTATTCACTGTGAATGCACAAGACCTCAAATCGGTATTTTGATACAAATTGAAATTCTAGCAAACTTTGCCTTTTTCCTGATGCAAAGATCTATAATCTACAACATTTGAATATCATCTCCTGATTAACATGCACTTAATGTGTATTTGGAGAGTCATACTCCTTCTCTTGTCCCATCTCCTCTTCCCTTCCATCTCCTTCAACGCAAAAGTAGGTATATAACACCTTTTA
This sequence comes from Calidris pygmaea, assembly GCA_003697955.1. Classification (NCBI taxonomy): domain Eukaryota; kingdom Metazoa; phylum Chordata; class Aves; order Charadriiformes; family Scolopacidae; genus Calidris; species Calidris pygmaea. Next base: position 143,086 of record QJSC01000491.1, read on the forward strand.
TTTGAACTAGCAGAAAGGTTTCACTTCTGGTCCCCTTTTTGATGGAACTAACAAATGTTTGTCATGAAGAACAACTAAAACATCTATAGCTGGTTTAATTTACTGCATCTGCTTTCTGCAGACAAAATTGCAGATCCAGAGAGGAAGCCTGGAAGCCTTTTGAGTGGGTTCATCACCACTAAACCAAAGAAAAGTGGCAAGTAATGAGTAATTCAGTACTTCAAAAATACTGCAGCGCTTGACAACGATAATGTAAAGAGACTAGAACTGAAGTAACCAGGTAATTACAGAACACGTCCCTTCTTAAAAGGGAAACAATACTACCCCACCACCGCACACACAAAACTGCTACCTGTTAAATCACTGCACTGCAGACTATAACACTTGATGCGAAACTGTTATAAAAGCTACACCTCTGGTGCGGTGGCAATAATTTGGTATCATTCGATTTCAAGTAGATGCACAATCCATACAACGCGTCTGTTAGCACGATGAAGTATCCTCATACCCCCTAACGCCTTAATTCTGGACGCAGGGAGGTGTGTGACCCGGCCAGACCCTGCACTACTCACCTGCTCACTGTAGAGAACCTGGACGTTTTTGATAATGCGACAGTGCTTCTGAAGAATTGCTACAGCCTGAGCCAACGGCATTCCTGTGAACAAAAACAGTGGCATTTCTTCAGTTCAGGGACCGACCAACAGTATTTTTTAACAGAAAGGTTACAGATGAGGTAAGAGAGCTGCCATGAGCAAACAGTACATTACAACAGAAAGGTATGCAATCAACAAATAAGGCTACTTGACTCACGGTATCAGCACAGACCTGTTCTTTGAAACAGAGAAGTCATTGTTTATCTACCAGTTCGTTAGGCATATATGAAAGAAAAGTATCCCTAGCCACAAAATTAACCTGCGAAGTTCAGGTAGAAAAAGCACAGATCTTTCAACAATCCATGTGCAAAATTTTCTACTTCTTGGGGTCAACAATCCGATAACTGATAAAACAGCCTATACCAAATGCCACTAGAGCTGCCCAGAGCGTTCTTACACACAGGCAGTGGACTCCTGGATTGCATTTTATGGCACAGCCTTTATCGGGCTTGATAAACTACCGAGTGGCAGTATAAACCAGATACAAATATTAAAACGGAGCAATGATTCTCCTTAGACCTGCCAACCCCCGTTCACCGCTGACACCACCACACTTGGTGTCAAAGCAGGAACTTTATCTTCTCGGTTTCCAGACAAGATAAACATGCTAGACAATTTGGTTTAATTGGAATAATACACTTCATAGACATTCACCCTCTAACATGATTTCAAGGGTGCTATTTATTTTTTTTTTTCCTCCAGTGCATATCTTATCTTTCTAGCTATAAATTTTTGGTAGTGGAGTGAAACGGCTGATTCCGCAGAAAGAACAGCGCCACGCCATCTCATCCTTTATCACACTTAAAACCTTTGTTGCCTTTCCAAACGGAACGCGATCGTGTTCCTGGATTCAAAGCAGGCACTTATAAAGGGAGGTTATAAGCTCATAATTGTGAGGTTTTATTTCCCTACTAATTGCTGCAAGTCAATTCAGATTAGTTATCTGTCACTGTATTTACACCCCTTGCCCCGTTCTTGTCTATGTTAAACTTCAAGAAAGTTGCCTTGACTAGGTAAAAATTTACCACAGGACCTACGCTTTTATTGAGGTGACAGTTCAGGCACTCAAATTTTTAGTTACTAGCCACCCTTCTCGAACTCAGACTGTACATCATGTTCGAAAGCACCTTTTAAACATCATCGACAGTACCAACTGAGAAAACTCCTCCTCTCTCTCTCCATGTGTACATGGAGATTTATATTTCACACACACAACTAGATCACCATAGGGATTACTTTCATGTAATAGTAGCATAACACTAAAAAAAAAAACAAACAACATTCTTTTCAGTGTCACATTAAACTACATGCTTGTCGTGCCCATATGTTGCAGCTTTTCTACAATTAAGAAATAAAGTTTTGGCAAAACAGGCTCATAAATTGGAACTACAGTGATTCAATTTGTAAATACCATATAGAAATGCCTCTGTAAAATTGTTTTTCACATTAGCCCATAACCCTGGAAACAATTTTTTTTTTTTTCAGCTAGAAAATATACACCAGAAGATGATATAAAAAGAATAGTTATTATTTTAATAACAGTAATAAAATTAAAATGCACAGAGCCACAATAGAGAAGCCTGTTTCCTATTATCTAGGAAGCAGCGGTTGCCTTGTAGTCTAAGGAGCTGAGTTTTAAAAAGACAGTTATTATGTATTAGATAATATTTTCAAAATGGAACAGAAACATAAATAACAGCAAGAAGCTAAGATCAAAGCTGCTGCTGTGAAAGTTTCACATTTCTTAACCTAACAAAAGCTATGATTCCAAAAAAAAAAGTAAAGATGATTTAAAACTTTAAAACTGATTTTTGAAGTCAGAATTTCTAGGAGACTTGCAGAGGTAAGACCATTAGGTTTTTAAAAAAAGCAAGTGGCAAAGGCTGAAGCAAAGCCAGCAAACAAGCTGGCAGAATCTACACACCGATGGCAAGTGTCAGAAGTAGGTAAGGTTTCAGTAAAAAAAAGTATGTGGTTAAAAAAAAGTGCACACAAACACGAAGTTCAGTCTGTCGTCCGATGTAAACTGATGCAATCTTGGGCTGGTAAGTGTGCAAACAGATGGCTCATGTGACTCTCTTACTCAGAGCTTTCTCAAGCTGCAAGCAAACGGACAGGGACTGATTTTGTTCAGTTTTCAGCGCCCGAGAATCAAGCAGGTTTTGCCACGCAGCTGTGAGCAGTGACTTAAGTTCTCCAACCTAAAAAACACGTGGAGGAGCCAGTATCCTCCCTCTGCCTCCATCAGCAGAGAGCCAAAGGAGGAGTATAGAAACTGGGTTATTTTTCTCCACCCTTCTCACACACACAACACCCCCTTTTCCTCAACATTCGTCAGCCTTCACAGTCAAAGAGGGAAAACAAAGAATTCTTTTTCCCCTGCTCATCAGTCAGGGGGAACAGGGAAGCAAACATGGTTTCCAGCAGATCAGGCAGTCAACCAAAAGGGAGCCATGGCAAAAAACACCCACAAAGACCAGCACTAGGTCTCTCTTATCATTTTCCCTTTTCTAAATGCTGGGGTGACACGAGTGGCACAAGACACTTCTCCCACATACTCTGGTCATGGACAATGTGGCTTGAAGCATTAGTCCATGCTAAGCCTACGTGTCTTCAAGGGGAGGGAGGTAGAGGAGTGAAGAAAGATTGAGAGAGAAGAATTACAAAAAAAAAAAAAATCCAAGAGAAGACGAATCACAACACATTAAATAAAGAGAAGTGAAACTCAGTAGGAAAAGAAAGTATAAAAAGCAAGAGAAATGCAAGTATGCCTTAGAAATTATACATCTCAAACGCTAATAATACAGCTATAGGCACTACAGAACAAGTATTTAATTGTTCTCCTTTAAAAAGGCAGGAATGTAGCCCAAGAGGTGCAGTGAGACAGGTATCTAATTGAACACAAAACTCAGCCTCGGTGAAATTTTTTATGCTCTGGTCACACAGTGAGTCAACACATCGAGCCAGAAACAGAATCCAAAAACTCATGTAAAAAATTTTCCTGGCATTTCCCCCTCAGTCATCTCCATTGTGGGCACACCACTGGAAGCCGGAGTCAGCAACAGTTCAGGAATACTGCCACTCGCTCTGCTAAGAGAGGATTCTAAACAAACCACGAGGAGAATACGGCTGGCAGCGAGAATCCCATTTACACCGGCGCTTCCAGCCTCCCCACCACCAACACAGCCGAACCAGCTTCATCAGCGGGGGCCATTTTTTATACAATATATCGCTAGGGCCAGACAAAGTTGAAGTATCTTAATACCTAGTCAACCTCCTGCTCTATACCAGCAGGTCATGCTAATTATATATTAGATGCATCACGTGGTAGCTATGTTTACTCCAAGAATTGCAGCCCAGTTTCCTCCCGCTCGCATCCCTGCGTGTGTGTGTACACATAGACGGAGACACGGGATATAATTTTAACTTTAATAAAGTGAGATCGCACTAAAGGGCTTCTTCGAGGGTTTGGGGCAAAACGAAAATAATTTTCTCTCTTCCCTTTTTTTTTTTTTGTTTTTGTTTTTGTAAGGAGAAGGGAGGGAAGGCGGTACCGCTTATTGCTGAAGACTGTCAGGGTACACAATTCGAGATTGCTTTTCTTTTCAGGTAGTATGGGCACTAAAGGAGTGCGGAAGGTGACACGGAGCTGGGAGCACAGTAACATGCCAGCAGTACAAGGAGATCACCCAGATTTCAAGGGTGGGACCTGAGGTACTATAATTAGCCTCCAAAAGCCATTCTAACGCTCCCTGTAACCATCAAGTTGTACTTGACACTGAATTCACAGCGGCATAAACAGCCCTTTTGTGTTTGCCGGGTTTCACACAAACAACTCCATGTCAGGGCACCGCTCCTTTGGTGTGACCCAAGTTCATGGAACCCGTGGAACAGTGCTTTTAAGGAACACTTTGTCCCCCCTGCTGTCACAGGTGACAACAGCAACAGCAGCAGAAGTGTAACTCAAGTTCTGGCAAATACAGGCGGCTGCCACGCACAGCCCTGTTTACATCAGCGAAACTATTACTACCATTAACTGTGCTTTAGGCAGAGCAACAGCAAAGATGGAAAAGTGAGAGAAAGAGCTCAGGGCTGACATCCCAAATAATCACTCAGAAAATGCAACGGCTACGGTATTTGCTGAGAGGTTTAAGGACTACCAATATCTACTTGAAAACACAGGTCATCTGAAGAATCTATACCAACTGAGTTACATCTAAGTGCCCTTAGCTGAGCACCAGCCAAATTTCCATCATCTCAGGGAAAGTTCTTTCTTATCACAGTACACACAACAATGACTGCTAAGGAAGGACCTCTCTGAGAGATGAAGAAAATAAGAATCATTGGCGGGGGGGGGGGAAAGAGAAACACTTGCTATCTAACCCTGCAAAAACCTCCCAAAAGTTTACTTTCTCCACTACAATGTCGCAATCCAGCAACGACACAAAGGAATTGTGAAACTCAACTACTGATATTTACGAAGGCTTTGTACAGAAAAGCACAGTTTTTACGCCAAGCATTAGGTGCACAGTTGAAGATGCTGGTATCACCTGACATATATTCAGGTGACAGTCAGTGAGTACATCCACGCCTCCTTTTAGGAGTCAGTTAAAAAAAAATGACTAGTCTGAGTCGGCAAGCCAAAAACAAGGTAAGAAAGTAGAAGAAAGCACACAAGCTGATACGCAAAGCACAATTCGGCATTCAAAAGTGAAGAATGAGACTATATGCTGTAAGGGAAGCCTTAAAGCTCACACATCAGTATTTTTAGCGACAGAGAAAAGTGAGTTTTGACTCTCCCTCCCTTTCACTCCTGCAACTCCCTGGACGCGTTGGGAGAAGCCTTGTGATGGGGAGGGGACGCGGATCATCCCCCCCCCCGCCCTGCTCACACACAGGGGGGTGAACTCCGGGGGTGGGAAAACACACACACAGACAAAAGCACACTTACCCAAGGTGAACTCCCATTGCTCGTTCCCCAGAGACCGCTCGGGCACCACCTCCAGATCTAGCATTGGCTCAGGTAGCGCGGAGGCCGCGGGGCTGGCACGGCGGGTCACCCGGTGGCAGGGCCGGACCTCTGAGGGAAGGCGGGAGGGGAAAGAAGCTGCCGACCTGCCCCCCCCGCCACACCACCCCCCGGTGTGTGTGTGTGTGTGTGTGTGTCCCTCAGCCCCTCCGGAGGCCAGCGCTGAGTCACACCGGAGCCCGGGCACCGGCACCACAGCCACCACCCCCCCCCCCATCGCCTCACGCCGCCNCCCCCCCCCCCCCATCGCCTCACGCCGCCGCTGCCCCCCCCCAACCCCAGCACCTCCCCGCCCTACCCGGGGCCTCCACAAGGCTTGGGCAGCCCAGGGGAAGGGGAGCTTCGTGGTCGGGCCCGGAGGCACCGAGGGTGGCCCCGGTCCGCCGGAGGACGGGAATGGAGATGCGGGGGGGGGGTGTGTGTGTTGTGGCTCGCCCCCCCCCCCCCCGATCTCTCCCCCCCCTCCCCCGGCGCGGCGGGGCTGCGACTCACCTCACTTGCGGCTGCTGAAAAAGTGCTTTGCGGCTGTCGTCAGGCGAGCCCGCGCGCGGGGCGGGGCGGAGAGCGGCGGGGCGGGGCCAAAGGAGGCAAGCCCCGCCCCCAGGCCGTGGGGGAGAGGGGAAGGTGGCGGCCTGGGGAAGGGGAGACCGAGGGTTCGAGTCCCGCCCCGGGAGGGGTGCCCTTAAGGGTGGTGGGGGACACCCCCACTGCCACCCCCCACCCCCGTCTTTGTCTCCAGACGAGTTGTCTCCTACAAGGCAAGGTCTAGTGGTACCGTGTCACAGACCGCCGTGGTAAGGTCAGGATTTTTTAAAAAAAAAAATAAATAAGAAAACCAACAACAAACCCAAACCAACCCGGTTGCATCCTGTTTTTCCGGTTGAAAGGCCAGGGTGTGGGAAGGAGAGGAGGAGAATTAGTCAGAGACACGAGCGAAGTTACCCCAACAAGCACAGGAGTGACTCAGGAAGGAAGAAAGTCTTAAGGAGGTCATTGGTCTTGCAACGTTGTTTGAGAAAACAGGAGGGTCACCACCCAGAGGGCTGTGGTAGCCAAATCCCGAGCTTTTTTTCCCCTAAAGAAGTCCAACCCTTTGACCACCAACCCCCTGGAGGGATGATCACCATACATGAACCGCTTTGCTCAGACCCAGAAGACCCCACATGCTGGCATCCACGCAACGAATGAGGATAACAGAGCTCTCCCAAGAGGCTGAGATGCTCCCACCTCCCGTCCACCACCACTTTGGACACCCCACAGCAGACCACCACCCATTTATATACAGCAGAAGCTTGATACAAGATGAATGGCACCAGGTCAAGCATTGCCCAAAGTAAGCAGGGAATTAAAAAATAAACATGACAAAACCCAAGGGTACGTACCGGTGCCAGATTCATGGGAAGTGACGCGTCTGCTGGAGTGGGGCTGCACCAGTGATGGAAAAGTCAAGAGAATCCAGAGGGTTTGGAAGTGGCTGTAATACCTTCTGCTGGCAGGTCGGGACACCAGGAGGGACCGGAAGCTGTAGGAGAATGATTTTTCCCATGTTTATTGGAGGGTGGCAGCAGAAAAACCTCTCTTTGGGCAATACCTGTCTCCCGTCACCTCATCTCTGCCACATCCTTCAGGGCGGTGGTACTCGCTCCTGGCTTGACCCCACCATCAGCATGCCCACCATGTCTCACGGGAGATCTGCAGCTCATATTAAAAAACAAAACAAAAAAAAATTAAGAAAAAAAAAAAGAGAAAACCAGCAGATATAAAACCAACAGGTGCAGTCACACCTCTTTTTTCCACGGGCAGACCATGCCATCACTGGCAGGGGCAATCAAACCATTGAAAAAGAAATCCCTGTCTCATTTCACAGAATCACAGAATCCCATGGGGTTGGAAGGGACCTCTGGAGATCATCTAGTCCAACCCCCTGCCAAAGCAGGGCCACCCAGAGCAGGTCCCACAGGAACGTGTCCAGGTGGGGTTTGGAATGTCTCCAGAGAAGGAGACTCCACCACCTCCCTGGGCAGCCTCTGCCAGGGCTCTGCCACCCTCACAACAAAGAAGTTCCTCCTCCTGTTTAGATAGAACTTCTTATATTCAAGTTTGTGCCCATTTCCTCTTGTCCTGTCCCTGGGCACCACTGGAAAAAGACCGGCCCCATCCTCTTGACACCCTCCCTTGAAGTATTTATAGGCATTGATCAGATCCCCCCTCAGCCTTCTCTTCTCCAGACTAAAAAGACCCAAGTCCCTCAGCCTCTCCTCGGAAGGGAGATGCTCCAGGACCCTCATCATCTTTATAGCCCTCTGCTGTCCCCTCTCCAGCAGTTCCCCGTCCTTCTGGAACTGGGGAGCCCAGAACTGGTCCCAGTGCTCCAGATGGGGCCACCCCAGGGCAGAGCAGAGGGGCAGGATGACCTCCCTCCACCTGCTCGTCACACTCTTCCTGATGCCCCCCAGGATGCCATTGGCCTTCTTGGCCACAAGGGCACATTGCTGGCTCATGGGCATCCTGTTGGCCACCAGGACTCCCAGGTCTTTCTCCTCAGAGCTGCTCTCCAGCAGGTCACCCCCACCCTGTCCTGGTGCAGGGGGTTATTCCTCCCCAGGTGCAGCACCCTACACTTGCCCTTGTTGGAGTTCATCAGGTTCCTCTCTGCCCAACTCTCCAGCCTGTCCAGGTCTCACTGGATGGCGGCACAGCCTTCTGGACTGTCAGCCACCCCTCCCAGTTTTGTATCGTCAGCAAACTTGCTGAGGGTACATTCCACCCCCTCATCCATGTCATTGATGAATATATTGAGGAGGACTGGACCCAGTACTGACCCCTGTGGAACACCACTCGTTATGGACCTCCAACTAGATCCTCTGCCACTAATCACGATCATTTGGGAGTGGGACCTCAGGCAGGCTCTGCTCCCAACACCACGGTTCTCAGCGTCTGCCTTCAGGTCACAGAGCTGTCAAACGAGGACAGCTTTTAACGTACCTGGCGTGGAGCAAACCCTGGGGAAATCAGCCTTCCCTTCAAGTCGGCTCCACGGTGCTATATTTATTATTCACACCTCGCTTGCTTTTTATTTTTTTTTTAAAAAAAGAAGTAATTCTAAGCACAGTTTTTTTTTTTCTTTTCCTTATTGACATTTTCTTCAGAGAAATTAGCCCTTGGCCTCTCAGGAGCATTAGGCTGATGCTTCATCATGAGCCACCTGCGGCACTCCAACTCACCGTACCCATATATATGTGTGATGACATGATTGTGTATATATATATATATATGGTGACATCCATAAGGAGAACACACTTGAGAGAAGAAACACCCACCTCGTGTGCCCCGTTTTATTTCTTGGGGCGTGAAGGACACCACAGCACCCAGGAGGCAGGACACCACCCCTTGGGTTGGGGGCGCTGGGTGGACGCAGGTGGGACGGGCTGTGCAGAAACCTCTCCTCCGACTCACTCCTGCCTCGGGGCACCGCAACAGGCTGGGCTCGCCTTAAAATGATAACTCAACAGCCTTCAAAAAAGGATAGGGAAAAAAAAAAAATAAATATCACAAATACGGGCCAAATTCCCCCTTGTAGGTTCGGAGATTAGGAAGGAAGGAGAAGGAAACCCAAATACAACTGGGGAAATAATAAATCCTGAGCTAACTGATGGCTGGATGCACCCCTACCCCGCCGTTCTTTTCCACCCATCGCCCCCAAACCCCAGCCAGAGGCAGAGGAACGCTCAGAGCTGCCCCAAGCCACCCCCGTCCCCGTCCCTGCCACGCTGGGGCTTTGCTCTTTAAAATAATAAGCCGTGTATTGACAGGGAGCTCTCCTCCCGGGAGTCTGCCAGCCCCTTCTACGTCTCTGAGCTTAAAATATAACCCCGAAATACCTGGGAGGGCAGAGCAAAGCTGCCGGCAGGGCAGGCGAGGGCAGCGGCACCGGGGGCAGCCGTGTTGGGTGTTTTCTGGTCGCCAGGCTGTGACACCCCCCCCTCCCCCCCCCCCCCAACGCCGGGGTGAGCAGGGAGGTCCCCCAGGGCGCAGGAAATCCCAGCCGGCTGAAAATCCCACCGCGGCATCCCGAGGGAGAGCGAGTGCCGGTGCAACTGGAGATGGAGCACCTCCTCGCGTCCGTGCCCACCACCGAGCCCCCGCTCGGCTCCCCTGGGTGCAGGAAAATACCCCATCACCCACCTCAGGTAGGATTCTCAAAGGGGCTGGTTTCCTTTCAGACCACAGCTCTCCTTCCGCTGGTCAAGATCAATAAAGAATAAAAAAAAAATCCCAAGTCATAGAATCATGGAATCATTAGAGTTGGAAGGGACCTTAAAGCCCACCCAGTCCCACCCCCCTGCCCTGGGCAGGGACACCTCCCACCAGACCAGGTTGCTCCAAGCCCCATCCAACCTGGCCTTGAATGCTTCATCCCTCCCCTGGCTTTCTCCTCACCTGGAAAGGCTGTCCCGGGCAGAGATCCAGCTCCGAGGTGGGTTGTTGTTTGGTTGGGTTTCTTTTTCGCACAGCCAAGGCGGTGGTTATAAAAAATAATCCCGGCTCACCCAGCACCAATTCTGCTCCTCACGTGGCCAGTGCCAGTGAGCTGCTGGAGGACATGGGGATGTTGTCCCTTTTATAGAATCTCTATTAAAGAATCACAGAATGACATGGGGTTGGAAGGGACCTCTGGAGATCATCTAGTCCAACCCCCTGCCAAAGCAGGGCCACCCAGAGCAGGTCCCACAGGAACGTGTCCAGGTGGGGTTTGGAATGTCTCCAGAGAAGGAGACTCCACCACCTCCCTGGGCAGCCTCTGCCAGGGCTCTGCCACCCTCACAGCAAACAAGTTCCTCCTCATGTTTAGGTGGAACTTCTTACATTCAAAGTTTGTGCCCATTTCCTCTTGTCCTGTCCCTGGGCACCACTGAAAAAAGACCAGCCCCATCCTCCTGACACCCTCCCTTGAAGTATTTATAAGCATTGATCAGATCCCCCCTCAGCCTTCTCTTCTGAGAGGAGAAGGGTTCTGTGGGTTTGTTGTGGGGCTGGGAGCAGCTGGTACCTGTGGGGATGCTGGGGATGGAGCTCCATTGCCTGTCCCCACCATGGACCAGGCGCTTTCTCTGGCCAGGGCTGGTGGACGTCAGGAATGGAGATTGGTGTGGGCAGCTGAAACCAAAACCCCTCCAGAGTGACCAGAGAAAAGCCTCCCCCGGTGACACCAGGCAGGATGGGCAAAGCACCATCGTTTTAGGAGTCTCCAGCTGCGAGAACAAGGGGAGAAACAGGTGAAAATTGAATTTAAAGAAAAAGAAAAGAAGTTATCTTTCCGATTCTCCAAATCCTTGGAAAATACCCATGTCCAGCCCCAGGGCTCAGGAAGCAATACATAGGAAAAAAAAAAAATACTAGCTCAGTTGTTAATGTTTCAGACCAAAGGGATGGCAGCGGATGCATCCATCGGACGCAAGCTGTGTTCCCTGCTACCAAAGGCTCACCATGCCATCACGTTTTGGGGTGGGAGACCGGCAGCTGGAGTGAATTACTGGGTTTTCACTCGGCTTTCCAAAATTCCACACCTCTGCGGGGAGACGTTGGTAGGGAAGAGCTGGGTTTTGCCACCCAGCCGGTCAAAGGAAAGAGGTGGGGGGAAAAAAAAATTTGCAAAAGCTAACGGGAGGGCCCAAAAAGCACTCCAGGGCTTGGGGTGAGGGCGAGCTGCCCTCTCCCGATGGGATCTAACAGCAACGCAAATCCCGGCTGTAAGGAAACCTGCCCAGCAAAACACCCTGGAAACAGACCCCAAACTTGGCGGTGGGGTTTCAGTTTGGGGAAAAAAAAAATATTCCCTGTAAAGCTCTGAAGTTGCTCCTATTTTTTTAAATTTTTTTTTTTTTTTGAGGTGAGTTTCCGGCGGAAAAGCTTTGGGGTTTGCAGTCAGAAACGTTTCCAAATGAGGGGGAATTTTGTTTGTGCTCCCAGGGAAAGCACAGAGACTTC